>CM070023.1:8719559-9222059 GCA_036247105.1 Cirrhinus mrigala | reverse complement strand
TTGGTTCGAATAACAGTAGTTGCTGATTGAACGGGGATAAAGCCGCTCTCTTTATCTACCTAAGCAAGTCGTATGCTAGCGTTGTGAAATGAAAATATTATCCTTAAACCCTGCCCACATTAGTGAAGGCAGTGTGTGCGGCCCGAGTACATGCAATGGAGAAAGCACAAAATGTTTTCATATAAAACACGTCGTACTTTGGTTACAACCCTAATTAGATTTCACCAGCCGTCTGCTGAATCAATTCACGATCATAATTGCGTCGGTTAACCATGTAACAATAACTTTGGGGATTTTGTGATGTTTAAAATTTAGAATCATTACATGTAAACCTGATGCCACCATGAAGTGAGTAAAACCCAATACTTCTGTTGTTTTAATTACCGAGCATCACTGCCTTTTATGTATTATTCTTTTATACAAGGTTTAGTGATTTGTAGATGTCCAGACCACTGAGGGAAAAAAAATATTAATAATATGATGTTATATATATATATATATATATATATATATATATATATATATATATATATATATATATATATATATATATATATATATATATATATATATATATATAATATAAAATTATATAACATCATATTATTAATATTTTTTAATATATATATATATATATAATGCAGAAAATATTTAACTTTTTTATAGTAATTTTTAGATTTATTTATATATTTTTTTGTTTATGTCATATAAATATTATTATAAAAATTAGTATATGTATGTGTATTGTTTAAAAGTAAATGAAACTCAAAAAAACAATAAAATATATATATATATATATATATATATATATATATATATATATATATATATATATATATATATATATAGTTAAAATGCTTATTATATTATTAAAATATCTTATTTATTATATTATTACAATATTTTTTTATTTTATTACACAAAATATTACACAACTTATGTAGTGTAATATAATAAGAAATAAAATATTATCCAAAGTATAGTATATTAATATAATAAAATTATATAGGTTTTTATATTAATTGTTTTTATTTTTTATTTATTTTATATTTTCTCTTTTTATATATATATTTGATTTACTTTATATTATTTCATGTTTATGACAATTTATTATATGTTATTATAATTGTAAAATATATATAAGAAAATATAAAATAAATAAAAAATAAAAACAATTAATATAAAAACCTATATAATTTTATTATATTAATATACTATACTTTGGATAATATTTTATTTCTTATTTAAAGTATAATATATAATACTACAGAACTTGTGTAATATTTGTATTATTGTAACAAAAAAATAGCATTAATAAAATAAAAAAAATATTGTAATAATATAATAAATCAGATATTTTAATAATATAATAAGCATTTTAACTATATATATATATATATATATATATATATATATATATATATATATATATATATACATACAATTTTATTATTATTTTGTTTAATTTGCAATAATATTATTATGCAAAATATAGTATATTAAGATAATATTATTAATATTTGTATTTTATTTCTATTATTAATCCTTTTTTATTTATTTATTTTTTTATTCATAATATTTTACTATTATTTTATTTACAATAATACAAATAAAATAATACATATATAAAGTATAAAATGTAGTTAACCAATACTGGAATACCTTTAGCCGCTGCATTAACTTTACTAAATGAATACATTTAAATGTAGCCTAAAGCGATGTCTAAATAACATGTAATCAGTAGTGTGTGTCCTAATTAACATCAAGCAAAAAGAAATGTGGCTTCAGAGATGGAGCGTCTTAATGCACTTTGATGAAAGATTAAGAAGACATTTTTCCTGTAGAATAACATGCGTATGATGAATTGTGCAAATTAAGTCCAGGAATGTGTATGGAGAACGTAAACTGGTTCGTGTTCATTTTAAATATTATTTTTTCTTTAAACTCCTTCTAGCTAGTGGCTCTGTCTCTGTACGGTGTTGGTCGTCTGGCCCCGGGTCCCTGCGGACGAGATGTTTACTGTAAGCATCTCTGATCTCTGCACTGTATTTAAACAGTGATTGTTTTCTGGAATCAGGACTGTCAAATCAATGTGTTTACATCAGTCACATTGCTCTCTCTGTTTCTAAGCAAATACGGGCAGCTGGCGAGATGGAAAGAGGCGGAGGAGGCCGTCAGCGCACCGCAGGCGCGTAAACATCGCCGGCGCAGCATCTCTATCCAAACATTCAGCTTATTTTTGCAAACGGATGATGCCGTCTGCCCGCTGCCCGCTTAGATGTCAGAAAGAGAAAGGATGTGATTCTTATCATGATGCTGAGCTCGCTTTAGATCATTATTGTGGACCTTATTTTGGAGATATTGAGTAATATTAGCATTTCTATGAAAGATATTAAACTGTAAAAGGTAGAAGATAAGCTAAATTATGCTTTATTTTTTTGCTTTTTATTTTATTTTATTTTTATTTTTTGAGCTCTTTTTTGTCCTGGAAACAGTGCTAAATAATGCAAAACAAATGGAATAAATTACACAATTTTATTTAATTTTATTTTAGTTTATTTTATTTTAAGGCTCTATTTTTGTCTTGCAAATGGTCTTGCAAAATGCTCTGGTCTAAACTGAGAAAGTGGAAATAGCGCAGTATTTTATTTTATTATTTTATTTCATTTTATTTTATTTTATTTTATTATTTTTTAAGACTTTTTGTCTTGCAAATGGTGCTAAGCAGTGCTAAACAATTAGAATGAATTACACAAATTGAATTGAATTGAATTGAATTTTATTTAATTTAATTTTATCTTATTTTATTTTTTAAGCTCTGTTTTGTCTTGCAAATGGTCTTGCAAAAAAAGCTGAAATACTACACAAGTGGAATAAATAGCACCATTTCTATTTTTATTTTTATTTTATTTTATTTTATTTTGTTTTGTTTTGTTTTGTTTATTTTATTTTATTTTATTTATTTATTTTTTTATTTCATTATTTTTTAAGACTTTTTTTGTCTTGCAAATGGTGCTAAACAATGCTAAACTATTTGAATAAATTACACAAATTGTATTTTATTTTATTTTATTTTATTTTTTATTTTTTTTTAAGCTCTGTTTTGTCTTGCAAATGGTCTTACAAAATGCCCTGGTCTAAGCTGAAATACTAAACAAGTGGAATAAATAGCACCATTTCTATTTTTATTTGTATTTTATTTTATTTTATTTTATTTTATTATTTTTTAAAGACTTTGTTTTGTCTTGCAAATGGTGCTAAACAATGCTAAACTATTGGAATGAATTACACAAATTGTATTTTATTGTATTTTATTTTATTTTATTAAGCTCTGTTTTGTCTTGCAAATGGTCTTGCAAAATGCCCTGGTCTAAGCTGAAACGCTAAACAAGTAGAATAAATAGCACCATTTTTGTTTGTTTTGTATTTTATTTTATTTTATTTTATTTTATTTTATTTCGTTTCATTTTATTTCATTTTATTACATTTCATTTTATTTCATTTTATTTCATTTTATTTTATTTTTTGCTGAGCTAAAATGCTTTGTAACCAAACAAGTGGAATAAATTACAGCACTGGAGTAAATTATGGTTTTTCCTCTGGGAGGCGTTTGGATTAAAATGCATTTAGGTGAAAGAAGTAGAAAAAAAAAAAAAAAAACAGTAACGCAATAAAAGTTAATTGAAGACGGTTACGGTTGAGATCTCCAATAACCAGACGCACGGAGCCAGAGCTTGAGCGCTAGGTGATTCCATAAGTGCTTTATGTGTCTTTGAACCATATGAAGTAAATAAAAATGCAATTAGGCACTAGTTTTAGTATTTTCTTTGCCTTTTTTTTTTCACCAGGGTTAAACAGACTCATGCTTAATGGATAGTAAGTATAATTGAACTCTGTGTAGTGGAATCAGTAAGCCGAATGCATAAAAGCCAATGATGAAAACTCTTCCCAAAGACATAACTTGTGTGGTTTTTCACCAGAATTATGTCACTTCCTGAAGTAAATGGCTTATTTTTCCCCCCTAATGAAATAAGTGTAAATCATTTGTCATGGTTCTTTGTGAAATGCAGTTTGTAGCCAGACGTGTCGGTGGATGAAGCCTCTTCCGTCGAAAGTGTTGAGCTCCTCGTGGAAGTTCCCATCTTCTCGTGTTTTAAAGGCGAGAGTCTGTGGCCGTCCGGTGGTTTGCGCTACTATTGGATGAAACCGCCGTGTCGATATTAAGCGCGCTGCGATGTGGGAAGCTTTGGCAGCTGCAGTGTGGGAAAAACTGTGAATAAAGGCCTTCAGATTTTGTAAATAGCTCTCGCATTGGATACTCGAGCCATCTGTAATGAATGTCAGCTATTGCTGTGAATGGCTGATGCTTTTTATTACCCAACCGAGGGCTTAACTGTGTGTTAATTGCCGTTTTATGAACATTTGCTCAATGTGATGGCATTAACAGAGAGTCCATTTTCGATTATTTGTCTAAACTAAAATAAGGGTTGTGGGATCAACACGGTGATTGTGAAACATGTCGGTCAGGAGCTTAAACACAGCTTGTATTTGTCTTGTAGGTTTGCTCTTGGTGACGCTCGCAGACCGCTGCACGAGACCGCCGCCCTGGTGGAGGACATAGTGCACACCCAGCTCATCAACCTTGTAAGTCAGAGCATACTTGTACTTCCAATGTTGGGGTGGCTCATGACGGGTTGGCAAAAATATTGCTGATTAATATGCATTTTGCCTGCTTCACAGTCTTTATGTCAGCAGAAAAGTTATTGAAGAGATGGAGAATTTTTAGATTGTTTTAATTTTTATTTTTTATTTTGAATTTATGAAAAAAAAAATCTTTAGAATAATGTAGTATATATTATTTTAAAGAAAAAAATGTGCACAATAAGACCATTAAAGTGACTGGGATGGAGAAAATTAATTAATTAATTAATTTATTTACATTTTTATTTTATATATTTGTTTTTTTTTTTTTTATGTTGTTGAATTTATGAAAACATTTTTTGAATAATACTGTATATGTTACTTAAAAATGGTGCACAATAAGACCATTAAAATGTGCTTTAATATTAATTATTTCTATTTTTTAATTGTAATAATATTTCAGCAAAAAGTTAATGAGACAGAAGAATTTTATGTTTTATTTTGTTGTGCATTTATTTATTTATTTATTTATTTATTTATTTTCATTTTTTGTTTAATTTTTGCTTTGAATTACTGATTTTTAAATTTTTAAATTTTTATTTTTACTTTTTTTTTGTTTGGAATAATGTAGTGTATCTTATTTTAAAGGGGAACAATGTGCACAGTAAGACAATTAAAGTGACCTTTAATGTTAATGTCTAATAATAATTTTCCCTGCTGCATGGTCATGTTTTTTTTTTTTTTTTTTTTTTTTTTTTTTGCAGCCAAAAAAAATTATGAGACAGAAGAATTTTAATTTTATTTAATTTAATTTTATTTTATGATTTTATTTTATTTTGTAATTTAATTTAATTTAATGTATTTTGTTGTGTTTTGCTTTTGTTTTTTATTTAGTTATTTTATTATATTTTTTATTAAATTTTTATTTTGTTATATTTTGTCTTTATGGTTTTTATTAATTAATTAATTATTTTTAATTTTTTGTTTAATTTTTACTTTGATTTTTTTTTTTAAATAATTGTTAATTTAATGAAATTGTAATGAATTTTTATTTTTTTATTTTATTGTGTTTTTGTTTTTTTATTTAGTTATTTTATTAAAACATTTATTTAATTTTTATTTTGATGAATTTATGAAAACTTTTGTTTTTGTTTTTTGAATAATGTAGTATATATTATTTTCTGCACAAAAAGACAATTGAAGTAACCTTTGATATTACTTTCTAATATTCATTTTCTGCATGGCCTTGGTTACGTCAGCAAAAAAGTTGTTTAAAAGACAGAGAATGTTTTATTGCATTATTAATTAATTTTATTATTATTATTTTTTTTTATTTTGATGAATTTATAAAAACAATTAAAGTGACATTTAATGTTAGTCTCTAATATGAATTTTTCCTCCTGCGTAGTCTTGTTTATTTGGCTGTTTAAGAGATGGAAAAAGTTTTATTTTATTTTTTATTGTACAATTTTCATTAGTTTATGAAAACATTTTTTCTTTAGAATAATGTGGTGTATGTTATTTCAAAGACAAAATGTGCACAATAAGACCATTAAACTACCATTAAAGTCTTTTCTTTTCTTTTCTTTTTTTTTTTTTTTTTTTTAAAGAAAGTGTGCATATATAGAGTTCACGTTCTTAATTTCAATATAAGGTGTATATATGAAAATAATAGCTTATGGCTCCATGTGCCAATAATAATGATTCAGCAAGCACCTAATTGTCCTGTAGCGTTACCCGGAGCAGGTCATTTGGGGTCAAGCGTGTGCTGATAAGAGTTTAAGGCATCTAACATCACACCCTGGTTCACATGTACGGCTCGAGACATTTGCATCTGGAAAAGGGTTTTACTGCAATCTGTAATTAAGTATAAATAGCATCATCAGAGGCGGCCCAAACGGGAACACCACCTACTTCAAATGCTTCCTCGGCTTTTCCAGCCTTCTGAAATGGATCGCGTTGAGTGCGACCGCTGCAATTTGATACGAGAATTGCGCAGAGTTAAGTAAATAACTGCGCTTACGAAGCCAGTTGCTTTCACTGGAGGGATAAACAGCGTTCCTCCCCGGCTTACACCTTGTCATGCTGTTACCACAAGCAAAACACTGACTGTACCGGAGCAGAATTCCCCTGAACGGAGCCCAGCAAATATCACCGGGAAGCGGCCTGCGCTTTACTGGCACGCTGACTGCAGATATAATTGCTTTTGCTCAGAGGGCGCCTCGAGTTTGGAAACTCGCTGGGAGAATTATCTCTCCGAGGTCACGTAGCAAACTCTGACGCGCTGTGGTGGACTTAACCTTTCACCCCGTGGCTGCAAAAAAGCTGCTACACAGTTCTTAACATTCATTGTTTTAACCTTTGGCCCGGCGGATCGGAGAGCTCTTAAATCAGGCGAGCCGGCGGTCTGAGTTGATTTTACACGCTGAGTTTCAGTGTGGTGTTTTTTTTTGTTTCTCCTCTCCGAGCCAAACCCTCACGGTGGCTGAATCTGTCATATAGAAGCAGAATATGCATGCGAACACAAGCCGAATCAAACTAAATATTTGCGTAGCGCTGGCTCGCTCTTGGCAACAAAAGATTTCAGACCCTATTATTACCAGGACGTCAAAATCAAGCCGCTTCTCTTTGACATGAGCTTTGGGGTCTTGCAGTTTGCAGAGCCACGTTTCATTGTGAAGATCAATGAGGCCTGTTTAAAGTTCTGACGCCCCTCATCTGTTCCCCTGCCTGCGGAAGAAAGCAGCTGCGCCCAGAGGAAACGTCCCACCACCGGATGATCAAGCTCTTGCTTTATGCTTTTATGTCGACTGTCATCTGCACGTCCTTATTTTGTATCACCTACAAATCCCATCCTCACAATGTCCACTGCACATGAAAAAAATAATTATATATATATATATATTTATATATTATATTGTCTATGCGTTTCATTTTGCTCAAAAAAAAAAAAAAATGAAACGTGTTTGTGTGTGTGTGTGTGTATGTATGTGTGTGTGAAAGAAAACAAGAAGATAGAGTAGAAAAAGAATAGACAACACTAGTGTCAGAGATTTTTTTTTTTATATAATAAATAGAAAACTGAATGGAATAGAATGAATGGAGTATAAATACAATGTTGCATATGTGCATATATAAAACAGTAGTAGTAGTAATAATGGTAATAAAAATGATGAGATAAATATTTTATTCATAAAGTAATAAATAAATAAATACAAAAAATGTGTTAAATAATTATAATTAAACATTAATATTACATAATTATAATTAAATAAACAAATATTAAATTAATAATAATAATAATAATAATAATAATAATAATAATATTAATAATAATAATAAATATGTATAAAATAATTAATAAATATTTTATGTTCTATTATATAAATGAAATATTTTGTTAATTAATAATAATTATAATACTACTAAGCTATGTATACAATAATGCATTTATAAATATATATAATTGCATTTATATATATATATATATATATATATATATATATATATATAATATATATATATATATATATATATATATATATATATATATATATATATATATATGTGTGTATGTGTGTGTATATGTATAATGCAAAATGCAAAAATAATAGTAGTAATAATGGTAATAATAATGAGATATACATGTTTTATTCATAAACTAATAAATCAATAATTTTTATTATACTAAATTATATAATTATAATTAAATAAACATTAAAATAAGAATAACAATTATTATTTCTGTCTAGAGAGAGAGAGAGAGAGAGACAAAATAATAATAGTAAGTGAATAATAAAATTAAAAAAAAAAAAATTATCTATCTAGATATGAAATACATATTTAAGAAATAGAATCTAATAGAATAGTATCTTAGAAATTAAATAATAATAAAGGGTAATAATACAAAATATGAATGAAAAGAGAGTCCATTATCTACATTTGGCTCACTTATCTATTTATATATGTATATCATATAAATGTATGTATTTTTTTTATTTATTTATTTATTTGTAATTTTTTTTTAAATAATTTATTATAAATTAATAAAATAATATTAATGCATATAGTTTAAAAGCATATAGTGTTTATGGTAACACTTATTTATTATTTTAAGGTGTCATTGTTGCACACTGTTACATGTACAACTAATTATCCATAATTGCATGCAAGTAACCCTAAGCCAATCCCTAATCCTAATCCTAACCATATAGCACGTACATGTTAATTAATATTATTCAGTACTTAAATGTATAATTACGCTGTAACAAGGATACCTTAAAATAAAGTCTAACCGTGTTTATTAATAGATGGTAATAAAAATTTATTAAGGCCTGATTACCTTGGGGTCCTTTTTTCAAGTCACAAGTCACAACCGGCTGCCGATCAACATGATACGTTGCCTGTTTTCACATGTCAAATGATGCATGAGGTCTCTAATACAATCTTTTCTTTAGATTAGTGTAAGTCTATAGCTATGAGGCTGGCATATCACACTTTTAGCACTGCTGTTTAAACATAACATATATATATGGCAATCTGAAAATTCTCATAATAGGTGAGGGTTGAGCTGCTATCTGTAGTACTTCTGAGAAGAAGGTAAATATTGATTGCCAAAACATATCTTCATATTCTGACACCGGCTCCAGGCAGATTTATAGACACACACGTTTCTAATCAAACCTGTGAAACGCTGTGCGTATTATAAATCACTTTATTAAAATCTGTCTTTTGTCATGTAAAACTAAAATAACTGATGTGGATATATAACAGCATATATATGACATACATTGCATCGCAAGTAATTTGCAGCACATTTTCAGTGTAATGAACTCAAAGTATTGCGTGATGTTTCAGATGGCCAGCCGTCAAACTTTGAAGGACGACTCCATGCATATCCGCCTTTCAGCACCTTGTAATTTCCTCGATCTCCTTGTGTTTTTCTTCATTTGGCGATCCCAGAACGACACGGTCTGTTTGGCATTACGGCACTATTTTCGTGTTTGTTTTCGCAGGGCTATAAATAACCCGCTCGTCTCAGCAGTGAGCACTAAACAGGGCATGATGGTGATAACCTTTCATTAATTTTGGGTTTCCTCCCTCGTGGATTTATTATTGTTCGGAGAGGCCAGGTGTAGCGCCGCTCGGACTGTAATTGTGAGCGAGCTACTTAGCCGAAGACCACAGCGCTAATAAACCAAATTGCACAATAAATCCTTCCCAGATGGCCTGCGAAACATTTCACGCCGTGCTGTCAGTGTGTGTGTGCTTGGTGTGTGTGACAGAAGACATGGATGAAGTTACATTTTTACACCTCACATACTCTCTTGGGTGTCTGTCACTTAGTGCCTCTTGATTTATGATGTCTCTGGTCAGTTTGCAGTCTGAAAAGAGCTAGAAACTGTGTTGTTTATTGCTGTATGTGCATGCATTTTCATATATATAGGAAATGCATGCATACTGCTTTGGATAAAAGAATCTGCCAAATGCAGAATAATATAAATATACTGGGTGTATGTGCATGCATTTTCTGACACACACACATATATATATAGGGAATGCATGCATGTAATATAAATATATGCATGCAATAATATACATACTGTATACTGGGTGTATTTACTGCATGCATTTGCACGCACACACACACACACACACACACACACACATAGGGAATGCATGCATATTTCTTTGGATAAAAGTATGTGCCAAATGCATAATAATATATATATATATACTGGGTGAATGTGCATGGATTTTCTGACACACATATATAGGGAATGCATGCATATAATATAAATATATGCATGCATGCAATAATATAAATATACTGGGTGTATGTGCATGCATTTTCTTACACACATGCAGACACACATATATAGGGAATGCATGCATATTGCTTTGAATAAAAGCATCTGTCGAATGCATAATAAGTTTAATCTACTCTAATTAAAGTAATTTAGCATCAAAGTATTTATGCATTAAAGCATGCATGAATCATCATCATCTGTGCATTGCATTCTAATACTATTTTTCCTCTAAATCTGTGTTCCTCATTTTCTGGTTTATCGTAGGTTGTTGAAAATAATCAAATGCAATTAACTATAATCATGTGTAAATACCTAAAATGTGTGTTTTTAGAAAGAAGGATAAAACTCTTGTGATCTCATAGGTCATCTCTCTAAAAAACTCCAAAAATATATATTTTTTTTATTTTTTGGTGAACTTTCGTTTTAAGTACATCAATTTTGCATGAAATCATGGATAAATCATCATCTATACAATGCATTTTTGTAAGAAAGAGACATTTGTCCAACTGGTTTGTTGTAGTAAGAAAAATCAATTCTAAATTAAAATAATCAAATGTAACTAGCAATATAGTCATGTATAACTATTAAATGCTTTTAGAACACAGGAGAAAACTCATTTTTTTTGCACTGAATTATTGGCGGACAAGTATAGTTCACCCCACAATGAAAAATTTGGTCATCATTTACTCACTATCATTTGCTTCCAAACCTGTAAGACTTACTTTCTTCTGTGAAACAAAAAAGATCTTTTGAAAAATGCCTTTGTTTTTGTGTGCATAATGAAATTCAAAGGCATCTGATGTTGTTTGGGAACCCAACGTTCTTCCAAATTGCTTCTCTTGTGTTCTGTGGAAGAAAGTCTTACCTTTTTGGTGAACTCTCCCTTTAAGTACAATAATTTTGCATGAAATCATGCATAAATCATCATCTTCTGCGATACATTTTAGTAAGAAAGCGATATTTGTCTTTTAAATTAGTGATTCTCAACTTGAAAATTATCAAATGCGGCAAATAATGTACTGTATAAATATTATCTACTTTTAAAAAAGAGAAGAAAACACTCAATTTAAACGTGTGGCTTTCTTTTCTCTGTTGAACATAAAAGAAAATATTTAGTTTTTTGTCCATTCAATTAAAGTCAGTGGGGTCCAGTATTGTTTGGGAACCCAATGTTCTTTAAAATATCTTCTCTTGTGTGAAGGGCAGAGGCAATAGAAAAACATAGAGGTTTGGAACGACATGAAGGGAAGTAAATTATGACAATTTGATGACAAAAATGTTTTGCTGAACTGTCTCTTTAAGTCAAAAGATGTTGCACCAAAGTATTTAAGCATGAAATCACACAGAATTCATCATCTGTGCATTTTATTCTATTAAGAACGAGATTTTTGTCTTCTAAATCAGTGATTCATAACTGGTTGTAGTTTTGTCCTGTTAGTGAGCAATGCTAAATTTAAAATAGTCAAATGTAACTAATAATATAATCATGTATAAATATTATCTGCTTTTAGAAAAGAGGAGAAACCCCTTATTTCAAACTTGTGTGACTTTCTTTTCTCTGTTGAACATAAAAGAAGTCAATGGGGTCCAAAGTTGTTTGGTAACCGAAATATCTTCTTTTGTGTCTTGCAGAAACTAGAAAGATATACAGGTTTGTAACGACATGAAATGGAGTAAATGATGACAATTTGATGACAAAAATGTTTTGGTGAACTGTCTCTTTAAATCAAAAAATGTTGCACCAAAATATTTAAGTATGAAATCACACAGAAATCGTCTGTGGATTTTATTCTAGTAAGAAAGAAATGTTTGTCTTCTAAATCTGTAGTTCTCAACTGGTTTGTTGAAGGTTTGTCCTGGTAGTATGAAAATACAATGCTAAATTAAAAGTCAAAAGTGACTAACAATGTTGTCATGTGTAAATATGATCTGCTTTTAGAAAAGAGGACAAACCCCTTATTTCAAACTTGTGTGATTTTCTTTTCTGTTGAACATAAGAGAAATTAGTGTTATTTGTCCTTACAATCAAACTCAATGGGGTCCAAAGTTGTTTTGTTCTTCAAAATATCTTTGTGTGTAGAAAATACACATGCAAGTTTGAAACAACATGAAGGGGAGTAAATTATGACAGTTTGATGACAAAAATGTTTTGGTGAACTGTATCTTTAATTCAAAAAATGTTGCACCAAAGTACATATGCATGCATGAAATCACACACAAATCATTATCTGTGTTTTTTTTTCTAATAAGAAAGAGGTGTTTGTCTTCTAAACCAGTGATTTTCACCTGGTTTGTTGATGGTTTGTTCTTGTAGTATAAAAATACAATGCTAAATTAAAATAGTCAAATGCAAATAACAATATAATCATGTAAAAATATGCTCTGCTTTTAGAAAACAGGAAAAAACTCGCATTTCAAACCTTAATGACTTCCTTTTTTTGTGTTGAACACAAAAGAGCATATTGTTTTTTGTCCATACAAAGTCAGTGGGGTCCAAAGTTGTTTGGGAACCAAGTGTTCTTCAAAACATCTTTGTGTGTAGAAAATACACATATACGTTTGAAACAACATGAAGGGGAGTAAATGATGACAATTTGTTGACAAAAATCTTTTGGTGAACTGTATCTTCAATTCAAGAAATGTTGCACCAAAGTACATATGCATGCATGAAATCACACACACACAGATCATCATCTGTGCATTTTTTTTTTCTAATAAGAAAGAGATGTTTGCCTTCTAAACCAGTGATTTTCACCTGGTTTGTTGAAGGTTTGACCTGGTAGCTTGAAAATGCAATGCTAAATTAAAATAGTCAAATGCAACTAACAATATAATCATGTATAAATATTAACTGCTTTTAGAAAAGAGCAGAAAACCTGTGTGATTTTAAACCTGTGTGATTTTTCTTTCCTCTGTTGAACACAAAATAGTGTTATTTGTCCATACAATCAAAGTCAATGGGGTCCAAAGTTGTTTAGGGAACACAAATATCTTTGTTGTGTGGTCTTTAAGGTGAACTTTAAGTAACAAAAATGTTGCACCAATGTACACATGTATGCATGAAATCACACACAATCATCATCTGTGCATTATTTTTCTACTAAGAAAGAGATATTTGTCTTCTAAACCAGTGATTCTTATCTGGTTTGTTGTAGGTTTGACCTGGTAGCTTGAAAATGCAATGCTAAAATAAAATAGTCAAATGCAACTAACAGTATAGCTATATATAAATATTAACGGCTTTTAGAAAAGGGGAGAAAACTCATTTCAGACCTTAATGACTTTCTTTTCTCAGCTGAACATAAAAGAAAATATGTTTTTACTATCAAAGTCCATGGGGTCCAAAGTTGTTTGGGAACCCAGTGTTCTTTAAAATATCATCTTTTGTGTTTTGCAGAAGATTCTGGTACTATTCAAAAGCGATGCTAAATGAAAATAATCAAATGCAACTTAGCATGTAATCATGTATAAATATAATCTATGTTTATAAGCAAAGAGCAAACTCTTCTCATATCTTTTGATGATGTAAAAGGCTTTGTGATCAAACTCTCAAACAAAATTTGCTTTTTGCAATCCATATTGGCTGGCGGAACTTGAACTTGAAACTGTCAAAATGCAGTTTTGTATAAAAACAGTTTAGGTGCTTCTTCACAGTTTTGGTTTAAGCTAAAACCCGTGTCTTGAAGCAAAACCAGATGCTGATCAAAACCAAAATCATCATCTGTAGCCGCTTGCGTTTGAGCAGAATGTGGCCTGAGTGTCGGTGACTCAGCAGAATCCGTTGGGTTGTTGTTGAGTCACAGTCTCATGCGTGTGTAAAGGTTTCTGTGAACCGTTGCGAGAGATCCAGTCATTAAGTGAAAGCAGATCGTTCAGCACCTTGAGTGATTTTACAGTGACAGACGATCAGTGTTCAGTGTTTTGTGGAGCATCTCTCCATTGTGTGCCGCACAAGCAGATGTTTATGGGATCCTTACAGTGACCTCTAGTGCTCGCCATCATACTGTTTGACAGATGCTGTAGTTTTACCTCTAGAACAGCTTAACATTCAGGCTCTGCATTTGTTTTTTTAAAATATGACTCTGTTTGACAGTTTCCAATTGCTGGTAGCCATTCACTTCCATAGTATTTTCTCTCTACTATGGAAGTTAATGGCTACCAACATTCAAAAATATTTCCTTTTGTGTTCAGCTAAAGAAAGAAACTCTTCCAGGTTTGAGGGTGAGGTATATGTTAGGGTGGCCCTTGACTAAAGATTTTTCTGGTCGTTCATTTTAAGCATTAGTTGACTATTAGCAGTGTTGGGAGTAACACATTACAAGTAACGCAAGTTACGTAATAATAATATTACTTTAAGTAACTAGTAAAGTAACGCATTACTTTTGAATTTCTAAGAAAAATATCTGAGTTACTTTTTCAAATAAGCAACGCCAGTTACTTTTTCCCCATTTATTGATTGACAGGTGTCCTGTCCGGAAATTGGGAGTAAAAATGATGTTACTGTATTCTAGACTAAATGTGAACATGCATTAATTCATCTCCCTAACAAAAAACAGATTCAGCATACTTTAAAATGCATAAAAACAGTGAAATGCAAACTCAGAATATGACGCAACCCTGCGATTATTTAAATATGTTAAGTAAAACAAATATCCTTTATGTATTTAATCCCATTTTATTAACTAGTGTCTTTGCTGCTGACCTTTGATGATGCAATTCAACCATACTAATAAGAAAAAATTACTTTAGATTAACATTTGTGCTTTTTTTTTTTTTTATAGCTGAAGAGTGATCTCCTGCATAAATGTACTTTTCTTTCAGCCTGAGGTGAATTTATTTCACTTTTGGCGTAAAAGGGCTTTTACATTAGAATTTTTATATTAAAAACAAAAAGGCAAGACCTGCCCAGATTTAAAAAAAGTAACGTAACGCATTACTTTCCATAAAAAGTAATTAAGTAACGTAATTAGCTGCTTTTTCAGGGAGTAACGCAAAATTCTAATGCATTGCTTTTAAAAGTAACTTTCCCCAACACTGTTTATAACATTTCACTTCATTTACGGGCGTTATTTATAAATGTATTAATTTTGTTCTTATCTGTGTTTAACCTAAACTACAAGTAATGTTAATTTAGACCTACATTTAAATATGATTTTATAATTTTATGCTATATAGACCTACCTCATTACCCTCCACTGGATGTACAATGAGCATTAATAAGCTACATTTTGTTATTTTATAATCCCTAGTATATATCCATATTTCTGTGGATATTTTGGTGAAAGTAACTCAAAAGTAGTGTAACGCATTACAATTCAGAGACAGTAATATTGTAATGTAACTAATTACTTTTAAAAGACAGTAACTATTAATATATAATGTATTACATTTTGGACGTAACTTGCCCATCACTGACTATTAGTCGCACGTTTATTAATAAACCATATAAATTATAATAATGAGCCTTTAATTGCCTACACAGCCTAATAAGCACTCAAACGCATGCACCAGTTGATATAATAATTTTGAATGTGTCAGAGAAAAACAGCAAAGAGACTGCATTAACATTTTAATCATTTATTGATAAACTAGTGCTTTCTTTGTTTTCAGCTTAAGAGATGAAGTCGGCGACACTGACTCGTCATCTCCACAGCGCCTTTATGCATGTTTCATACGAATTACATAATCTGAGAATATTTGTTTTCTATTTCAAACTATTTTTACTGTTTCACGCTCAGGTTCACAGAGACCCAGACAGCAGAAAGCAGATCCTGTTTGCTTTAATTATTTTACAAAAGCGCAATGTTTCATTGTTGTTGTGAGTGCACACAAATAAATGTAGAATCTTTACAGATTCGAAACATGTATTACTTTTATCTGTATGACCAGAGCAAATATCTGTCATGCAGTAAGCACGCTACTGTTCAGTTTTCACACTCCGCACAGACATTTCAATAGCGCACATTTTTCTAGGTTTTTTCTAAAACCTACTTAGCTGTTATGAATTCACTGTAAACCACGGCTTCACAGGGCTTATTGCTTTTATAAAACGGTTCTTCCATATACATGGTAAGCTTTCACAAAATAAAACGGAGCAAATAAAGTGTAATGATATTAATAAAAACATGTTTCTTCTGCCAAACAGTGTAGTTCCTGAGAAACAGTTGTGGTTGCAACAATGTGGTTGCTGAGCAACACACAAACGTAAACAACGGTGTATGTTTGTAGAGTGATTTACAACAGTTTTGAACATGGCTCAACCAATCAGAATCAAGTTGCAATCAAGTTGCAATCAAGTTTTAATAATAAGATTTTTGGTTGACCAAGCCTTATCTCACTGACGGTTAGTCGACTATTAGGGAGCAGCCCTAGTATGTCAACAACTTGAGGGTGAATAAATGATGAGAGAATTTCATTTTTGGGTGAACTGTTTCTTCAAAGATTTTTTTTTTGTGGAAGAGACTTTGATAACTGTGGACAAACTCACATAGGGCTGTCAAACGGTTAGTTGCAATTAATCGCATGCAAAATAAAAGTTTGTGTTAACATAGTATATGTGTGTGTACTGTGTATATTAAGTATAAATACACAGACATACATGCGATTAATCACAATGATTTGTTTGATAGCCCTACTCAGACACTTTATTAAACCTGGCATTCTCGTGGCAGTAAAAAATTGCCTATTTATTTATTTATTTATTCTTTTGCTTGGAGAAATGTAAATTTTATGCATATATGCTATGTATGTATTATTTTTTTTCAATTATAATAAGGTTTATTTTTTATCTGATTGGGTTCTATTTACTGGAAAACGGTTTTAATTAATTAATTTTCATTTTAATGAATTGTTTTTAATTAATTCAGTTAAATTTACAAATGTTTTTTTTTATTTAATAACAATAATCTATATTAATAACTAATAATAAATAATACTACTAATAATAATTAATAATTTTTATTATAATGATTATCGTCATTACTTAATATTATATTTTATTTCGTTTTAATTTATTTATTTTTAATTTACAGTTCTATATTTTGCCAATTCTATATCTCAGTTCTCATTATTGCAATGTGTTTGATGTTTTACTTTTCTGATTTCTTTATGTCTATTTGGAAAAAAGTTGCTGTTGAAACTGAGTTTGATCTTTTTTTATTTAATGTTTTGTATTTTTGGGGGCTTTTAAGGTACTAAATAATATTTATGGAGTAGTTATGATCCATTTGTTATCTGTTAACCACTATTTAAGTATAGACCTGAGTGAATCAAATTACCAGTTTAAACTGTCATAGATGTTGAATGTGTTTGATCTTAAAGATTTAAATTTGACGCTGATTATTGCTAAATAGATTATTGATAAAGTGAAAAAATGTTTAAAAAGTGAAATAAAAAAAAAATATTATTTTGAAAAAATGCATAAAAAATAGTATTTTTTATATTTTATATAAAATATATATTTTACAGAACATGTTTTACTTTGAAATTGCAAGAAAATCAAAGCTGTAAATCTGAACAAGTGCTCCAAATTTGAAGTTGATATCTCAGAAAATGAGCTTTTTTTTAACAATACAAGTTTGACTTTTTTTTTCTTCCTCTTCTTCTTCTTCTTCTTTTTCAGGACCATTTAACTTTTTTTGAATCATGTTTTAGATTTTTTTTTTGTGTGTGTGTGTTCACATAGCAAGTGCCAAAACCTTTGCTACATTTTATACCATTCTGATAAAAAAAAAAAAAAGAAGGCATAACAACAACACCAGAGGGCAAATTATATTTAAATAATTTAAAGTGATAAGAAGTTAAGTTAAGGTGCTTTTCATGCGTTTATTTCTAATAAATTTCCTGCAAAAAAAAATTTCTTAAAGACTGATGGTGTAGTTTTATTAGTTTAGGTGCTGTAATCTGCGTGGGAAATTGTTAATCCAGCGTCAGCTTCCTCGAACTGGAACGACTAGTTGCCGAATAAGCGAGCCTGCCTGTGAAAAGCCTTGACGTTTCTCCTGACGTGTGAAACAGAGTTCACTCGGCGTTTTCCTGTAGCACCAGGTGCAGATGTTGGCAGGCCTTTATTCCCCAGGAGTTTCTCTGATTCCAGTCTTTCTATCAGTCTCCTGGGTCTTGTCTTTTGCAACGACAGCAATTTTGCTCTACGAGCCTTTTAGAACGGACCACCGTTGTAAATTTGATTAGTGCATGTGAAAATTGCCCAGGTCTGTGCTTCTAATGAGTATATTTATGAGTCCAGTGTACAAATCAGTTTAATGAGCAGTAGCCAGCTGGTGAAGTCAAGTTCAGAGATTTATTCTGCTGTCTCAGACGAGAGAAATATTTTTCTCCTGAAGTCCCTGTAGGTACTTCAGAAGACGTTTTGACGTTCATGTGGGTAACACCTCATTTCATACCTTTTCAACATATCTGTTTGACTCCATGTCCAGCTCATATTTCACCCCAAAAATATATTCTTTTATAAGGAGAAATTTAAGTTTTATGTACGTGCTATACATGTATTACTTTTTTGTCAGTTATAACAAAATTGACAAATTGGTTTCATTTTATTTTTTTTTCTGATTACTTTCAAGGATGATTCTTATTGGGTTCTGTCTACTTTTACTTCTTTTTTTTTGTAATTAATTAAATTAAATAATATTAAATAATAATAATACTAATACTTAATAATAATTGTAAAAAAAAATTGATAAATATAACTGTTAACTATACCATTTAATATGTAATATTGTAACAATTAATTTAATTTATTATTATTATTATTATTATTATTATTATTATTATATGCATTTAAAATTTGATTAAATAAAAATTATTTTAGAAACTGAATTAATTAACTTTAATTATCAGTTTTTTGTCAATTATACGATTTCTTCATAAATTCTCATCTATGTGTTTGATGTTTTACTTAAGATTTCAGATTAATTTCTGATTAGTTAATTAGATTAATTAATTGTTTTTAATTAATTAAATTCACATTTTTTATTTAAAAATAAATAAACTATTTAATATATGTAATATCTTAATACAATTTATATCATAGATAAATATTATTGACTAAAAAATGATTTTATAAACTGAATTAATTAACTTGAATTACTTATCATCATAAAAACAATTTTTGAATTTTAGTTAATTAAAAAAAATATTAAAATAAACATAATCATAAATTGGAAAAGTAAAACCTGAAACGCATTGCAATGAGAATTTGGGGAGAAATCATCATATGATTGACAAAAACTGATAATTAAAATAAAATGTTTTTTATTTAATAATATTTATTCATGATAATATTGTAAAATAAAATAAAAATAAATAAAATGAAATAAAAATAATAATAAATAATAGTAAGTAATAATAATAATAATAATAATAATAATAATAATAATAATAAATGTATTATATTAATTGTGTTAAGATATGACATATATTAAATTGTATATTTAAACGTTTATATATATAATTGTATTTATATTTATATTTATTTATTTTATTTATTTTACTTTTTCCAATTTCTGTGAGGCTGATTCTAACTGGATTATATTTACTATACAATAATTATTTTGTTTTGTTTTTTGTTTTTTTTTGTTTTTTGGAAAAAAAAAAAACCTCACTATTTTAATTTAATAATAGTAATAATAGTAATAGTAGTAGTAGTAGTAGTAGTAATAATAATAATAATAATAATAATAATAATAATAATAATAATAATAATGATAATAATAATAATAATAATAATAGTGTAGTCTATTATATTAATTATACTTGCTTATTGTATGTACTCAAATAGTTTTTATTTTAATTGTATTCAAATATTAATGAGATAATAGTAACAAGAATTAGGGGGGAGGGGGACATGCATAATTGTCTGCATATTAGGCAGAATATAATTATGTCTTTTTTTTTTAAATATGGCAGGCGAGATTCATTCATCTGTTCAGGAAGGCTTTAAATGAAGACAGAACGTCTAACCATCTGTTTGCAATTTTTAAAGTAAAATTAATTTTCTGTTATTAATTGGCATTGCTCTTTCCAGTACATCACCATCCACTTTAGCGAAACTTAGTTTCTTTTCAGGTAAGAAGCGGTCATGAGAACTCCAGAATCTGATCTTACTAGATCACTGTGTTCTGCCAGAAATCCCTCAGCGGCTAAACTACCCAGGCCTGTTTTTGTTTTCCTACTTCTGTTTGCCTAGTTACCATTTTTATTGCATTTTGTTGACACTGTTTGCTTTGCGGACTCTGCCGTCTGCCTCCGTGATAGGTGGTCTGTGTTAATAAAGAGTCGGATATATTTAACCGCTCACCATTCAAGAATCGGCTGCTTTTAATGTAAGAGACGTCCATTCATCCCCGCACGGTCTGGTTAGAAGACGTCTGCCAGAGCCAGACTCGACCCCGTTCCCGAAGCCCAGACGCCTGCAGCTCGGCGAGAGCGAGCGCCGGCCGGATGTTTGGGGTTGAAATGGGTCGGGATGTGGAAGTACGGCTGCCATCTCCAGTCCAGGTGCTCACGCTGACATATGTCAGAAGCGTTCGGGTGCCCGAATCAATTAGGTTTTCTCGTGTCGAGCCGGGAGGACAAATTGGCAAAGTGTTTTGTTTAAACAAATGGCCTTGGTGGAGTTTTTCCAGGGGGAGCGAGGCTCGGAGGAATGTGTGGTCTCATCCTTCTTAGAAATAAGTCGTTGCAGCATCGTCCGTTGACAACGCGTTTACTTATTCACACCGTCGCAAAACCCAACTCTGAGACCTCCCTGCTGTGGCCCGATTGTGTAATGTGGTATATTTATTGAGTTTCAGTCTGTCACGATGTGGTTTGTATACAGTACGTTCATGTTCTGCAAGATGAAGCTTGTTTTATGTCATCCGGGACCATTTTGGACCAAAGAAGAGCGCAAATTGTGAATCTTAAAGGGGTAGTTTACCTTTTGTCAAGTTGTTCCAAACTTGTATGTTGAACACAAAAGAAGATATTTTGAAAAATGTTGCTGGCAGCCATTGACTTCCATATTGTTTATTTCCATGCTGTGGAAGTCAATGGCTACCTTCAAATGTTTGACGTTAAATGACGGTGTTTTAGTGCCACTTTAAAAAATAAAAAAAGTCTAAGATTACGAGGTTAATGTTGTAATATTTTGTGAATAAAGTTGAAATATTACGATAATGAAGTCGAATATTTCAAGAATAAAGTCGAAATGCTACGAGAATAAACTCAAATATTTTGAGAATGAAGTCGAAATACTACGAGAGTAAAGTCGAAATGCTACGAGAATGAAGTCTAATATTTCGAGAATGAAGTCGAAATGCTACGAGAGTAAAATTGAAATACTACGAGAGTAAAGTCGAAATGCTACGAGAATAAAGTCAAATATTTCGAGAATGAAGTCGAAATGCTACGAGAGTAAAGCCGAAATGCTACGAGAGTAAAGTCGAATATTTCAAGAATGAAGTCGAAATACTACAAGAGTAAAATCGAAATGCTACGAGAATAAAGTCAAATATTTTGAGAATGAAGTCGAAATACTACGAGAGTAAAGTCGAAATGCTACGAGAATGAAGTCTAATATTTCGAGAATGAAGTCGAAATGCTACGAGAGTAAAGTCGAAATGCTACGAGAATGAAGTCTAATATTTCGAGAATGAAGTCGAAATGCTACGAGAATGAAGTCGAATATTTCGAGAATAAAGTCGAAATGCTACGAGAATAAAGTCAAATATTTTGAGAATGAAGTCGAAATACTACGAGAGTAAAGTTGAAATGCTACCAGAATGAAGTCTAATATTTCGAGAATGAAGTCGAAATGCTACGAGAGTAAAGTCGAAATACTACGAGAGTAAAGTCGAAATGCTATGAGAATGAAGTCGAATATTTCGAGAATGAAGTCGAAATGCTACGAGAGTAAAGTCAAATATTTTGAGAATGAAGTCGAAATACTACGAGAGTAAAGTCGAAATGCTACGAGAATGAAGTCTAATATTTCGAGAATGAAGTCGAAATGCTACGAGAATGAAGTCGAAATGCTATGAGAGTGAAGTCGAATATTTAGAAAAATGAAGTCGAAATGCTACGAGAGTAAAGTCGAAATGCTATGAGAATGAAGTCGAATATTTTGAGAATAAAGTCGAAATGCTACGAGAATAAAGTCAAATATTTCGAGAATGAAGTCGAAATGCTACGAGAGTAAAGTCGAAATGCTACGAGAGTAAAGTTGAATATTTCGAGAATAAAGTCGAAATACCACGAGAGTAAAGTCGAAATGCTATGAGAATGAAGTCTAATATTTCGAGAATGAAGTCGAAATGCTACGAGAGTAAAATCGAAATACTACGAGAGTAAAGTCGAAATGCTACGAAAATAAAGTCAAATATTTCGAGAATGAAGTCGAAATGCTATGAGAGTAAAGTTGAGTATTTCGAAAAATGAAGTCGAAATGCTACGAGAATGAAGTCGAAATACTACGAGAGTAAAGTCGAAATACTCTGAGAATAAAGTCGAAATATTTTGAGAATTGCGATTACTGACTTTATTCTCAATTTTGACTTTATTCTCGTAATTTCGACTTTTCTCGAAATATTACAACTTTATTCTTCTATTTTTTGACTTAATTCTCGAAATATTACGACTTTAATCTCGTCATCTTCCTTTTTTGATATGGCACGAAATATTACTTTATTCTTGTAGAAATTCGACTTTATTCTCAAAATATTTAGACTTTATTCTTGTCGTAAGGTTGGAACAACTTGAGGGTGATAAAATGATGACAGAATTTTTTATTTTTGATTGAGCTGTCCCTTTAAGGGTTAAACTTTGTCACAAAAATGCTCAGATTTTCATCCTAAAATGGGACTTAATATCCCACAGACGTACACTGAAGGACCCGAGCCGTATCTGAAGACCAGAAACTGTTTTTGATGAAAATGGGAAACACTTATCGAACTGCCCGTCTCACAGGGACTCTGAGTTTCGGCAAACATTGATAAAGTCCGCTGCCAAACATCACCATTAAACCGCAGAACACAAGCAAAACATTCTGTGTTGTCGAGCCGTATGGGTTTGTGTTCTGGCGATAACGCTGCTGTGTTGATGTTTTTCACTAATTGTTTTTGACTAATGTTTTTCCTCTGATTTCTCGTTATTATGAAGTGGGACAGAATGGTTTCTTGGAGACTGGCATGTAGGGGTTGTTTTGATGATTGGGTAAATCACACAAAAACATGGCCAGCTCACATTTCAGCCCAAATTAAAGGAAAGAAAGAAGAAATTATGTTTTGAGTATATGAAATAAACTTTTTGAAGGACTATTTTGTGGGCCTAAAACTAGAAACATTAAAATAAATGTTCATTACTTGAAACTAAATAAATGTTAATAAACTGAAATAAAATAATATATAAAAACTCATTTTATTTCAGCTGTTTGACGTGGTAGTTTTGTTTAGTTCAACTTAAATTACGAAAATAATGTCAACTAAATAAGCTAAAACGAATAAATAAAAAATAACTGTATAAAATATGTAAAACTAAAAACTAATAAAAATACCCAAAACACAACATTACAAACTTAAATTAAAAGTATATGTAAAAACAAAATATAAGAATGAAATATAATTTTAAGCAACTAACAAAAACTATAATAGGACATCTATGATACTAATATAGCATTGCTGTTCTCTGGTATATAATATAATACAATATAATATAATATAATGTCATTTACTTTTGAAATGTATGTTATTTCTGATTAGTTTCAAGCCTGATTCTTATTATAAATGCTTTATAAAACAGTTTTTAATTAATTCTTTAATTGTAATATTAATTAATTGTTTTTAATTAAATAAAATGAATTCATAGATTGCTTTTATTTAACATTGAAATTACCATAATTTACATTAAAAGGTGAAAACAAGAAAAAATAAGAATGAAATGTAATTTCAAAATTACTAACAAAAAAAACTATAATAGTAAATCAGTGATAATAATATAACATTGCTGTTTAATGGAATAATATAGTATAATATAATATATTTTTTGTTTGCATTATGACATTGACAAATTTATGTATGTATGTATTTTTGTTTTTTAAATCAGCATATATATATATATATATATATATATATATATATATATATATAATATATATATATATATATATATATATATATAATAAAAAAATCTAATTTTTCTTATTTTATTTGTTTTTATTTTTTTTTGTTTTTTGTTTTTGTTACTGTACATTTTTACACACACACATTTTTTTCATATTTTCTATTATTTCATAATAACATTTTCATAATAAAATAAGCAATACAGATTTTTCACATTTCTTTCTCTTTATATATATAGCAATTACATTTTTTCACTTTTTTTCTCGTTTATTTTATTTTTTTATTATTCTTTATTATTTTTTTTAACTCTAATTTGTTGGTTTTGTTACTGTAATACAACAATTTTGCTATATATATATATATATATATATATATATATATATATAATTTTCATATTATTTAAATTCATAATGCAGTTGTCATAATAAAATAAGCATTACATCCTTTTTTCACTTTTGTTTGTTTTTTTTATTTTATTTATTTTTTATGAATTTGGGAAAATATGCTGGCTTGTCTTTTTTTTTTTTTTTTTTTTTTTTAATTATGAAAAATATTTTTGCTTATTTAACCCTTTTCCATTTTGGAAAGTATGACCCGTGCGTGTTTCTGACAGGTTTTGTGTGATTATCCACATCACTGACTTTTTAAAACATGGCAATACTCTTTACAAGCTCTGCGGCGTTAACCAGCGGCCGTCAGGTTTGTGTTGAAAGTCTAATGAAGTTTTTCAGCCATCACATTAGATTTTCAGGTGATGTGATCAAGCCGCCAGTGAGGTTTCCCACTTAAGTAACGTTAAATCTGTCTGTCTGCTAGTTCTGGTGAGTTCTGAAAATATCGCCGCTTGTTTTATTTCGTCGTCTTTCAAAGGAAATGGTGTAATTGATCTTTACAAGGACGCTGCGAGTGGAATTCTCCCCGCTCTTCCTGTTACCTTTTCCAGTGTAATCAAATAATGGATTTCGTTTCAGAGCGCCGCAGTAGCAGAGGAGAGGAAATTATCTTCAGCAGGCTTGTTTATTTGACTTCTGCCATTCTGTTGCATGAAGGCTCGGCCTTTTCCTCCGGCACTGTAACGTGACATGAAGCAGAGACCCGTCGAGGCCAGCGTCGCTCCAAAATGTGTTGTAATCAAAATTGATTCGTCTAATTAGGGAACAAGACCTGTGTGCTTTCCTCAGGCCAGGAATCTGTCTCTGGAGTCGCTGGAACTCAATTCACAGTCGTGTTGAACTCTTTTAGTCTCATATGCAAACATGTTCTTGTACAACATCACGATGCATCGTATTTCTGGACTGTTCTTCATTTGCTCGTGTCGTTTCAAATGCATATAACTTTTGCTTTTGAAACACAAAAGATGTTTAGCAAAACGTCTGAGATGCTTTTGTGCTCATATGATAACATTTAAGATCTTAAGATTATAGTTACTTGAAGTGTTTAAAAAGTATGCCTTTTTTAAGGAGTATTTATTAAGGCTGTTTATTATTGTTAACTAAAATTAAAAACATAAAAAAATTATATTTTCAGTGCTTGAAAGAAAATAAATATTAACATTTAAAAAAAAAAAAAAGTTAAAAAAAAGTTAACTAGTTGCCAAGGCAAAATTTCTCATGTTCATGTAGTTTAGCTTAAAGTACTAAAAGAACTAAAACTAATAAATAAGATTTATTTGTTTGTTTATTTATTTATGGAGACCAACATTGAAGGGTTCTTTTGATGACTGGATAAATCACATTTCACCCAAAAAAAGTTCATAATATAATATAATATAATATAATATAATATAATATAATATAATATAATATAGTATAATATAATATAATATAATATAAAATAATATAATATAATATAATATAATATAATATAATATAATATAATATAATATTAACATAAATAACGTAATACATTATTTAATAATTTTAATTATATAATTAATAAATAATGTATATACATATTACAATATACAAACCAAAAAATCAACATAATTATTAAAACTTTAACTAAAAATGAAGTCAAAACAGAAAATATAAAAATAAAAAATAAAATCTAATTCCAAATATTAACAAAAACTACAATAGTTTATCAAAATAATAATAGTAAAATAACACTGCTATGTACTTATTGTTATTCTTATTATTCTTATTATTTTTATGTAATTATTATATTATATTAATTTTAGTAATTATGTTCTGTTTTTCTCATTTTATTTTTTAGATTTCAAAACTCTCAAAAAAAAAGTATATATATATTATATATTTATTTATTTTTGCTATTTTTATAATTGATTAAATAAATAAATAAATAAATAAATAAATAAATTTATTATACTAACTGTAGTTTTAGTAATCCTGTTGTGTTTTTCTCATTTTATTTTTTTTTAAATGTCAATGTTTTAAATGTTTTTAAATTCTGGATCCCCTTTTTTTTTTTTTTTTTTTTTTGGTCGTTTTTGGTTCTCATTTGTTATTTTCATTACTGTAATACAAAAACAACTTATATTTTGGTTCCGGTCGTACAGACATAAAGTTGAGGTAGTAATGCCAGAACATTTGATTTTGCTTCCAAGAATGTTTTTCAGGGTTTCTTGAAAAGAAAACAAGGAGGGTTTTTCCTGAGGCCAGCTGTCAATCAAACCATCATCAGCCCCTCCCTCCACGTCTGTGTTTACCTTTCGGATTCAGTCTCCTGTTTTCTTTTTCTCCTTTTTTTTTTTTTCAGTGAAACCATAAACGATAATATCGAGATGGGTAAAAACACCCTGAATCTTATGAATACCGCTGTAGTATGATAACTCAGGCATCTCAGAAATGGTAAAACAGTCCTTCGGCGCTCGAGTAAACTGTCAACAGCCTCGCTGGAAAAAGACCACAGAGATGCCAGTGTTCATGAGTGAATGGAAGAACGGCACGACTTCATTTAGCTTTGATCAACCTGTAAAATTAGAGCAATTACTAAAATTAATCTGATATTTTGCAGAAGACAGGTTTGCGAGCCAGGGATTGCAAATGGTACGGAAAAACCTTCCTTAAGCCTGAAAAGAGCCGCACTGTGAGACTTTTAAGGGATCATGTTTTTTTTGTTTTTTTTTCTTCCCCTTTCGGGCCAAATTCAATCGAAAGTTTTCCTTAAAATGGGTTTATATGTGTTTAACCCTCATGTTGTGTTTCTGTCAGAGTTTCTTTTCTCAAAAATGTTAGTTGTTATTATCACATTTGACTAAATTTTACTGACTTTGCTTACACGCAGTATAAAAGCTGTTTTTTATTTTTAATTAATATAATTTTTGTACTTTTTTTTTTTTTTTCCTCTATGACCAACCTACAAAAATTATGTAAAAGTTTTGTGTTATGCTATATTATTACCAAAATAGGATTCAATCTATTTATAATTTTTTAATTGATTTATTTATTTTATTATGTTTATTTATTTCATTTCGATTTGGAACTATTTTAGGACTCATTGATCAGAGCTTATGCACCTCAGTTTTTGAATGAAAATGTCTAAAATTATTACAAAATTTTAGATATACATTTCATAGTATATCACTGATACACAATTCTAGGTTTTGGTAATATTTTCAATTTAATTTTGTTATTATTATATTTTGTAAATTTTGTTATAATTAACATTTTGTTTTCTTTTTTTTCTAATTGTTTTCTGATGTTTATAGAAATGTCGCAATACAAAAAATATATATTATTATATTATGTTATATAATATATTTTCAATTCAATTTTTTTTTTATATACTTTGTTTATACGTTTTAATGTTTATTTAAATGTAACAATGCAAAAATATGTTTTGGTTTTTTGTCTAATTTTTTTATATATTTACATTAAATGTTGCAATTCAAAAATGTATATTATATTATATTACATTATATTATATTATATTATATCATATTATTATAGGCATTATTAATCTAAGCTTATGAGTTGTTGAGTGAACAAATTATCCACAAATAATGTTTTTTTTAAATATACATTTCATAGTATATCATTAATATACAACTGTAGGTCTTGTTAATATTTTCAATTCAATTTTATTTTTACATTTTCTGTTTATACCTTTAGTATTTTTTTTTCTGATTTGTTGTTGTTTTTTTAATGTTTATATAAATGTTACAATGCAAAAAATGTTTGGTTTTTATCTAATTTTTATTTTTGTAATATTTACATAAGTGTTGCAATTAAAAAAATATATTTTTATTTTATTTTATATTTTATATTTTATTTTATTTTAGGCATTATTAATTTGTGTTTGAGTTTTTGAGTGGAAATTGCCAAAATTATCCACAAATATACTTTGAAATGGATATCAAAAAAGGATTATTTTTGGAGATTTGTGGCAAAATTATTGGCTATTTTCACTCAACAACTCATAAACTCACGTTAACAATGCACATATAATATAATATAATATAATATAATATAATTAATATAATATATTATATAATATAATATAATATAATATAATAATTATTTTATTTAAAAATATTAAAAAAATAAATAAAATAAACATAAGAAAAAAATCACTAAATGTGAAAACAAAATATCTAAAAATAAAATCTAATTCAAAACATGAACGAAACCTAGAATAGTATACCAATAATGCTTTTTTTGATATACATTTCAGTATATTACTGATATACTATTCTAGCTATTGTTTATATTTTAAATTAGATATTATTTTTACATATTTTGTTTTCACTTTTAGTAATTTTTCTGTTCTCTCATTTTATTAATAAATTAAAAAAATGCATATATTGTATTATACTATATTAAATTCTAATATTATATTATATGATATTATATTATATTATAATAAGCCTTACTAATCTGAGCGCATGCATCTCAGTTTTTGAGTGAACATCGGCAAAAAAAAAAAAAAAAATTGGCAAAAAACTGATTTTAAATGTAGCATTAGTCTTGGTTTTCTAGTGCAGATCAAGTCGATTAAGTGATAAAATATTCAGTGTATGATTGTATATCAGAGTACTATATATAACTCCTCAGGAAAGTGGTTCTGGTTTCTGAGGATGATGGGAATTTTGGCTGGGGTACGTGCGGAGAGTGAGGGATGAGATTCTGCATACTTACAGCCATTTTTGTCTATTAAAAACCATTCCTCAGTGAAACGCTGGGGCAGACATGGCAGCCGGTATGTCGACCTTGGTGTGATGCCAGGCCAGAGAGATCTATATTAAAGTCTTGTGGCGCGGCGGTAAATGCTCCCCCTGTGCGTGCATGTGTGGGGTCCGTCCCGCTCGCACACTCGCATGTACGCTCCTGAGCAAATATATTTATGACCAGCAAATGTTTACAGACGCCGAGAATTGCTTGTGTGTATTCCAGGATTCAAGGTGGATTAAGTTTGTGCCTCTTCATGAAGAATATCATCTTTTTCTTTTTTGGACGAGTTGTAGTTGGTTGTGCGAGTTTAATTGGCCCCGCACTCCAGAGTCGAGGATATTTCAAGGGTCCTTCAGTGGTTTTACCAACAAGAGCTCTTTATTGAGGAACACACGCTGATTGGTTTCTATTTTTTCCAGTGCATTTTTCAGTTTAAATTGAAAATGCAAACATTTAAAAAAGTTCGGTCTATGTGAGTCAATGTCACTAAATTTCAACCTTATTTTTAGGGTAATTTCGTTTTTTTTCATGGTTAAAAAAAATTAATAGACAATTAGGCACTATTATAATACCACAGTGCAACATTTTCTCCTGATTTCTCATTATGAAGCAAGACAGATAAAGATTTTACACACATTTCCTAAATATTTACTTTACAAAAACATTTAGTACTTAAAAAAATGTTGAACCTGCTTAAATGATTCAATCAAAGCGGTCAACAGTTCTGAATCAAAATAAAAAAAAAAAAAATAATAAAAAATAATTTCTTAATTAAAAAAGAAAGAATAATATTTTGAGTAACTTAAAATATGCCTTTGTTATTTTATTTTGTTATTTTAATTCAATTCATTTAAATATCAAAAATTAATTAATAATTAATTAATTTTTAATTAAAAAAGGAAAGAAAGAATATTTTGAATAAATTAAAATATGCCTTTATTTTTTTTATTTATTTGTTTATTTATTTACCAGGGTTATTATCGTTAATTAAAACTGAAACCGTTAAAAAGTTTTCATTACTTGAAACAAAATTTGTTTTTTACTGAAATAAAAAGGACAGTCTGAACTGATTCACAGAAATAATTCAACTTACCATCTTTAACTTTTTTAATAAAATACAAATAAATAAAATATGACTTTTTTAGGACTATCTATTTTTTTTTTTTTTTACCAGAGTTATTATCGTTACTTAAAACTGAAGCAATAAAAAACTTTTTCATTACCTGAAACAAAATAAATGTTAACTGAAAAAAAAAAAAAAAAAAAAAAAAATATAATATATATATATATATATATATATATATATATATATATAATATAATATTATTATTATTATTGTTGTTATTATTATTATTATTATTATTATTATTATTATTATTTTAACATGAAAAATTTGTGATTCACATTAATCTAAATGTTATTATATATCCGTTGAAAATTAATAACTGTAATAAGTTAATAAATAATTATCAATAATTATTTGATATTTGATATTTTTTTAATTTTTAATTTTAATCTCTTATTTTATTTAACTGTTTTGGTATTTTATTTTATTTTATTTGTGGCTATTTTTTTTTAAAGTATTTTTCATTACTTGAAACATTATTATTATTATTATTATTATTATTATTATTATTATTATTATTATTATTATTATTATTTTACTAAAATGAAATATTTATTTAAATGGACAGTCTAACTGATTCACAGAAATGAATACAACTAACATCTTTAACTTTAACTTTATTGTTTCAAATTAAAATAAAGAATAAAATACAAATAAATAAAAATAAAATATGACTTCTTGAGGACTGTTTATTAGGGCTTTTGCCCTAGTTTAGTTAATTTTACTTAAAACTGAAAAAAAAAGAAAAAAAAAAAAACCTTTTTCGTTACCTGAAACAAAATAAATATTGACTGAAATAAAAATTAAATATATTCAAAAATTATTTTTAGATTTTTATTTGAACATTAAAAATAGAATGTTTTTTTTTGTGATTCACATTAATATAAATGTTATTATGTACCAGTTAAAAATTAATAACTGTAATATGTTTATATAAATCATATAAATTAACAATAGTTATTAGATTTTTTTTTATGCAAAACGCAAATGCAAAACGTCTTAATTTTTTTATAATATGCTTCTTGTTTTTCAGAATTTTTAATATTTTATATTTATCAGATTGTATTTTGTTCTCAATATACAAGTGCATCCTAAACATAAAATCAGCTTTTAACTAAGAAAGACCAGCTCTACGAGTAATCAAACCTTGTTCTTTTTGTGTGTTTGCTATTATATACGTCACAGATCATTAGTTGCGGTTTAGTTCGGTTGAGTTCAGTATATTTATATAGCACTTTTCACATTCAGGTCCAAAGCTGCTCTACAAAGAATAGTTTTGTTGAACTCGATCCTCCTTTTTTATCCTTTTGTAAGGACGGGTTTAAAAATATCGGTAAGTTAACACTACAGTCCTTCCATGAGATTTGCCATAATTCTAGAGCGTTCATGGGATATGTTGATTTACATAAGAACAGCTATCATTTCCACCATGATGGATGAGCTGTTTTTCCTCTTTTGGCAACAAAGTGAAATTATAGCACTTCACCAGACATTTTTCATTGCAGGTTTTTTCGTCCTTCTCAAGCTTAAAGATTTAGTTGCATATGATTTAGACATTCCTCTGCAAACCTCTCGTGCATCGGCTGATAAAGAGGTCGATTATGTCTTTTGCTACAAGTAATTAATCCTATTTCGAGACTGTTTGTCTTGTTTTCATATCCAGACCGGCATCACGTGGTATTTTGCTGCGCCGCTTCATTTTTATCTGCTGTTTTGATGCATTTGTCAAGGACGTTCTCTGTCCTGTTTGAGCAGAAGTGGCAAAGTTAGACGTTCTTGCACAAGACTTGAAGCAGAGTGACTCAAGACCTGCGCTCAAAATAAAACTCTTTATCGGTTTCCTCAAGGTCTTCGTGCTGTAGATGCACCACGTCAGTTACTTGCAAAGCGCTGATTTTAAAAACATCTTTGGGTTTGACGTTACCAAGCGCTGATTGTTACATACTCCCGCTTTCTTCGCTGATTGAATTGCCTTTCTTTCTTTCTCGTGCAGCTCCATCAGGCCGCTGAGGTGGCCCTCCTGAGAGGGGCCAGGGCCATTTCACCAGAGGATATCATCTTTCTAATGAGGAAAGACAAGGTAAAAGCACACCAATATGAGACCTTACCGCAACATAAATCATTAGGCCTTCATATTCATGGACTACTGCCTTAGTTATTGAGTTGTTTTATTGCTTTTGTAGTTCTGTTGCTTTTCGCTCACTGGTTAAAAGCAGAACTCAGGGATGGGTGATATGATGAAATATTATTTTTAACTTTTTGATGATATTTATGTGAGTAGATAAAGTAGATGCAAGAACTGAAACACAATTAACTTCTATAAATATAGTCGGTCATTAAAATGAAAGGTTTTGCACACATTTCCCCTAAATGTTTTGAATCGATTCACAGAAATGAATCAAACTTACCCTCTTTACCTCTTTTTAACTATTCGACTATTAATTTTTGCAATAATGCAATACACATAATGCCACTTAATTTAGCTTCGCCAGGATTTCTTTTGAATTTTCTTGAATGTTTTGAAGAAACACTAAAACAAAAATATCATTTTGTAGGATGCATAGTTTAAACATTGAGCCTGTTTGTGATTTCAGTGAAAATGAAGTGTTTAATACAAAAACTAAAACACAGTAAACCTTTATTAATAGAATCAATCAATAAAATAAAGGGTTTCTGCATGTTTCTCCCTAAATATTGTTTACAAAACCATTTTTGTACTTGAAAATGACATGCTGAGTGATGATGCAAACAGACCGTTCAAGAGTTTTAAACTGATTCGTTGAAATGGGCAGCTGATTCACAGAAATGAATCAAACTTACCATTTTTAACTGTAACTTTTCTACTGTTTTAACTGTATTTTTTCTACAATTTTTTCTAAGTTTAAATCAAGAAAATATTCATTTTTGCAATATTCATAATGCTACTTAATTCAGTGTCGGTAACAAAAAAAAAAAAAAAATATATATATATATATATATATATATATATATATATATTGTGAAGAGACACAAATTAAAAGTTTAAGGTTTTCCACACATTTTTGAAATATTTCAGATTGATTCACTGAACTGAACTGATTCAGAGAAATGAATCAAACTTACTATCTTTAACTCTTTTTAACTATTTGATTATTAATTTTTGCAATAATGCAATATACATAATGCCGCTTAATTCAGCTTCGCCAGGATTTCTTTTGAATTTTCTTGAATGTTTTGAAGAAACACTAAAACAAAAATATCATTTTGTAGGATGCATAGTTTAAACATTGAGCCTGTTTGTGATTTCAGTGAAAATGAAGTGTTTAATACAAAAACTAAAACACAGTAAACCTTTATTAATAAAATAAAGGGTTTCTGCATGTTTCTCCCTAAATATTGTTTACAAACCATTTTAGGACTTGAAAATGACATGCTGAGTGATGACGCAAACAAACCATTCAAGAGTTTTGAATTGATTCGTTGAAATGGGCAACTGATTCACAGAAATGAATCAAACATACCATCTTTAACCTTTTTTCTTTTTAATTCCTTCTTTCATTTTAAATCAGAGACTAGGCTATTCAGTTTTTATGCTATTCACTACACATTTTTTTCAAATATTGTTTACAAAACCATTTTAGTACTTGAAGATGAGTGATGCAAACAAACTGTTCAAGAGTTTTGAATGGATTCATTGGAATTGACAACTGACTCACAGAAATGAATCAAAGTTACTATCTTTAACTCAATTTTTTCCCCCTTAAGTTTAAAGTTTTAGACCATTTATTTTTGCAATACTGCAATATGCATAATTCTGCTTAATTCAGCATCACAAACATTTCTTTGTAATTTTCTTGAATTTTGTGAAGAAATACAAGCTAAAAGATCATTTTGTAGGACGCAGTGATTGTTTTAGTTTAAACATTAGATGTCTATGTGATTTCAGTAACACAATAAACCTCTATAAATATAATCAGTTGAAAAAATAAAGGGTTTCCACATGTTTTCCCTAAATATTATTTACAAAATTAACCATTTTAGTGCTTGCAAATGAACTGTTCAAGAGTTGTGAATCAGTTCATTGAAATGGACAACTGATTCACAGAAATCAAACTTAAGCCATCTTAAAGGTTTATATTTTTACTTTAAAATACAGTATTTATTTTTGCAAAATTGCAATATTCATAATGCTGCTTAATTCAGTAGCAAAAAAATAAATAAATAAAATATAAAATAAAAAAATATTTATTTATTAAAAATAAATGAATAATAATAATAATAATCATAATAATCATAATAATCATAATAATCATAATCATAATAATAATAATAATAATAATAATTTTCTTGAATTGTGAGATTGTTTTAGTTGAAATATTTAGCCTATTAAATTAGATATTTATGTGATTTACAGTAAGTTGGGTAAGTATATTAAATACGTTTAGTGCAAGAACTAAAACATTTATAACTAAAACACAAATAAACCTTTAGAAATAGAATTAATGAGTAAAATAAAGGTTTCCACACATTTTCCCCTACATATTGTTTGCAAAAACATTTTAGTACTTGATAATGACAACTTGAGTTAAGATGCAAATGAACTGTTTAAGAGTTTTGAATCGATTCATTAAAATGGACAACTAATTCACAGAAATAAATGCTCCTGGAATTTAAAATAGAGACAGTATTCATTTTTGCAGTATTCTTAATCCTTAATTAAAAAAAAAAAAATCTTGAATGTTGTGAAGAGACACAAACTAAAATATAATTTTGTAGGATGCAAAGATGGCAGAAGATTGTTTTAGTTTAAACACTGAGCCTGTTAAATTAGATATTAATGTGATTACAGTAAGATGGGTGAATAGATTAAATGTGTTTAATGCAAGAACTAAAACATAATAAACCTTTAGAAATAGAATCAAATAAAATTAAGGTTTTCCACACATTATTACATTCCCTTAATATTGTTTACAAAAATATTTTGTTTCTTGGAGGTGAAACATTGAGTGATGATGAAAACAAAATGTTCAAGAGTTTTGAATTGATTCACTGAAATGGAAACTTACCACCTTTAAATCTGTTTTTTTTTTTTTTTTTTTTTTTTTTTTTTCCTACTGAAGTTTAAATCAGAGAACATTCATTTTTGCAATATTGCAATATTCGTAATGCTGCTTAATTCAGTATTGGCAGCAAAAAAATAAAATAAAATCTTAAATGTTGTGAAGAGGCACAAATTTAGAGTTCATTTTGTAGGATGAAAAGATGTCAGGAGATTGTTTTAGCAAGCAAAAGCTCTACAAATAATATACATTTCTTATTGTTGTGAAGAAACTCAAACTAAAAGATCATTTTGTGAGATGCAAAGATGGATGGAAATTGAGCATGTTTTACTAGCGCCTATTAATTTTTTCAATATTTCATTATTCACAATGTTAATTCAGTATTGTGAACATCATTAGCTCTAGAAAGAACTGAACTGAATTAAAACATCCTTTTGTGTGATGAATGGAGATTGTTTGAACACTAAACCTGTTGTTTTTTTTCCTATCAGAAAAAATTACGGCGGCTCATCAGGTACATGCAGTTCAGAGACTACAAATCCAAAGTCCTGAAAACCATCGAAGATGAAGATCTGCTGGATTCAGGTATGATACGTGTAGTATTTTCCCATATATTCATCCATTTTACAGTCTGCCACTGATTTAAGTCAAGAATCAATTAATCTGTTTATTGTTGATTCACTTGTATTGCTGAGAGAAAATAAGATGCATGTTGGCCGCCATGACAACAAACCATATTTAGAATTTTAAAAATTCAAATTTAAAAATTCAAATACTTCAGAACTTCAGATCGGAACATCATGAAAATGATTTAAAAATGGAACTGCTGACCCTAGTTAGTGTGTGATACTTTCATATATATTGCAGCATAGCATGTTTTCCATTCGAGTGATTTTATTTGTAAGATGTTTAAAACATTTCCCCCATCAACAGCATTTTACCATTTAGCCGTTGCCTTAAATGCCAAAGCGTAATGAGCGGAGTCGAGGGGTAATTTTGTACGCCAGGGTCAATCAGCAAGAGTCATTAACCAAAATGCAGACAGAAGCTTTGGCATGAATCTGCTTTGAACAGCACTCCCTCATCAATATCGCCGAAAAATGAGCGCGAGCGAGGAAAACCATCCGCACGAGCAGCGTAATGTCATGCGGAGTGTCATTAGGACTCTTGCTCCTCATCTAGAGTGTAACTTGAGAGATGGAAGAACATTGAAATGCAGCGTTTTGATGGCGGAGTCTCGCTGTCTGAACGCAAATGCTTTTCCGTGGCTCGCTGTCTGTAACGTGAAAGTCTCCTGACCCCAAAGAAGCGCTCGAAGCCGGGAGATTATTCTTCTCGGACTATTATCTGCATTATTGCATGCGATATAAATTCTGAGAGGGAATTGTTTCAGTGTGAGGCGAGGACAGCCTCTCTCTCTGTGCTGGGAGGCCTGCGGCGGGAGCCGGCCCGTCTTAGGAGGTGGTTTTGCTCTGGTGTGGTGCGTTTGGAGGGTTGCAAAAGAGGGCAAAGGAGAGCGAGAACATAGGTTTTGATTTCTTTCCATGCAGTGTTCGAGCAGTGACCCCAGAAACAAAACTAAACTGCAAACGAGGAACTTCTGTTTAACCACTATTGTCTTTCTTTAGGTTGCTCAGCAGATTTGGGTTCAGATACAGTAGAGCAGGAGACTGTCATTGTGAAGTGCTGTTTATTTTCTTACTACGTGGTCGTACTGTGAGCGATTCATCAAAACAGAATTTTTGGGCTTGGCGATAGTAATATTGCTAATTATTGCAATGTAATTTTCCTCAATAAAATTATCGTTAAATGCTATACTTTGTTTAAGCACCAAAAGCGGAATGGAACAACACTGCTAATTCTCAGTCGCGGAATAAAATTACAGTATTTTTGTGATTAAGCTATAGCATTAGTCCATTTATACTAATTGTATTTAGACTACTGTTTTTCATACAGATACCTAGAAACCATATACAGTTGAGGTCAAAAGTTTACATACACCTTGCAGAATCTGCAAATGTTCATTATTTTACCAAAATAGGCAGAATCATACAAAATGCATTATATTTTTTATTTAGTACTGAGCTGCATAAGATATTTCACATAAAAGATGTTTACATATAGTCCACAAGAGAAAATAATAGTTGAATTTGTAAAAATGATCCTGTTCAGAAGTTTACATACATTGATTCTTAACACTGTTTTGTTACCTGAATGAGCTGTTTTTTTATTTAATTTTTTAGTCATAGTTGTTCATGAGTCCCTTGTTTGTCCTGAACAGTTAAACTGCCTTCTGTTTTTCAGAAAAATCCTTCAGGTCCCACTGATTCTTTGATTTTTCAGCATTTTTGTGTATTTGAACTCTTTCCAATGACTGTGTGATTTTGAGATCCATCTTTTCACACTGAGGACAACTGAGGGACTCATATGCGACTATTACAGAAGATTCAAACACTCACTGATGCTCCAGAAGGAAAAAAAAACATGCAATTAAGAGCTGGGGGTGAAAACTTTTGACCAGAATGAAGATGTGTACATTTTTCTTATTTTGCCTAAATATCATATTTTTTTCATTTAGTACTGCCCTTCAGAAGCTACAGAAGATACTTAGGTTTCCCATAAGACAAAAAAAAGCTAAATTTACCCTGATCTTCAAATTCAAGACGTTTTCACCCCCTGAGACTCTTAATGGATGGTTTTTCCTTCTAAAGCATCAGTGAGTGTTTGAACCTTCTGTAAGAGTTGCATATGAGTCCCTCAGTTGACCTCAGTGTAAAAAAAAATTGATCTCATAAATGATATAATTATTGTTATAAAGGGTTAAAAAAAAAAAAAAAAACTCCAAAAAAAAACCCTAACTCAAGCTACAGTCAGATGTGCATTTCTGAGAGACAAAAAAATATATAAGCAACTTTCTAAAGGCATGTTAATTTCACCACATGTTAAGTTCTTTGTGCAAAAAAAAAAAAAAACGTTTCACCTTTTTTTTTTTTTTTCCTTTTCTTTTCCATGTTCAATATCCTGTTCCACTTGGAAATACAAGTAGTTACATATATAAATAAAAAGCTCTAATCAGTGTTTTGGCATTTTGACATATTGTAAACGTACACTCAGTTAAATCACAGTAGGTAAGTCTAGAAAAAAGCATGATAGGAGAACTTATATTTATATTAATTTGTATTTATAGTTACGGAAATAATTTGGTTGCAAATGCTGTTGGTTGTGTGGTTGGTCGTGTTTATACATTTAGACATTTTTCTGTAAACATGCACTCTGTTAAATTAGAGTAGGTAAGTCTAGAAAAAAATGCATGATAAGAAACTGTTTTGTTCTGTGTGCTGTTTTTTTTTTCCACTGGATGAAATGTGTTTCATGTATTTTTATGCAGTTTTATGTTTTATTTGCTGTTCAAAGCACTTCTAAACATCCTGTAACATTTAGCTTAGACATTTAAAATGCTTTTTTTTTTTTACTTGTAGTTCTTAATTTTGAAGCATGAATTCACTAGATCACAGATGTTTTTACTAGTGTTTATTTAGTTAGGGTTTAACACACCATTTCATTATTAGATAAACTATTTATGCAGTTGAACACTTTTCACTGTGTTCAATTCTCAGTGTATTAAATCACATTTTACATTGTTTTGCACTGAATATCTTGTTTCACTTAGAAATACAAGTAGTTACAGAAATAATTTGGGTTGCAAACGCTGTTGGTTGTGTTTAGACATTTAGACATTGTTCTGTAAACATACACTATGTCTAGAAAAAATGCATGATATGAAAACATTTATTTATGCACATATTTATGTTTTGATCTGCTGTGTTTAAAGCATTTCTGATCATTGTGTTGCAGGCAAATTAAACTTATTTAGGTTTTAATGCACCATTTCATTATTAGATGAACTATTCGACAGTGAGCCAGTTCTCATGTGTATAAAATCAGGTCACATTTTTTTTGCACTGAATATCTTGTTTCACTTGGAAACACAAGTAGTTGCAAAAATAATTTGGGTTGCAAACGCTGTTGGTTGTGTTTAGGCATTTAGACTTATTGTTCTGTAAACATGCGCTCTGTGAAATTACGGTAGATAGGTTTCTAGAAAAAAAATGCATGATATGAAAACATTTCTGTATTTTTATGCACATTTTTATGTTTTGATCTGCTGTGTCTAAAGCATTTCTGATCATTGTGTTGCAGGTGGATTAAACATTTTTTACTTGTAGTTTTAGGATGAATTAACTGGATCAAAGGTGCTTCATGTATTTTTATGCAGTTTTATGTTTTTATTTGTTGTTCAAAGCACTTCTAAACATCCTGTTACATTTAGCTTAGACATTTAAAATGCTTTTTTTTTTTCTTTTTTTTTACTTGTAGTTCTTAATTTTGAAGCATGAATTCATTAGATCACAGATGTTTTTACTAGTGTTTATTTAGGTTTTAATGCACCATTTCATTATTAGATGAACTATTCGACAGTCAGCCAGTTCTAAGTGTATAAAATCAGGTCTCACATTTTTTTTTTTGCACTGAATATCTTGTTTCACTTGGAAACACAAGTAGTTGCAAAAATAATTTGGGTTGCAAACGCTGTTGGTTGTGTTTAGGCATTTAGACTTATTGTTCTGTAAACATACGCTCTGTGAAATTACGGTAGGTAGGTTTCTAGAAAAAAATGCATGATATGAAAACATTTCTGTATTTTTATGCACATTTTTATGTTTTGATCTGCTGTATTTAAAGAATTTCTGATCATTGTGTTGCAGGCGGATTAAACATTGTATACTTGTAGTTTTAGGATGAATTCACTGGATCAAAGGTGTTTCATGTATTTTTATGCGGTTTTGTGCTTTTATTTGCTGTTCAAAGCACTTTTAAACATCCTGTTACATTTAGCTTAGACATTTAAAATGCTTTTTTTTTTTTTTTTTTTTTTTTTACTTGTAGTTCTTAATTTTGAAGCATGAATTCATTAGATTAAAGATGTTTTTACTAGTGCTTATTTAGGTTTTAATGCACCATTTCATTATTAGATGAACTATTCGACAGTGAGCCAGTTCTCAGTGTTTAAAATCAGGTCACATTTTTTTTTGCACTGAATATCTTGTTTCACTTGGAAACACAAGTAGTTACAAAAATAATTTGGGTTGCAAACACTGTTGGTTGTGTTTAGGCATTTAGACTTATTGTTCTGTAAACATACGTTCTGTGAAATTACGGTAGGTAGGTTTCTAGAAAAAAAATGCATGATATGAAAACATTTCTGTATTTTTATGCACATTTTTATGTTTTGATCTGCTGTATTTAAAGAATTTCTGATCATTGTGTTGCAGGCGGATTAAACATTGTATACTTGTAGTTTTAGGATGAATTCACTGGATCAAAGGTGTTTCATGTATTTTTATGCGGTTTTGTGCTTTTATTTGCTGTTCAAAGCACTTTTAAACATCCTGTTACATTTAGCTTAGACATTTAAAATGCTTTTTTTTTTTTTTTTTTTTTTTACTTGTAGTTCTTAATTTTGAAGCATGAATTCATTAGATTAAAGATGTTTTTACTAGTGCTTATTTAGGTTTTAATGCACCATTTCATTATTAGATGAACTATTCGACAGTGAGCCAGTTCTCAGTGTTTAAAATCAGGTCACATTTTTTTTTGCACTGAATATCTTGTTTCACTTGGAAACACAAGTAGTTACAAAAATAATTTGGGTTGCAAACACTGTTGGTTGTGTTTAGGCATTTAGACTTATTGTTCTGTAAACATACGTTCTGTGAAATTACGGTAGGTAGGTTTCTAGAAAAAAAATGCATGATATGAAAACATTTCTGTATTTTTATGCACATTTTTATGTTTTGATCTGCTGTATTTAAAGAATTTCTGATCATTGTGTTGCAGGCGGATTAAACATTGTATACTTGTAGTTTTAGGATGAATTCACTGGATCAAAGGTGTTTCATGTATTTTTATGCGGTTTTGTGCTTTTATTTGCTGTTCAAAGCACTTTTAAACATCCTGTTACATTTAGCTTAGACATTTAAAATGCTTTTTTTTTTTTTTTTTTTTTTTTTCTTGTAGTTCTTAATTTTGAAGCATGAATTCATTAGATTAAAGATGTTTTTACTAGTGCTTATTTAGGTTTTAATGCACCATTTCATTATTAGATGAACTATTCAACAGTGAGCCAGTTCTCAGTGTATAAAATCAGGTCACATTTTTTTTGCCCTGAATATCTTGTTTCACTTGGAAACACAAGTAGTTACAAAAATAATTTGGGCTGCAAACGCTGTTGGTTGTGTTTAGGCATTTAGACTTATTGTTCTGTAAACATACGCTCTGTGAAATTACGGTAGGTAGGTTTCTAGAAAAAAATGCATGATATGAAAACATTTCTGTATTTTTATGCACATTTTTATGTTTTGATCAGCTGTGTTTAAAGCACTTCTGCATTCAAAATGCTATTTTTCACTTGTACTTTTTAATTTTGAAGGAAGAATTCATCAGATCAAAGATGTTTAACTGCTGTTTATTTAGTTATATTTTAATGCACCATTTCATCATTATTAGATTAACTAGTCATCCAAACCCAAATTTTCCAAGGTCTTTTATTCATCCAAATATTGTATCAGATGTCAAATTAGGGATTCTTTAAAGCCAGAAATACACTACTAATTATGTACGTCAACGTATTTGTATCATTTAAAAGTGAGTTTATACAAAGTGACGTTTTTACCGTTTGATTGAATTGCAGCGTTTACAGAGGAAGTCCACAATTACAGTCTGTTGAAGGCTGTGCCGTGCCAGTCCCAACGAACCTGAAGCCCATAAAACGAACTGTTATTTAGGTGTCATAAATTCAGTAACCTTGATTAAACATTTTCTGGGGCTATTTCTGTCATTCACAACCAGACGTTACTTCACAGAAGTGTGTTTAATCAGTGTATTTCCTTTCATTTAATTAACATTTTCCTTCTTCCTTTTTTTTTTTTTTTTTTTTTTTTTTTCTCCTTCATTTTTCCCACCCTGGAGCTTTAGGCCCGTAATGCCCGCTGACGCTGAACCACATGAACATGCTGGAAAAAGTGAAAGCGGTTTGCTGTGGTAGAGCGCGATTTTATGCTGCTGTGGGAATTATGTACATAGTGAACAAAACGTGACACATGTCTCTCATGTTTGACTGGATTCCAGCTGTGGACATTCATCAGTCAACTTCATGATGCATTATGGGATGTTTTTAAACACTAGTGAAGAAGGAAAATGTCTGATGGACACTTGATGGTACTTTTCCAACTAATATATAATTATTCTTTAAAAATAAGATTTTATTTATTATTAATTCAGTTATTATGTTAATTTGAATGTCCATTAAAATATACTGTATTATATATATTAAATGTACATTTATACATTCTGTACAAAAAATTATAAATACATTAACTAAAAATATATATATTTATTTATTATGTTAGTGAGTTATTTTGTTAAGGTAGTGTTAACATTAATAAATATAAATAATGTACATTAAAATAAATGTTGTAATAATTATGAATTTTAAAACGATATAATATATAATTTTGCATTAAATGTATATTATTAACATTTATACATTTTAATCATACATTAAACATATGATAAATTAGATTATAATGCTTATTTGATTGCTTTTCCACTTTTTTTTTCCACTTTTTTGTATGTATTTATTTATTTATGATTTTAATCTAATGTTAACATTAATAAATATAATGTACATTAGAAATGTTGTGATAATTATACATTTTAAAATTATATAATTATATATTAAATGCACATTATTCACATTTATCCATTTTAAACATACATTAAAATTATTAATAATGAATTAATATTTATTATATGTTAATAATGATTATTTGATTAGTCTTTTCCACACCAACTAATATATTATTATTAATTAAAAATAATATTTAGTTAGTTATTATGTTAATGCAGTGTTAACATTAACAAATGTTAATACTGTACATTAAAATATGCTGTAATAATTATGAATTTTAAAAGTATATTATATATAATTTTACGTTAAATGTATATTATTAACATTTATACATTTTAATCATACATTAAACATATGATATATTAAATTATAATGCTTATTTGATTATGCTTTTCCACTCCATCTAACCTATTATTAATCTTTAAAAATAAGTTTGTATTTAATCATTATTTTAATGTAATGTTAACATTAATAAATGTTAATCATGTACATTAGAAATATATTTATATAAAGATTATATATAATTATATATTAAATGTACATTATTTACATTTATCCATTTTAAACATACATTTATTAATAAATGAATTACTATGTATTATATGTTAATAATAATGATTATTTGATTAGTCTTTTCCACACCAACTAATATATTATTATTAATTAAAAATAATATTTATTTAGTATGTTAATATAATGTTAACATTAATAAATGTCAATAATGTACATTACATTATATATTGTAATAATAATACATTTTAAAATTATATGTAATTATATATTAAATGCACATATTAGCATTTGCCTATTTTAAACATGCATTAAAATTATTAATAAATTAATAAATATATATCATAATATGTTAATAATAATGATGATTTTTTGATTAGGCTTTTCCACTCCAACTAATATATTATTATCAATTAAAAATAATCTTTATTTAGTATGTTAATGTAATGTTAACGTTAATAAATGTTAATAATGTACATTAAAATATATTGTAATAATTATACAAATTTAAAACTATATTGCATATTTATTAATAAAATGTAAATTATTAACACTTATACATTTTAAACATGCAGTGTATTGTATTATAATAATTCATGATTATGCTTTTCCACTCCAATGAATATATTATTATTAAAAAAATAAGAATTTATATATATATATATATATATATATATATATATATAAATAATAGAACATTTATAGAAAATTCGTAGTAATTTAGTATAGTGATTTTGGTAAATTAGCATTATTAATATTTATATATTCTTAACACATTAAGCATTTATAACATTAATACATGTATACTATTATATATTATCATTAATAATTTTGTAATTGGAGTGGACACTAAATGAAAAGCATCATCAAGTGTGTTTTATTTAAAAAAAAAAAAAAAAAAAATTATTTAACCAAGGATGCACAATATGCTAGACCAATATCAGTTATCATATTTTGACAGTGGTTATTTATCAGGCAATATTGGATAGTCTTTTCACTACACTATAAAAAAAAACAACTTAAAAAAGTTGTTTCAACTTTAAAAAGTAAGTGTTTGTGCTGCCTTAAAATTTTAAGTTTACTTAACTCAAATATCCACATTTTCAGTGGATAGTACAACTTAACATTTCATGTTGACTAAAATTTAAATTTTAAGGCAGCACAAACACTTACTTTATTAAGTTGAAACAATTTTTTTTTTTACTGTGTAGGTTTAAGATTTAGCTCATCTGTCACTGTGATAGATTATAGCAAAGTCTAAAGCATTGAAGTTTTCTTTCTCTCATTTTAACTTCAGAGCCTAAATGGCATCCCATAGCTCCCTCAATTATTATGAGCATTTGTTTTTTCTCCTTCAAACAGTGTATACTTTTGTTCTATAGCAGATTTCAAAGGTTTTTTTGGCCTATATTTGTCTGAGATGTGTGCATGTGTTGTCCGAGCTCTGGGTCTTCATGACTCAGGTAAAGGAGGCAAGTGAGATGCTGGATCTCAGCTGGCCTACAGATGTGCAGCGAATGACTGTTTCTGTCCTCCTACAGACAAATACAGCAGCAGCAGCAGCAGCAGCAGCAGTGCCAACAAGAGGCAGCGTCTGCTCCAGGACTTCATGAGCTCCATCGACCAGACGGGGGAATTCCTGACGCTGGTGGAGGAAGAGGAGGTGGATGAAGTCAAGCAGGAGCGGCTGGAGGTGAGTAGGAGGCGTGAGCAGAAATGTGCACACTTCAGCCTGTACGCCATGCAGCGAGGGTGGACGGCATATGCTGAGATTGTGGGAGAAATTGAAGCGGATTGTCCAGCGCTCACAGAATAAGGAGCGGTTCATGCTTTCAAGATAAAGATCAGCTGAATTCATTACAACCCTGCGTCTTATTCACTAACCACAATGTCATGCACAGTTATATTAAGATTTTAAGTGTGTTTACAGGCACAGCAGTTTGTCAGTTTTACATGCAAGATTTTGAAATGATACGATTTTCTCCAGTATAGACGCATAAACATTCTTGTGTAAAACGCATGTAAAAACACTCGTTATTTTGTCATTATTGGCATAAATAATTAGCAATCCTTGCTGAATAAAAGGATTACCCCCCCCCCCAAAAAAAAAAAAAAAAAAAAAAAAAAAAAAAAATATATATATATATATATATATAAATTAATTAATTAATTAAATAAATAAATATAGCGGCCTATAAAAAAAAAAATATATATATATATATATATATATTTTTTTTTTTTTATAGGCCGCTATATTTATTTATTTAATTTATTTATTTATTTTATATATATATATATATATATAATTTGTTTTTTATTTCACAAAGTCCCTGGTAGCTGAAAATTTAGCTATGCATCTCAGAAATAAATTACATCTTAACGCATATTAAAATAGAAAACAGTTGTTTTAAATTTCAATATTTTACAATATTACAATTTTTTTATTTCATAACATTAGTGTTTTTCATATACCATGCCATATTTAATTTTAATATAAGTATCAGTGACTTGAAAATGTATTTATAAAAAATAATATATTTCCTGTAATTTAGTTAAAGTTAGTGTATTTATTTGTTTATTTATTTATTTATGGATTTAAAAGTAGACTCATCTCTTTTTAGTCAGTTGTAGATAACTGTTTCCATTTATACTGCTTTTATTTTATTTTATTTTATTTTATTTTATTTTATTTTATTTTATTTTATTTTATTTTATTTTATTTTATTTTATTTCACAAGGTTCCTGGATATAAAAGTTAACTCATTTCTTTTTAGTCCATTTTAGTTCATTTGATCCAGTTTCCATTCACGCTGCTATTTTATTTTATTTTATTTTATTTTATTTTATTTTTATTTATTTTTATTTATTTTATTTTTATTTTATTATTATTTTTTTTTTTATTTCACAAGGTCCCTGGAAATGAAAGTTGACTCATTTCTTTTTAGTCCATTTTAGTTCATTTGATTCAGTTTTCATTCACGCTGCTATTTTTTTTATTTTATTTTATTTTAATTCTCAAGGTCCCTGGATTTGAAAATGGAAATGAAAGTTGACTCATTTCTTTTTAGTCCATTTTAGTTAATTTGATAACGTTTCCATTCGCACTGCTATTTTATTTTATTTTATTTTATTTCACAAGGTCTCCGGATTTGAAAGTAATCTCATCTTTTAGTCCATTTTAGTTAATTTGATCCAGTTTCCATTCACACTGCTGTTATTTTATTTTATTTTATTTCACAAGGTCTCCAGATTTGAAAGCAATCTCATCTTTTAGTCCATTTTAGTTAATTTGATCCAGTTTCCATTCACACTGCTGTTATTTTATTTTATTTTATTTTACGGTCCCTGGGTGTGAAATGCATTATATATATAAAAAAAATAGATTATATATATAATATTTTTAATACAGTGCTGCCATAATACAATAATACAATAATATTCAGTTGCATTTGAAGAAAAACGTTTTTTGAAGATTTTCATTCAACATTCCCCCGGTTTCGCAGACAAGGTTTAAGACTGTTTCAACTCAACTTAAAATATGTCAGTGCTTTTGTTTTGTCTCAAGATGCATACCAGTAATGTTTTTTGTTTTCCAAGCACGCTTTTAAAAAGTGCTTAAACGTCCTAATTGAACTATGGACTAATCCTGGCTTTGTCTAAGCCCTGTCTGTAAAATCAGGCCTTAGTCTGTGTCTTGTTCTTCTGTCTAGATCGTAGTTCTCTGTGCAAATACTAACCATCAGTAATTTCCAGCACCATTTCTTTAGTGAATCAGTGCTAAAACAGCTCAGACAGCACGTGCACTTAAAAGACACTGAGCGAGTGCACTTCATTCCTGTAATCACTGTGGAGCAAAAGTTTGACCCAAACAAGGTGTTTAAACACGTCGTCGCAAACCACAGAAGCACCTGATATTGAGACGACACCGAAACATGTGGTTTTGATACTCCTGCTTTATAAAAGACAAGAAAGCGAGGCTCAGACTGCTGTCAGTACGTCCGACTGGGTTTCATCGTCCTCCACTAATAGTCTTAACATCTCATCTGAGTTTCCATCGTGATATTTTCCTCTGTGCGCAGCAGACAGACATGCAAATACGCCACGAGTGAAACTAGAGAGCAGGAATTGAGCTGTCAAACGCAACCGGAGCGTTTTCAATCCAATCTGGGAAAACGATGAGGTGATGTGATGCTTTATCAGTCCAAATCGGACACTGATACACGATTAAACGCTCTGAATCTGAGCGATACGAACGTGAACTCTGTCCTTTTGTTCTCGAGTGAAATAAATGGCCACGGCTGAAAGATGTAATTAAAGGTCTGAAGCAAGAACTGTGGACAAGAGGGTATTACCATGAGACTTTATAAGTCCCGTCTCAATTAAAACCAAGCCCCGGTCGGTTGTGGATGTGGCCAAGAAAGCCTGCGGTTTCCCCCGAAACTTTGTTCCTACTGAGTGTTTTAATGGGTATGTTTTAGCTATCAGGACAACCTTTGGGGAATAAGGAACCATATCCTTCTGGGCCTCCCACTTTGCCCCACTCATGAAGTCCTGGAGAGAGGAGCTTTATGGTTTAACCACACGGCACTGTGCTGCTTTATCTAGTGCCCCGTTCGCCCGCCGCCGCCCCCTCGTCTTCCTTAACTAGCTCTTTTGGTGACTAACAGCACATGTCTGCTCTCCCCGCGCTCCTTCATCTGCTCGCCTTACCTGCTGCTTAGACATGCTATGGGTGATCGTGTAGTTGTCGGATTTCACAATAAGTTACCTTTTTTCCATCTCTTTTTTTTTCCTTCCTCAGAAGTTTATTTTTTATTTTATGTATTTATTTATTTGCTAGTAACTACTGGCTGTCCAATATGAGTTTTTCAGTAGCCAATGTAGAAACGTTTGTTGTTGTTTTTTTTCTTCTTGATTTTGCTATGAAACTTTTTTCGAACAAAACTTTTTATAATTATTACATTTTTGCAATAATTTAATTTTAAATGCCAACTCTTGTTTATCAGATTTATATCTAATTATATAAATTATACATTTTCTAAAATTATATATTGTTATATTGCATTTATTATATATATTAGTTTTACACACACACTCACACATATATAATAAGTTTAATATAATAATATATTTGTATTATTTATAAGTATTTATCATTTATTTGTTTATCGTTATATAAATTATATATTATATAATTTATTCTTAATAATGTATTATTATTACTTTTTTATTTATCATTTATTTATCTATCATTATATAAATTATATTATGTAATTCATTCTATATTATTATTGTTAGTAGTAGTAGTACTTATCATTTATTTATTTATCAATTTTAATTTGTTTATTTTTGTAATTTTATATATTTGTGTGTATAAATAATACAAAGAAAAAAAATATTTTTCAACAAAATAATATACATTTAGAATATGTCATTTTCTCTGACTATAGATATTTAATATATATATTTATATTTATGTATGCATGTGTATATATATTTTTTGTTGAAGTGTCTGTTATTTTTTCTTCTTGATTTTTGCTATTAAACTTTTTTTCAAACATAACTAATTATAACTATTTATATTTATTTATAATTTTTGTAATAATTTAATTTTAAATGCTAACGATTGTATATCAGATTTATTTATATAATTATATAAATTATACTTTTTTCTAAAATTATATAAATTGTTATATTAAATGTATTATTGTTATTATTATTAATATTAAATATTATATACTGTATATTAGTTTTACACACACACATGCATATAATAAATTAAATATAATAATTTATGTAATTTGTATTATATAAATTATTATTTATAATTTATTTATCATTATAGAAATGATATTATAGAATTTATTATTAATTTTAGTATTTATAATGTATTTATTTATCATTATGTAATTATATTATGTAATTTATTCTTTAATGTTTATTATTATTATTATTATTATTATTATTATTATTATTATTATTTATCCTTTAGTATATTATTATTTTATTATTATTATTATTATTATTATTATTAAATATTATATATATATTAGATTTACAAACACATATAATAAATTTAATATAAAAATTTATATAATCTGTATTTTGTTATCATTTATTTGTTTATCATTATAGAAATTATATAATTTGTAATGTATTATTATTATTATTATTATTATTTAATTAATGTTTATTATTCTGTGTGTACATATTTTACAATAAGTTGAAGAAATATTTAAGAATCTACATTTTTTTATTCATTTTTTTTTAAGCCACTAATCAAATATTATAGTGTTTGAAAACCATGAGATGTTTACACAAGTCCATTTGCCAAAACAGCCAAATATGTTCTGATTCATTGGTTTAGTCATTATATCAGTCTATACTAGTAGCATAATTTTTATTTCAGCAAATGGGACCATTTCAAAGGCCTCATTTGCATCGTCCATTTACTCCCCAGATTTTCTCACTGCTGTGAATAAACTACAGCACTTGTGTAAATACTCAGGCCATTATTTCATAGGATTTCCAAAGCCGCAGCTCACGGGTCAAGCATCCGTCAGATGTCCGGTCCAGGCGGCCGCGATGAGCTCGGACGAGGGTATAATTCAGCCGCTCGCTGCTCCACTCGATCAGGCGGCGACGGCCTCTCTTTTGTCAGCGGTGTGTGGATTGTATTTCCTCCGGCAGATCATCCATCTTCCCAAGGACCCTCTAAGATCTCTTGACAATCTGTTATTTTCCCGGCCGCGCTCAGATGGGAATGTTTAAAAGTGTTTTTGTCATGATGTGTGGGATCCGCATTGTTTTGCCTTAATGCCATGATGACAGCAGGATGCTATTCTGGGACTCTGCTGATCTGTACTTTGCAAATTCCCTAGGAAATTGTAAATGCCCAAAACGGCCATGTAAACTCTTGCACTTTTACTTGCATGGCTTTTCACAAAACTTTGGATGGTTTCCTGGGTTTTTTTTTTTTTTTCCACTTGCAGATTTTTCTTTGAAGGTACAGTAATGTGAACTGTCAACTAGTTCATATACTGGAAGTGTTTGAGTCTGAAGGCATGATAAAAGCATCTCTGAGGATGTTTTCTCTTTAAAGAATCAAACGCAGATGTCTTCAAGTAGACTTAGGTGATATTGAGTTTTTTTGTTTGATTTTTTTGCTTTTTGCATTAATTCACAATGTTCCTGAAAGTGGATCTTTCTTTCTTTCTTTCTTTCTTTCTTTCTTTCTTTCTTTCTTTTTAATTCATATATTTCATATTATTTTTACCAAATACTGTACAATGCTGTAGTAATTCTTTTACCATATTATTTTAATTGCAATATATTTCCTAAACTTAAAATTCATTGTACAATAATAATATAATTTACTTACTTTTGAGACTCTAAATTAAATAGATTTATATAATAATTTTAATAATTAAATTAAAATGTATTTATTTATTTATTTATTTATACATACTCTTAATTTCAACTCTGTTTAGTCCACATTAATTATTTTGATCCATTTCCATTTATTTATTTATTTATTTATTTATTTATTTATTTATTTATTTATTTATTTATTTATTTAATTTTCCAAGACCTCTTTTATTATATTATTTTTATCCGATATAATGCTGTAGTAATACTTTCACCATATTATTTAAATTATAATGTAATTCCTACGCTGAAAATTAATTGTACACATTATTTATTTATTTATTTATTTAACAATTAGTTTTATTTATTTATTTGACTCTTAATTTTAACTCTGTTTAGTCAACTTTAATTAATTTGATCATTTTTTTCATTCAAAATGATATTTATTTACACATTTATTTATTTATTTATTTAAAAAACAAGTTTTTATTTATTTGTTTATTTGACTCTTAATTTCAGCTGTTTAGTCGACTTATTTTGATCTATTTTTCATTCATGCTGCTATTTATTTATTTAATTATTTACACATTTATTTATTTAAAAATTAGTTTTATTTATTTATTTTACTCTTAATTTCAACCCTGTTTAGTCAACTTTAATCGATTTTATCTATTTTTCATTCATGCTGCTATTTATTTATGTAATTACATATTATTTATGTAAAAATTAGATTTATTTATTTATTTGACTCTTATTATTAATTATTTACTCTGTTTAGTCAACTTTAATTAATTTGATCAATTTTTCATTCACACTATTGTATTTATTTATTATTTATATATTTTTAAAAAAATGAGTATTTGTTTATTTATTTATTTATTTATTTATTTGACACTTAATTTCAACTCTGTTTAGTTTACTTTAATTAATTTGATCCATTTTCCATTCACACTGATATTTCTTTATTTATTTAAACCAAGGCCCCTATTGACATTATATATCTTTTTTCATCATATTTATTAATGCCATAATAATACATTAATCATATTATTTGAATGATGATTCTTAAATTGAAAATGTGTCATACAGTAATAATAATAATAACAATAATAACATTTAATTTCTAATATTTCCACTTTGGTCTGGTTAAAAAAAAGTTGTGTCTCTTTGTGTACACATGTTTTTCACCCACAGAAATAACTCATTGCATGGTACCATCATCTTTTATGTATGGTAGCATTTAATGGTCAAAAATATTTGGAATTACATTCATGTAAAGCATTTTGTATTCACTCTAGTTTGTTCGGACTGTCACGTTTAAGCCAAAATGAATGCAAATCGATTTCACGCCAAGTGTGCCATGAATTACAACTCCAATAAATAAACTCCAAAGTTTGTGTTTTGCTTTAGAAAAAATGCTTTGCAGGACGTGAACTACATACCTTTCATCACAATGATTATGCCCTTTAACAGGTTCAGGAAGTTGCTAGTGGATGCGTTTTCTCACTTCCTCTTCCAGCAGTACCTGAGGCAAAAGGTGCGAGTATCATCAGGAGCGTCTTAAACGTGAGAGCGACGTTACGGCTCATCCAAATCTCACCCGAGCCCTTGTATCTACAACGCTGCCGCTCTTTCGCGCAAAAACAGAGGCGCTTTAAACTCCCTCCCGTTTGATCGTCTAAACTTAGCCGTGCGTCTGAATGAAATGCCCCACAGATTTAATTCTAGCCTGCCCCGGGCTGTTAATCACCGAGTGACGCGCATTGAAACATACAGTCTTACACTAGATATCCAAAATATATCTTGGGCCTCGGCCTATGGAAATCTCATCGCTAGCAGTGGTACAAATTGAGATTCTCTTTATCCAGACCACACTGGCACGAAATGAAAGGCGCGAGCGGCCAAATCAAATATTTGCCAACGTCCTCCTATACGGCCGCCGCGTCAGTTGTGGGTATAATTTGGCTATTAGCAGGTGGGTCAACGTTTTGATTTAATCAGCGGCTAAACATAGTATTCAAACATCGAATCCCCCCGCTGCTCTTTTCAGTCAATAAGCCACAGTCAAAACATTTCTCCTGTCCCGGGCCAGCCGCTTGACAAGAGTTATTTAAAAGTGCAGCGGCTCCAGTCTCGTATCGCTCGCAGCCCAATTTGGAGCGGGACCCAGACACCGAGACTGCTGCGAATTCCCCCTCCGAGTGCAAAACGAGACCTCCGTTCGCCTCTTAACGACGCTAATAGAAATCGCAGTTCCAGCGCCGTGTAACGAGCAGGCGCTCGGCATCATTAATATGTATTTTCAAAGATGGAATTTCCAATGACTGCCAGCTAACTAAATAAAAAGACTCCGGTTGGTTTGGGTGGCCTGAAAGCGATCCAGGCTGCCTCGCGTCGGGCCCGGAGCCCCGAGCGTCACGTCAGAGCGTCCTCGACGCTTCTCGGAGACGCGGCTCTCTCTAGACCGTAAAAAGGATCCTTTGCGGCGCGAGGAGGAAAAAAAGCAGTCGTAAACCTTGAACCTTTATGTTTTATGACACGCGGCCCGGTGGAGAGCTCAAATTGACTGTTATGTGAAGGTATGAAATTGGTCCAGGATGAGGAAACGTCTAATTATAGGTTCTGACCTGCAACTTAACACGCTCGACTGTAAATCCAACTCAGACCTGTTGGCTTGCTATTAAGAGGGTTCATTACAACGCACGGCTCTCTTAAACTTTACACAGACGCTCCTTCTCTTGTTATGCTACGCTGTTTCATCACGTGGCGTAAGACGAGGAAACAGTGATGACGATCCTTAGAGCAGCTGATAAAACTGTGGTTTATAGTGTGATGTCCAAAGATACAGCTATATGTGATCCTGGACCGCAAAACCAGTCTTTAGTAGCACGGGTATATTTGTAGCAATAGCCATAAATACATTGTATTTTTTCTTTTATGTCAAAAATCATTAGGATATTAAGTAAAGATCATAAATAGCTCAAAACTTAATTTTTGATTAGTAATATGCATTGCTAAGAACTTCATTTGGACAACTTTAAAGGTGATTTTTCTCAATATTTTTTTTTTTTTTTCACCCTCAGATTCCAGAATTTCAAGTAGTTGTTTCTCGGCCAAATATTGTCCTATCCTAACAAATCATATATCAATGGAAAGCTTATTAATTAAAAAAAATGGGGTGGGGCCCTAGGCAAGCTAATGAAAATGGGCCCCACTAGTATAAGAAATTTGACAAGTGAAGAAAAAGCACATAAAAGACTATTTCAATATTTAAGTGTGACTGTGTATTAATTGTAACACATTCAACAAACATATGTTAAAAAAAATATATAATCAAATAAAAAAATAGGAGTGCAAGTGAGAGTAAATAGATGCACATGAAACACAAATAAATAAACACATATAAATGAAGTATACTTAAAAAATACATAAAATAAACCGCATAAACAAAATAAACATAGGCCTACTAATATTCATAAATGATCAGAAATGACTATTCTACTTGTTTTTAAGGATTGATTGATGATCTCAAGGGGGGAAAAAAACTTTATTGCATTAGACATTGGATCCGGGTCTGTAATTATTTAACGTAAAATGCTAAATGTGGCTCAATTCTTCCTTATACGTCAAGTCGGTCTGTGATCGTTGTCATCATTGTATGTATAAAACAAGTACCTTTCCAGCTCCGGAAAGATGTTGTTTGGATTCCATTTCTACCACAACTTCTCTTTAATCTCTCTATCATTCTTTCATTTCAAAACATTTAAAAATAGCATTAATATGTAACAAAACTTCATTTTGAGAGACTATTCTGAGAGGCAATAATAAGTGATTTCCATAATCTAAACCGTAACAACAAAATCTGAACTGAAAGGTTTTCAGACTTTATTTAACACAAATTTAAAGAACGCTGGGTTTGTTGTGCCTGTTTTTAGGGCTGCACAATTTGGCCAAAATGTTGTTTTGATCAATATGACTAATTCTGATTATTGTTATTACTAAGTAAAAACAAGAAACAAAACAATAATTATTGTTAATGATTATCAATATATTTTACAGAAAACTGCAGCATGACCTGTTAAAATACAGGAGGCCAAAAAATGTTTAGAAAGGTATAAGAATTTATTATAAAATAAATTGATTAAAAATCTTTGACAAACAAAAAAAATCTTAATTTTTTTTGTCAGAAGCTTCTCCTTTACACTGGAGAGCGAACTTACAGATGTATTATTATTTCTTTCTTTTTTTTTTTTAAACCCAAAATAAGGTGTTAATATGTGTAATACAATGTTTCATTTGTACAGGAAATCCCTAATATGGTCAAAGGTGACAAAGCTGAATAAAACTCATATAGAGACGTTTTAACCCATGAAACATGGAGACATCTGTACGATTGCAACTAAATAATTGATCTGTTCTTTGAGTCATATCAGGTATATTTAGATGCAATGCAAAGCTAATCAACAGCCTTTATCACTGTATAGAATACAACATAAAATAAGGATTTTGCCTCATTCTGTGATGTGAAACCACGGCAGATCACAAAAGGAAGTTATTTCAAAACCTCGACTTATGTTATTAAATGAATCTGGAGCAAAATCATGTCATTAAAATGTTCTCAATAGACAACAGGATTGTAAACAGACTCAAACCCATGCAAAATCCATGCACGCGTTCCACTGAAGTAAATTAGAACGCACAGACTGATCATTTTTTCTCATACATTCGACATATATGCGGCACTGAACAGCCCTGGTGTGTCACGCTATGTAGTCAGAAAGGTGTATGACATTCAAGCACCACAAGAGTGATTTGAAAGCATGTAGAGCTGTCTGCTCTTTGATTTTAAAAAACGGATCTTTCTGCGCAGCACCGCTTCAAGTTGAATGAACCTAAAAATCCAGTTGACAAACCTCCCCTTAAGGCAGGGCCCTAGGCGACCGCCTGTATCGCCTGTTGGACGGGCCGGCACTCAATGTACCCTTACGTTTTGTGGTACATATCTTCACTGAAGAGAGTTTTAAGGGGCTGTTCACACAGAACGCATCTTTGGAGATGTGAAATAACAGAAAATAGCCAAACAACAGAATAGATAGAGAATATTAGGCTCTTTTTTTAAAAAACGGGTTGTGATCATCACTTGAAGAAATATTATGTAATTCAGGAAAACGGGATACAGTCACTATAAATCTACCAGGTTGCCATCAACAAAACAAAACAGTTGCCATGGCAACTTACTACTGTAAACAAAAGCCTGCAACACTTGCCCGCCTCTGGGGTCTTCTGATTGGTCCACTGTTTTGGAACTGACATTGATGAGCAGTACAATTTGTAGAAGTTGAACATCTTAGCATCTTGAAAATGTGGCACTCATATGCAAGATGCTGCAAAAGACGCAAGATGCAAGTGCAATGGTCAAACATGTCCGTTTAGAGCATTTACATAGAAACACAATGGAAAAGTACCACATAGGAATGGAAAAACGCTTTCTGTGTGAACGGCCTCTTATTTATTTACTTATTTATTTATTTTTAAATAAATTACTACTTTTATTTAGCAAGGATGCTTTAAATTGGTCAAAAGAGGCTCAAATATAAAAATCAATTATCAAAAGATGTTTATAATGTTACAAAAGATTTCTATTTTAAATAATTGTTCTTCTTTTGAATGTTTTAAAATCAAAAAATCATGATCAATCACAGTTCAATAAGAGTTTAGTCACAGTTTCCATAAAAATATGAAGCAGCTGTTTTCAACACGGATAATCATAATAAACTTTTTTTTTTTTTTTTCGAAAGAGATTAATTCTTTTATTCAGCACATATAAAATAAACAGATCTAAAGTGACAGTAAAGTTTAAATAAATGCTGGTTCTTTTTACCTTTCTAAACAAAATTTATCACAGTTTCTACAAAAATATTAAGTAGCACAATTATTTTCAACTTTTATTATAATAAGAAATGTTTTTGGAGCTGCAAATCATCATATTAGAATGATTTCTGACAGATCATGTGACACTGAAGACTGGAGTAATGATACTGAAAATTCAGTTTTGCATCACAGAAATAAATTACATTTTAAAATATATCACAATAGAAATTTCAAATAGTAATAATATTTCAAAATGTTACAGTTTTTACTGTATTTTTAATCAAATAAATGCAGAGCTGGTGAGCAGAAGAGACCGTTCAAGAACTATAGTGGACTTGCATTGCTCATATTTTTTTGAGATGTGTTTTATGATGTTGATGCTTTATATTAACATCCTGGGGTCGGCTAAGGCGCCGGCGGGTGCACTCGCATATTTTCCAGATGACAGCAAAAAGAACATGAATTGCTCCCTCAGTTTTGACTGGACACATAAAAGTAATAATTTATATTCTGCTTTTCTGTTTTTCTTCTTTCTTTTTTTTTGCACAGAGAATTGAGAAGATGACCAGAAACATGGATTCTAGTCAGTACAGCGATTTCTGTGAAAGTCGACAGCTGAGTTTCTGTGAGTATTCGTTCACGTACATGATTTTGTTTAATTTATGCACTTGACAGACATTTTTATCCAAAGTGACTTACACTACCAGTTAAAAGTTTTTGAACAATAAGACTTGTAATGTTTTTGAAGAGGTCTCTTGTGCTCACTAAGCCTGCATTTATTTGGTCCAAAATACAGCAAAAGCAGTAATATTGTGAAATATTTGTAATATTTAAAACAACTGCTTTCTATTTGAATATATTTTCAAATGTATCTTATTCCTGTGATTAAAGCTGAATTTTCAGCATCATTACTCCAGTCTTCAGTGTCACATGATCCTTCAGAAATCATTCTAATATGCTGATTTGCTGTTCAAGAAACATTTATTATTATTATTATTATTATTATTATTATTATTATTATTATTTAAAACAGAATATTTACTTTTTTTTTCAAAATTCTTTGATGAATAGAAAGATCCAAAGATCAAAGATGCTTTAAATTGATCAAAAGTGATGCTAAAGACATTTGTAATGTTACAAAAGATTCTATTTCAGATAAATGCTTTTCTTCTGAACTTTCTATTCCTCAAAGAAACCTGGCAATATTCCACTTAGCTGTTTTCAACATAATAATAATAATAATAAATGTTTTTGAGCAGCAAATCAGAATATTAGAATGATTTCTGAAGGATCATGTGACAATGAAGACTGGAGTAATGATGCTAAAATTTAAGCTTTGAAATCACAGGAATAAATTACATTTTAAAATAAATTCAAATAGAAAACATTTTAAAAAGTAAAAATATTGTATTGTGGATCAAATAAATGCAGACTTTGTGCGCAGAAGAGACTTCTTTAAAAACATTTAAAATATTACTGTTTAAAAACTTTTGACTGGTAGTACATATTGCATTAAAGGTGTGTATTTTATCAGTTCATGCATTCCTTGGAAATCAATCCCATTGCATTTGGCATTGCTAGCATTCTGCTGTTTGAGCTACAGTAATGCTTTTCCTCTTTGCATTGATAAATGCAACCTTTTTGTTCCTCCATGAGCATGTCAGGTATGGTTTGTAGTATCATTGTAGAGCGCAGCTCCCGTCATGTCAGTTGCATCGCGTCAGATATCGTCTCTGATGAGTTGTTCGGTTGGCAGTTCTGCACCCGAGGGCTTGTAAGCACGCAGCTGTGGGATTGTGAACACACCACTGTTGGCTTCTGAAGGCCACATTTCAGCACTAATAACATGTTCACTGGCTTTGTGCCGCTCCAGTAACTGCGATGTCTTACTGGCATCGAGCTGCAGGTCGGGACAACAGCGCAGTAAATGTGCCTCAAGAACCCTGTTACACAACACTGATGCTGAGTAGACACTAAATCTGACCGAAAACACGTCACAGGGCGTTTGCGGTTAAATAGAGTATGTTTGACATTAAATATCTTATTGTACTCATGTAAATTGTGCAGTGTACTCTGTGTTTTGCCTGATATTTTTTAAAAGTATGCAGAAAAAGTATGCAGTGCTGAGCATGCTAGATTGTTGCCACGTTGCGTGTGTGTTTAAAGGAGTAGTTCACCCTAAAAATGAAAATTTGCTGAAAATGTGTTTACCTTCAGATCATCAAAGACGTAGATGAGTTTGTTCCTACATCAGATTTGGAGAAATGTAGCATTATATCACTTGCTCACCAATGGATGTGAATGGGTGCCGTCAGAATGAGAGTCCAAAAAGCTGATAAAAACATCACAACAATACACAAGCAATCCACAACACTCCAGCCCATCAGTTAACATCTTAAGAATGTAAGAATAATAATGCTTCCTCCAGTGAAAAGGTCATCTTGTCTGAATCAGGAGAGAAATCTGCACAGATCAAGTTCCGTTTACAAACAATCCGAAACAGTTCTAAACAAATATGTGGGTGAATTTTGATGTCAGAGGACAACAGGAGATGGTCTTTTTTTTTTTTACTGCCAGAAGCGTTATTATGGATTATGGACTCATATTTTGGCCTGAAGCAATGGTTTAAACAAGTTAAAACATATTAATGATGGATTTGTTTTTAACAAACAAGCACCTTTTAACTTCTTAAGATGTTAACTGATGGACTGAAGTGGTGTGGATTACTTGTAGATTAGTGTGATGTTTTTATCAGCTGTTTGGACTCTCATTCTGACGGCACCCATTCACTGCAGAGGATCCATTGGAGAGCAAGTGATGTAATGCTACATTTCTCCAAATCTGATGAAGAAACAAACTCATCTACATCTTGGATGACCTGAGAGTGAGTAAATTATCAACACATTTTCATTTTTGAGTGAACTATTCCTTTAATTGTACTTTCTTTCTAGTAGGTAGTTTGCCGTTCTGAACATTCCCTTTGCTTTTCAAGCAACAGATTTTTTTTCTATGTTCTCCTTTCCAGTGGAACATGATAAATCATATACATGTAATTCAAAGTTAACTTTGTCAAAGTTGCAAATTCAGCCCATTTCTGATACAGTCTAGAATGATTTTTCAACACTATCCATCAAATTTATAGTGGAAAAAAAAATATTTTTTTACTTTCCTGTAAAAAGGAAAACTGTTCAAAAGTGATGATAAAGACATTTATAATTTCTATTTCAGATAAATGCCGTTCTTCTGAACTTTCTATTCATCAAAGAAACCTGAAAAAATTCTACTCAGCTGTTTTTAGCATCATCATCATCATAATAATAATAATAATAATAATAATAATAATAAATGTTTTTGAGCGGCAAATCAGAATATTAGAATGATTTCTAAAGAATCATGTGACTGGGGTAATGATGGCAAAAATTTCAGCTTTTTTTTCAGCCTTTGAAATAACAGGAATAAATTACATTTTAAAATGTATTCAACTAGAGAACAGTTTTTTAAAAAGTAAAAATGTTACTGTTTTTGCTGTACTGTGGATCAAATAAATGATCTTTAAAAACATTACAAAGCTTTTGACTGGTAGTGTATATTGCATTAAAAGTGTGTATTTTATCAGCTCATGCATTCCCTGGGAATCAAACCCATGGCCTTGATGTTGCTTAACCCTTTAACTGTCACCGTCCACTCTGTAGGACCTCTAAGTTTACTTCACCATTTTACAAATAAATCCTAATCTAATCATGACAAACTATAAATTGTTGGGAAGGTCTAAGACTCCTAAACAGATATTTTACCACTCTTTTGTGATACAAATTATGTAGGAAAAGTAATGGATTAATTTATGACAAGAGTGCACCTCAAAAATCTGCATCATAACAGGAGTTCTGACCTTTGTTCTGACTTTTGTTGCCTTTTTACCTATCATGCAATAGAAATCTTAAGAAATTATATATCACCTGCAAAATTAAAATCTCAAAATTCATCCTTTGAAAAGCGTTTTAAAATCAGACATTGCATTACCATGGAAATTGTACATCAAATCATATTACAAACTGTTTTCGTTCATGAATTATAAAAATTTAACTCTGGATAGGGCATTTTCATGTCTATGTTCAAGATAGGGAGTGACAGTTAAAGGGTTAAAAAATATTTTTTACTTTCCTGTAAAAAAAAAATATGGTAGCAACATTTTCGGTTTTACAGTTGAACTTAAGTTTACAGTTAAAAAACCCCCCGCATATTTCATTAAATTGTTAATATACCAACTGAAGTACTAAAATCTCTTTTGTATATACACTGACAACCACCAGAAAACACAAAGAAAGAAACCTGATGAATCAAAACACATCACAAGTAGCTTTTCTACAAGCTGAGAACCATTATTTCAATGAAGATCCATCAAATTTAAATTCTCAGATTGAGAGTGAATTCTTGAATATATGATTAAAGCAATAAGCCCCATAAAGCCGTGGTTTACAGTGAATTTATAGCAGCTAAGGAGCATTGTTAGGCAATGTTCACACTTGGCGTCTTTTTTGAAACTGTCAGCGTCTGTTTTACATTATAATCCTATGGAGTCAACAGTGTTTTCAAAAAAGTCCTAAGCGATTTTTTAAACGCCACCGCTGGCGTCTTTTTCTGCAGCTCAGAGCGTTTTTTCAAGTTGAAAAAAGTTCAACTTTTCTGAAAGAAACGCCCTACGCCAAGCGCCTTTTTGACGGCTGACCAATGACAAGCGAGTAGCCAAAACTGACGTTTCCATAACAACAAGAAGAACAAGAAAAAATGGAGAAGGTGCCTTTTATTTATTGTTGTGAGCGCGGCTCCGATAGCCTTGTGGGGAGCACATCGACACGAACGCCGTTGCGCTTCGGGCGTCCCTTTTCCGAGTCCCGGCTCGCAGACCCTTCCCGATCCCGTCCCCCCTCTCTCTCTCTTCCTGTCCAAATACTGCCCTATCAAATAAAGGGCAAAAATGGCAAAAAATAAAAAATAAAACACCAGCGCAAGAGTGAGCTTCCTCTTTTCTCGACATTCATACTGTTGCAGCTGTTGCAGCTTTTTTTTTTTTACTAAAAATGCGCTCTTGTCAACTTTTTCTTGTCAAAAAAGACGGCAAGTGTGAACATAGCCTTAGCTGTTATAAATTCACTGTAAACCACGGCTTCACGGGGCTTATTGCTTTTATAAAACAGTTATTCCATATACGTTTCACAAAATAAAACAGCAAATAAAGTGTAATGATATTAATAAAAACATTATTCTTCCGCTAAACAATATAGTTCCTCAGAAACGGTTGTGGTTGCAACAAAGTGGTTGCCGAGCAACACAGATGTAAACAAAGGTGTATGTTTGCAGAGTAATTTCCAACAGCTTTGAAAGTGGCTCAACCAATCAGAATCAAGGACCGGAACTCTCCGTTTTATAATATACATTTTTTTCACAGTGTATTATAACTCCTTTTCACTTCCAAAAACGGTACATATAACAGTATTTTACTGTAGAATGAAACATCCCGGGGTTTTCCTGTAGCATCTTTTCAGTCTTTTACCCTTAAAATTACAATGATTTTTACAGTGAGCATCAGCACATCACATTCTCACTCAGTATGTCTCAAACTGTCTGCTCTGTTTAGCTAAGAAGGCCTCAAAGTTCCGTGAGTGGCTGGACTGCAGCAGTCTGGATGTGAAGCCCAACGCCATGTCCATGGAGATCCTGTCCTATCTGGCCTATGAGACGGTGGCCCAGGTGAGACTGGCTGTTCTCCCATCCAAACGAGGAGCATGAAATCACATTGTGCTTCAGAGTAACTAAAACGACATTGTCTCATTCCAGGAACTCACTCTGACATTTGCTAAATTGTCTCTGTTTCCAGCGCTATAAACCCCTAAAAAATAAACTCCTGAATTTTAAGCTCTTCTGAAGCGTTCCAGTGCTGTGATTGTTTGATATGATGTTTCCTGGGAAAAATATTATCATCTTGTTCTTCATATCTAGTGGCATTACTCATAAGCTGATATGGTTTTATATTTTTAGGTTGTTGACCTTGCCCTGTTGGTTAAACAAGATATGACTCCCAAAACGGGCGATCCGTTTCAACACGCCATATCAGCAACTTTCATCCAGTACTGCAATTCCTCGGCTGAGGTAAACAAAACACATTTTAGTTTACTTTTTGGTAATCAGTCTTGTTTTTGTTAACTGAATGACTGTTACAAGCTGTTTTCATTAATTAAAATAAAGCTTATAAATAAATATTAGATGAAAATGTAAATGAAAATTAGAAATGTTTCATTAGCAAGTGAAATAAGTTTGTTGATGTACTAAAATAAAACTGAAATAAAAATTAAGGTAAATCTAATTTTTCTAAAAATCGAAATGACAAAAGTACAAAAGTAAAAGAAAATTGCTAACATTAAAATAATGTTTAAAAAAATATATAATGAATAAAATGAAAATATAATATTAAAAGCTAATTAGAAATATTAATAATTACTATAATAGTTAGTAAATAATACTAAAATAACACTGTGGAAAAAAATTACAAAAGTGATTTATTTAGTAAAATAAAATAAGTTTAAGTCTTAAAATAAACTAAAACTGAAATAAAAATAAAACTAAATAGAAATATTAAAAAATGACTAAATCTTATATAAAAAAAAATCTAAATGACAAAAGCACATAAGAAAATTACTAAAAATGAAACATGAAAATAATAACTGAAAATATAATATTAAAAGCTAATTCAAAATATTCATAAATATTATAATAGTCAACAAATAATACTAAAATAACACAGTGGAAATTAAATATTAAAATAACTTTTTTTAAGTGAAATAAAATAAGTTTAAGTTGATTTTCCTAATATAAACTAAAACTGAAATAAAAATAAAGTTAAACATAAATATTAAAAAAATAACAAAAGCACACAAGAAAATTACAATAAAAAAAAATTAATTGAAAATATAATATTAAAAGCAATTCAATATTAATAAATTATATTATAGTAAATAAATAATACTAAAAAAAAAAATATTTAGTGAAATAAAAGTTGATGTCCTAATATAAGCTAATACTGAAATAAAAATAAAGCTAAACATAAATAATAAAAAAATGAACTAAAATTAAAATAAAAATGTAAAATAACATATTAAAAGCTAATTTAAAATATTAATAAATGCTATAAAATTAAATAAATAACTAAATAACTAAATTACCACTTAAAAAAAATAATTTATTAAGTGAAAAAAAATAAGTTTAAGTTAATGTCCTAAAATAAACTAAAACTAAAATAAAAATAAAGCTAAATATGATTATTTAAAAAATAAATAAATAAGATTAAAATAAAATAAAAATTGAAAATATAATATTAAAAGCTAAGTAAAAATATGAATAAATGCTAAAATAGTAAATAAATAATACTAAAATAACACGGTGGAAGTTACAAATTAAAAACTGATTTATTAAGTGAAATAAAATAAGTTTAAGTTGATGTCCTAAAATAAATTAAACTAAAATAAAAGTAAAGGTAAATATAAATATAAAAAATACAAAAGTACATAAGAAAATTACTAAAAATTAAAATAAAATTAAACTAAAAACTGATCATATAATATTAAAAGCTAATTCTAAATATTAATAAATACTATAATAGTATTGTAGTCTATTTTTTGTTAAAGGTATGGTTCCTGCAAATAAATTGTTTGTTTGTCTGTTTGTTTGTATGTAAACAGCACAATTGTTAGTGGATGTTGATTAGTTTATTGGAAAATTAGAAATTATAAACTGTTGTTAAAGTGACAGTTCCCTCAAAAATAAAAATTCTGTCATAATTTATTCACCTTTAGCAGAAGTTTTTTTTTTTTCCCAACAAAAGATGTATTTTAGATGAGTAAATGATGACATGATTTTCATTTTTTGCGTGAACAGTCTTTGTCTTCTAGTTCTCAGAAGGAACGCCAGTTATTGGGCCACTAATGTGTTGTTTGTTTGCTTTAAGGTGCATGTTGGTGATATTTTTTAATCCGAAAACCATCTACATTTTGCTTTCTTATATTCTAATTCACTATTAAAATATGTTTCATGATGTTAGTTGCTGTTTGGTAAGGCTATAGAATAGTTTATCTGGCTTTCTTGGTGATGACGTTCATGTCAGCAGCTTTTCTCCGAGCGCTTGTCCATTGGAGAAGAAAACCAAACAAGAGCGTCCTGCTCCGTGGCTTTGACCCCCCGCCAAGTAGGACCGCCAAGTTTGTCCAAGGTGGTTTTGAGCTGCGGGATCCGTTCCATGGATGGACTTCTGTGTCACTGAAACCGCCAAAACCTCATCTGTCTCCCTCTCTCCCTTTTTTCGGACTCGGCCAAGGCCACTCCGGGTCTGGAAGCGCACATGGTATTTTTTAGGCCTGAATTCCAGTATTGTTTTTCTCCTAAACCTTGGGGGTCGGTCGCGTTCCCATGTGGCGAGAGTGACAGAATGACCCTGTGGTTTGAGCGATAGGGCCGAGACGTGTCGTAAGACTGCAGGTGATGTTTTCAGGGTCGTGTTTTGTAGCCGTGACCTTTTTTACGTCACGAGTTGCCTAAAAATCAGTGTTGTGTATGAGAAGGTCAGACACATTGTGATTTTTGTTTGTCTATCGGTCGTCTAACGTCACTCTTGGAAAAATAATAAGGAATTTGTACTCACGTATGCAGTTTTTTTGGTCTATCTTTAGGCTGCAAGCACCAAAAAGGAGACAGACTCTCCGGAAAACACACCGCCGTCCACTCCCAGCGGCCCTCTGACGGGGCACCAGGGAAAGATGCACTCAATGGCCCAAGGCAATGGTGGGCCGAACCAAGATGGCAGTAGTAAAGTTAAACAGAGGAAAAGGAAGAAGGTACACAAATATTAACAGATCAACTATATTATGTGAAAACTTTTTTTTTTTTTAAGCTAGCTTTCAGTACATTACAGATGAGTGTGTGTTCACTGCGCCACTAGTGTTTGTTTAATGGAACTGCAGTCTATTTATTTGAGAAACTTGATTGGGCCGGACATAACAACGTGCTCAACCAATGGGGTGATTTAGGGATTTAGTCATTTGTTCACACTGAACTTAGAAAATGTTAGAAATGATTTCCTTAATGTTTTGTAAATTATATAAAATAGTATGTAATCTAAATAATAATTTGTAATAAAAAATGAATAAATAATATAAATAATAATTTTAAATATTTTTTATTTAAATGTATTAATACACTGCTTAAAAACTTAAAAACATATAATATGATATAATACAATATAATATATAATAACAATATAACAACAACAACAACAATCATTTTTATTGTTTTTATTATTTATAAAAATAAATTATATATTTTATACATATTGTATTGTATATTATACATATTGTTAGCTCTGAAAAATTGCTTTTGTTGTACTTTTGAAGTTGCTTCGGATAAAAGCGTTTGCTAAATGCATGAATGTAAATAAATAATAGTGTATTATTATTATTATTACTAGTACTATTATTATAGTATGTTTATTATAGTGTGTCTGTATCTATGTGTATATGTATAATTGTTCAATTCTCAAACAATACCCTATTAATAATACATTTAAATAAAAAAAAAAAATATTAAACAATCATTTTAGTAAGTAATATAAATAATATTTTAATATTTTTTTTTATTTAAATGTATTATTAATAATACACTGCTTAAGAGTGTAATCATCATGGTATAATACTAATAATAATAATATTAATATTAGTAATAATAACAACAATAATTTTTGTTATTATTATTTATAAAATAAATTATATATTTTATAAATATTATGGCATTTTAAATTACAAATATTTTTGGCTCTGACAAATTGCTTTTGTTCCTCTTTTGAAGTTGCTTTGAATAAAAGTGTTCACTAAATGTCTAAATGTAAGTAATTAATAATAAATGTATTATTATCATTATTATTATTATAGTATATTTATATAAGTATTAAATTCTCAAACAATGCCCTATTAATAATACATTTAAATACAAATATTAAAAATTATTATTTATATCATTTGTTTATTAAAAATTATTAAACAATAATTTAAATACATATATTTTTTATATTTTTAATTTAAATGTATTGTTAATAATATGCTTAAGAATGTAATCATCATAGTATAATAATAATAATAATAATAATGATAATCATTTTATTATTGTTATTTATGGAATAAATTATATATTTTATAATTATTATGGCATTGTATATTACAAATTGTTGCTCTGACAAATTGCTTTTGTTTCTCTTTTGAAGTTGCTTTAGATAAAAGCTTTTACTAAATGCATAAATGTAAATAATTAATGAATTGTTTATTTAAATTATTATTATTATTGTTATTATTAATTATTATAGTAGTATGTTTATAATACTGTCTGTATGCAGGTGTATATAATAATTAAATCTGAAACAATGTCCTATCAATGCATTTTAATGAATAAGTCATGAATTATTATTTTAGAATATAGTAAAAATAATAATAATAATCTCCATTATTATTCTATATTATATATAATTTTCAGCTAAAATATACATTAAAAATTTAATATTTTACATCATGTACAAAACCCTTTAAAAACAGAAATGTGAACAAAAACTCTATTGTTATTCAATTTTTAACTTTTATAATACATTTGCAAAAATCCTGTCTTCCATTGGTCAGACAAACAGATAATCCCGCCCTAAACTCTCACCATTGGTTCACTCAAAAAACCAAACAACTAACCTAACGCTGTTTATTTTACACTAGATGTATAACCCAGAGTTTATTGTAATACTTATCACAGATTCCAGCCTCTTCATATGCAGTGGAAACACGAGTAGAAACAAGTCTCAGTATTTTCCTAGCCGTCGTGTTTTACTGACTCCAGTGTCTCTGAAGTTTATTGCAAACATCCAAATAGGGAAGTTGTTTTTCCCTCGTCTGCTAAGAGATACCGAGTGGAAATTGTTCCCTTCCCTCCAATGACTTCAGAGACACTGCAATTATAGCCAATCACACGCAGCACTAACGTTTACTGTCAGGCCTCTATATATCAGAACGGAGTTCATAAAGCATCACATGACACATAGCATTTATATCTCTCCAGAGGTAAAGCGGTTCCCGGGTGTGTGCGGCGTGTCCTCGGCGGGCTGCGTTCGTGCACTAAGCTGCAGGACTCCCAGCGTGTTTTTGAATTTGCAATAATACGAGCTGTATTTTCTCTGTCTTCTCCGTTGCAGAGCGCGGCGGCCTGTGGCGCAGAGGCTCAGAGCAGTGCCATCCAACCAGCCCACATCAGAGAGGCCATCAGGCGCTACAGCCACAAGATTGGCCCGCTCTCCCCCTTCTCAGTACGTAATAACAGAGCCGTAAAAGAGTTATATTTATAATCGCAGCGCAGCCCCATTTTAAAGTGGTCAAGCCCTAAAGTATTGGAATTGTTTAGCGCAATTTGTGGTTAGTGTAATTTTCCTCATAAAAGTCACATAATTCTACTGGAGAATTAAATAAGCGGAATTTCGATCCTTTTTGGAAATACAAAGGAGATTTAATTTTGTTTTGTTTTCCGTAAGTTCTGTTTACAGCTGAAGAAATGCCTGCTTATTTCGCGTGCGCGCTTACGTATGCGACTTTGCAGCGAGTTATAATTTTCCATCAGGCGCAGAAGTGTGGGTGTCTTAAGTGCTAGGCTGCGCTTGAGAAATGGCTTTTGGAGGCTTCGAGGCTTTCTCACAGCCAATTTGGAGGCTTTTGCTATTGTGGTCAATCTGCAATTCGCAGGTAATGAGCAATTTACCAATGACGGCCTACTTGATGGTTCCCGAGCCGACGGCTGCCAGAAAACCTGCCGATGTTGGCTTTGCGTGCCTGTTTTTCTTTAAAATACTGATGTGTGTTACTTTTCATTCTGATGTAATTCAATTATCGACTTGCAGACCAATAGAACATTCTAGACGCACAGAAAGATCTCTTATATAGTCTGGTGGAATATAAAACATACTAAGCATAAGCAGTTACTTAAGAAACTGAGAAATCTGTCAAACCTCACTGCCATGATGCAGAGGTGAGAGCTGCTATGCTGTTGTGAGTAGTTTTTGGCACATGTGGTTGCTAAGGTGTATGGTTTTTAATCCAGTTGTTTCAGAATTCTGACTAGTTGTTAAGGCATTGTTACTCTCAGGAGGTTTGAGAGGTATTTGGCATCTAAGAGGTTACTATGGGGTCGCTAGGGTGTTGCTATGTGGTTGCTAAGGTATTTGTATGTTGTTTATGCAGTTGCTTCAGAGTTCTGACTGGTTGTTACAACGTTGTTACCCTCAGGAGGTTTGTGGGGGGTTTTTTTTGTTACTATGTGGTTGCTAGGGTGTTGCTAAGCAGTTGCTAGGTGGTTGTTAAGGTGTTTTGGATGTTGTTTATGCAGATGCTTCAGAGTTCTGACTAGTTGTTATGGCCTTGTTACCCCGAGGAATGTTGATGGTTTGTTTGGTTTCTAAGAGGTTACTATTGGGTTGCTAGGTTGTTGCTATTTGGTTGCTAAGGTATTTTGTATGTTGTTTATGCAGTTGCTTCAGAGTTCTGACCGGTTGTTATGCTGTTGTTACCCTCAGGAGGTTTGAGGGGTTTTTTTGGTTACTATGTGGTTGCTAGGGTGTTGCTAAGCAGTTGCTAGGCGGTTGTTAAGGTGTACCCCATGTTGTTTATGCAGTTGCTTCAGAGTTCTGACCTGTCCTTATGGCCTTGTTACCCTGAGGAGGTTTGAGGGTTTCTTTGGTTCCTAAGAGGTTACTGTTGGGTTGCTAGGGTGTTGCTATGTGGTTACTAAGGTGTTCTGCATGTTGTTTATGCAGTTGCTTCGGAGTTCTGACCGGTTGTTCTGGCATTGTTACTCTCAGGACATTTGAAGGTTTTTTTCTAGTTTCTAAGAGGTTACTATGTGGTTGCTAATGTGTTGCTAGGGTGTTGCTATGCATTTGCTAAGGTGTTCTGTATGTTTTTTATGCAGTGGCTTTAGAGTTCCGACCAGTTGTTATGGCGCTGTTACCCACAGAAGGTTTCAAGTTGTTTTGGTTTCTAAGAGGTTACTATGTGGTTGCTAGGTTGTTGCTATGCAATTGCTAGGTGGTTATTAAGGTGTACTGTATGTTTTTTATGCAGATGCTTCAGAGTTCTGACCAGTTGTTGTGGCCTTGTTACCCTGAGGAGGTTTGAGGGTTTCTTTGGTTCCTAAGAGGTTACTGTTGGGTTGCTAGGGTGTTGCTATGTGGTTACTAAGGTGTTCTGCATGTTGTTTATGCAGTTGCTTCGGAGTTCTGACCGGTTGTTATGGCATTGTTACTCTAAGGACATTTAAAGGTTTTTTTTCTAGTTTCTAAGAGGTTACTGTGTGGTTGCTAATGTGTTGCTAGGGTGTTGCTATGCATTTGCTAAGGTGTTCTGCATGTTTTTTATGCAGTGGCTTCAGAGTTCCGACCAGTTGTTATGGCGCTGTTACCCACAGAAGGTTTCAAGGTTTTTTTTTTTAGTTTCTAAGAGGTAACTATGTGGTTACTAGGGTGGTGCTCGGTGGTTGCTAAGGTGCTCTTGGTGGTTTTTAGTACATTACTATGCTACAATGTTGTAATTGATTGTTAAGCCATCACTATTTTATTTCTGTTGTAAGCAGTTGCCAATATCTGTTTTGCATTTGTTACTTTTCATTGTGATGTAATCACGATGAATCAAAGCACTAAATCACTGTTTTAATTCATGTTACACCAGATTTATCTTGTTTTGCAAAAGAACCTCCATGGTAATGCACAACATCCTGAGATGTTTCAGTCCCATCTCATACATGTTGTTTGTGCCAAATATTCAGTAAGAATAGCTCTGCCTATGCAAACCAAAGCATGATGGAAGTATGTTCTTATTACGTCTCTAAATGAACTTAAAAGCCCTACAATTTCATTGTCGCCAGGCAACACAGGACAAATGTGACTGGATTTCCATGGCGTAAACATGAGGCCAGCATGTAGGAAACTGGGACTTGCGCAGGGACGCAGCATATTGTTTAATATATAAAACAGGTGTTATATGGTTTTCCAGGGTATGATGCTGAGTGAAGACTTCCAGATGTTCTCCAGTGCCACTTGCGTTCGCCTTTGATGAGTAAATCTCGGCTCCTTACTGGGAATGGCACAGGAATAATTAGACGGGGGGGATGCGAGTGACTGAGTGAGTGCCGTCAGAACCGAGTTATCATGTAATTGGCTGGCTTTTATTGCGACTGGAGCCAGTTTAAACCCATGATTAATTGCACCAATAAGCACTTTTCACTCTGGTTTTTTAAAAAAGCCAAAAGGTAAAATTAAGCCCTTGTTTGGAAGGTCGAGCGTATGTGGGGTCACTGACAGATGCGAGGGTTTCTCATTATCGTGGACAGTTATCTATTAGTGTGTTCGGCAGACATTCGACGTTGTGCAATCGAGCCAGCGGTTAAGTCGACATATTAACTTCAAATGCATGTGAGATTCCCAACACTCCCCCAGATTGAAACGAAGAGAAATGGCCAATCTGGAAACGGTTCGCTTTCACTCAAGTTTCACCGTTGTGGATGTATAGCATTATGTAATTTAAATGTCCGCCCCAGTGACTGTTGTTGGAGGCTTTATCGGCCTCAAATTACCAAAATCAAGTCATTGTGAGATTATTAACTTTGAAATTGAATTAAGAGGGTAACGCAAGACCTACAATCATTCAGAGATCATTCGATTACACTCACGCACAGGGCAACGCAATTACCGCCCCCGTCCGCAAGGACAGCAAGTCACCGGCCAAGAAGAAGTATACTTTTCTTTGATTTCAGAGTCTGCTGTTGTGGAAAAGCAGCTCATCAGATGGAATTGTTTTTCCTTTTATGTTTGTTTTTGCCAGTTTTGTAGATGCCTGGCGAAACATCCTTCTCTGATGCTTAATTTGACCTGCTAATGCGAGGAGAACTTTCTAGTACATGTGGTGTAAATGTAATATCTGGATATTCACCTGTCAGGATACAGATATTGAGATTTTGAAGTGAAAGACTTCTTATGCAGTGTGGTGAATTATAAAAGATGGGAAGCTCAACTAACTACATTTTTATAATTATACCTGGATTTTTGTATTTTCTTAAACTGTGATAAACAATGTGATGCCATGGTGCTAGAGTGTTGCTATGCCGTTGCTAGGGCGTTTTGAGTAGTTTTTAGCATGTTCCTATTGTAATGGAGGCTGATCTCGAGAGGCACACTAGTGACTGATGCTGGAAATGCTAGTTCGAATCCCGCTCAGCTCAGTGTGGGGTGACTACAACCAGAAGGGTTACACTATGTGGTTGTTAGGGCATTGCTATGTGGTTGCTAGGGGTTCTAGGTGGTTGTTAGGTGGTTGCTAAAATGTTCTGGATGTTTTTTATGCGTTTTTGGAGTTCTGACTGGTTGCTAGGATGTTGCTATGCAGTTGCTATTGTGTTTTAAGTATTTTTAGCACATTTCTGTGTGGTTTCTAAGGTGTTGCTATGCAATTACTAAGGGTGTCTGGGTAATCATTAGGTAGATGCTCTTGTAGGTGTTTTTGGTGGGTTTTGGCACATTGCTATGTGATTGCTATGATGTTCTAACCAGTTGTTAGGGTATGATATTCCATTGCTAAGGTATTTAAAGGTTTCTTTTTCTAGGGTGTTGCTATGCAGTCACTAAGGGGATCTTGGACGTTGTTACAGAGCTCCGGTGGCTTTTAGTAGCTATGCGTTTCTAGGGTGTTCTGAGCAGGTGTTAGGGCTTTGTTACGCCACAGCTGTGGTGTGTTTAAATGTTTTTATTTAGCACATTGCTTTGTGGTTGCTAGGGTGTTGCTGTGCGTTTGCTGTGTGTTTTTTAGTGCATTGCTATGTGATTTCTAGGGTGTTCCTAGTGGTTGTTAGGGTGTTGATATGACTTTCCAAAGGTAATTTCATTTTGTGGGTTCCCAGTGCATTGCTAGGGTGTTGCTATGCAGTTGCTATTGTGTTTGAAGTATTTTTAGGTGTTTCTGTGTGGTTTCTAAAGCCGTTGCTATGCAGTTACTAAGGGTTTTTTGGGCAGTCGTTAGGTGGTTGCCCTTGTGGGTTTTTCTTGGTGATATTTAGTGTGCTGCTATGGTGTTCTAAATGGTTGTTAGGGTGTGATTTTGGGTGTGAGTTTTGTTTTTCAGTGTCTTTCTAGGGTGTTGCTATGCAGTTACTAGAGGGAACTGGACAGTTGTTACAGGGCTCTGGGTGGCTTTTAGCATGTAACTATGTGGTTTCTAGGGTGTTCTTAGCGGTTGTTAGGGCATTGTTACGCCAAAGCTGTGGTGTTTTCAATGTTTTCATTTAGCACTTTGCTTTGTGCCTTCTAGGGTGTTGCTATGCGGTTGCTGGGTGTTTTTTAGTGCATTGCTACGTGATTTCTAGGGTGTTCTGACTGGTTGTTAGGGTGTTGGCATGATGTTGCAAAGGTAATTAGATTTTGTGGGTTCCCAGTGCATTGCTAGGGTGTTACTATGCAGTTGTTATTGTGTTTGAAGTATTTTTTAGCATATTTCTATGTGGTTTCTAAGGCGTTGCTATGCAGTCTCTAAGGGTTCTTTGTGCCGTCGTTAGGTGGTTGCCCTTGTGGGTGTTCTTGGTGATATTTAGTGTGTTGCTATGGTGTTCTAACTAGTTGTTAGGGTGTGATTTTAGGGTGTGAGTTTTGTTTTTCAGTGTGTTTCTAGGGTGTTGCTATGCAGTTACTAATGGGAACTGGACGGTTGTTACAGAGCTCTGGGTGGCTTTTAGCATGTAGCTATGTGGTTTCTAGGGTGTTTTTAGCAGTTGTTAGGGCATTGTTACACCAAAGCCGTGTTTTCAATGTTTTTATTTAGCACATTGCTTTGTGGTTGCTAGGGTGTTGCTATGCGGTTGCTGGGTGTTTTTTTTTTAGTGCATTGCTACACAATTTATATGTTGTTCTGACTGTTTGTTAGGGTGTTGATATAACATTGCAAAGGTAATTTGATTTAGGGGGTTCCGTTGCATTGCTAGGGTGTTGCTATGCAGTTGATAGGGCCTTCTGGATAGTGGTTTAACATGTTGCTATGCGGTTGCTAGGCTGTCAGTGATATAAACGTTAAGTCTTGCCTTATCAAACACCTCAGACAAGTACAAAATTGTGTCCTAAAGATCTAGAGATGCTTTTTATCGATTTCATTGGCCCTTACGCATGTTTAGAAGTTGCCGCGACAGCAATATTTTGTACCTCACTTGCGGTTTCTCCGCTCTCACTTTACGTAAGACTCTGGGCCAAAGACAACAAACGAGGGAGTGATGCGTCTCCTCTCTCTTGTTTATTGCTCCATCGTCTCCGTATCTGAGGACGGACGTCTCGTCCCGGGCCGCTGACATCCCAGAACTCCCCGTTGCTGTGCCTTTTCAATGGCTCATAAACGGCGCACTATAAACGCCCCATTGGAGCAGGTTTTACATCCCTGAATTCCAGTCGCATCCCTGGCGTTGGCACCGGGCGCCAGTTCCTGCGAAAACCTTCCCTAACAATTACACATTTACAAGTAGAGACATTCTTCCCCGTGGTTTGAATAGCTTGTTATTACTCCATGAAATTGCTTCTTGGATGTCAAGCGAACGGTCGGACTGGCAGCGGCGTACAGAAGTGGGTCAGTTGGAACGGGAAAACGACATACGGTAGTCGTCCAAAGAGGCAATATTTTATCGAAATGATATTCAAACCTCCCAGTGCAGAAATACAGGCCCGAGTACTGGCGCCATTTGAAGTAAAGCGTAATATTTGTCTTTGAAATAAGTTTATCGGAGAAAGAACAGCAACTTCCTGGATTTTGAGCACAAAGAGCCTGGATTTGTTTTTATTTCACGCCAAAGCGTTGGCAACGGCAGCCTATCTTTTCTTGTTTGTTGAAGCATTGATATGAAAATACTATGCCATTAGAAGCACGAGTGCTCGGTGCCAGAAAACGCTTTGCCGTTTCTCTCTCTAGATTTATGGAGTCGTTTTTTTCTCCCCCCTCTTCTTCAGTATAATTTCTGTTGAGCCGCATCTGGAAGTATTTATTTCAGTGCCATGTAATCCATCTCGTGGCGCAGTAAACAGACTGGCTATTATTTTTGAATAAAGTCTCATCTTCAGGCTTCGAGAGCGCCGAGCGCTGCCTGCGAGCCCTCCTGGCTGTTTCAGATGCTATTGATTTACGGTGGGTTTTTCCACATGCTGACCCCCAAATCCCACTTCACAGCGAGGTGGTGTACAGTACGGCCCATTAAGTCGGAGTTCTGGGGATGCACTTCCCTGCTGGAGTGCGCTGGATCTGGCTGCGTTTCGCCTCCCCAAATAACGGGGCTCCGCAGCACAATAACAACTCTAATCCTTTAGCCAGAACTCTCGAAGGTGCCGCTTTACTCTAAATCACGCCGCTTTTAGCGTCTCTTCGGTTCAGGCTCGAGGACAGAGCTCAAGTTCTGATTATAATAGCGCTGTTTACGGCAAACCCTCGCTGGCCGTTTCCAGTGAAATTAAGCAATATCAAGATCCGTTGGGTTTTATGATGCCATGCCTTTTATTTACTGACTGTGGCTGTGGCATGACTTGGATCAGGGATTCCCAAACGCTTTCCGAAACTAAGCTTAACCAAGAGAGGCCTTGATTTTCATTGAAGAGTTTTTGTGATCTAGATTCAGTCTCATAGCTATTTGCAATACTATCTATCTATCTGTTTATCCATAGATATGTAGCTATTTGCAACAACGGCTAATATTTATCTATTTATTTATTTATTTACATTCATTCATTCAAATTATTCATTCATTCATTCGTTCATTCATCAATCAAATAATTTGAAAAAATTATTGACCTGAATTTATTTTATATTTTTTTCAGTCTCATAGCATATATTTTTTTCAGTCTCATATTTGCAACAACTATTTATTTATTTATTTATTTATTTATTTATTTATTTATTTATTTATTTATTTATTTATTTTATTTATTTTTTTTTTTTATCTGTCAATAAAATTATTTTAAAATGGTTAACCTCAATTTAACCTTTAAACTTTAAAATCATTAACCTCAATTTATTTTTCAGTCTCATAGCTATTTGCAATGACTTTTTATTTATTTATTTTTATTTATTTAAATTTATCTATCAAACAATTTAAAAATAGTTGTAGCTATTTGCAATGACTACTATTTATTTATTTATTTATTTAATAAATTATTATCAAATTAATAAAAAATAGTTGTAAATGATTGACCTGTTTGCACTAACAACTACTACTATTTATGTATTTATTTATTTATTATTCTATCAATCAATCAAATAATTTAAAAATAGTTGTAAATTTTATATATTTTTTCAGTCTCATAGCTATTTGCAACGACTACAATTTTTCTCCAAATTTCAAATAAAAATAGTCATTTAGAGGATTTATTTTTTTCACATTCATTTGTTGTGATTGAAAATCACAGTTGTTCCACCAAATATTGATTTCGTAACTCTTAATAAAAATCAGTTAAATTGATTAAATTGATTAAAAATTAATATAAACATGTCTGAAAACATGGCATATTTTTTTTTGTTATTTGGAACAAAAATTTTTTTTAAAGAAAGACGTCAGATGGATTTAGCTGGTTTTGCATCTGAACTCTTCATATAAGATATATCTTATATCTTATATCTTATATAAGATCTGAATTAAAATAATATTGATACTTTTTTAAATCTAATTATGTTTATTGATTTTAGTATGTAAAGTATCAATGCAATAAAAAAAGTAATAAAACATATTGACATTATCATTTAGAGCTGTATTAGTGATCTGTACCCACTGCACCGCTTAGCTGTGCTCGTTCTACCCATGAAACTCTCACCCGATGATTTTACAGACACAGATCGGCTCTCTCTCGAGCGGGAAGACGGTCTGAAATCCGTTATTGCATTAAAACCCACACTTAGCCTTGTCTATTTTCCTAAGCCCTCTGGATTTCAGATCGAAGGCGTTTGAAGGAGGTTCTGACCCGGGACGACTGTACATCGATACAGTTGAACTCGAGCGCTGGCAGTCTGACGGCGGGGAAGTCCCGGTCATACGGCATCTCGTGCGCGCCGCAGCCTTGATCCAATTCAGCCGGCTCCACGCAGACAAGACCTCTCTGCGTATCCCCGTCCCGCCGGGCGCCAGCGCACACACACACCAGAGCTCGCGCACATTCCCACATCTGTCTCGCGCTGCTCATGCATATGCACGAGCAGGAGTTACGCTTATGGCAACGTCTCATTACGGTCAGCCAAATGCACGCTCATGCAGCTCACTGCTATCTTGTCTTGAGACCTTTCATTCACACGTTAGAGGTTAGTCCACCCAAAAATCAAAGTAATGTCATTTATCATCATTTGCTCGCCCTCATGTTGCTTCAAGGTGTGATCTGAAGCTGTACATTATAGCTTTGTATTAGGAAAAGACGTTATTTGCTGAAAATCATGCCTTTTGCTGCAGCTCTCTAAGGAAGAGGAAGGTTTAAAAACATTTCACAAATAATTACAAAGAAATGGCAGTTAACACATTAAATTAAACATGAAATTTTGAAGTAGAAAGACTAAAATAGCATTTTTTTGTCAAATGTACTTCAATAATATTTTTGTAAATGATGTTATTGTACATTTTTTTGTAATATGTCAGATTTTCAGTGAATAACAGCTGAAAAATTCGCCTTTTCCTCAATCAGAGCTATCGTATGATTTCAGAGGACATTAAATATACCGTGTTATTTTAGTACTGTTTTACTATTATAGTTATATACATATTTTAAATTAGTTTTTGTGTGTATATACCTTCTGGTTTTATTGTACTTTTAGTTTGGTTATTTTTAGTAATTGTGTCGTTTGTTTTTATTATATTTTTTAATGTTAGTATAGTTTTTTATTATTCATTTTATTGATTTATTAACTTTTACATTTTTTAAATTCATCATTCAAGTTATACTTATATATACTTATAATGAAACTGAGAAATGTGTATATGTGTATATATATATATATATATATATATATATATATTTTATTAATTGTATTAATTTATTAATTTTACTTTTAATTTCACTTTTTTAAATGTTGAAATAAAAGTTTTTAACTTAATTTAATTTTGTGTGTGTATATATATATATATATATATATATATATATATTATAAATTATTGAAATAAAAAAATGTTTTTATCTTTTAACTTATTTCATTTAAAGTTTAATTTATGATAAAAATAATAATTGAATATATTTTTCATATATATAATTCAGATTGTTTATTCAATTATTCTTTTAACTCATTTCATTTAAAGTTTAATTTATTATAAATATAATGATTTATATTATTACTATTTATTTTATATATTTACTCATTAAATTAAACATGAATTTGTGAAGTAGACTGAAATTGTATTTTTTGTGTCAGATGTATTTTTTTTTAGATGTTTTTGCCATTTTCTAAAATGTTTGTATAGTTTTTATTAATTATTCATTTTACTTTTAATTGAACTTTTCTTAAGTGTTGAAAAAATGTTGAAAAAACTCATTTCATTTAAAGTTTAATTTATTATAAATATTATAAATATAATTATATATATATATATATATATATTTTTTTTTTTTTTTTTTTTTTTTATTAATAATTCACATTCACAAATAATTACAAAGAAATGCCAGTAAACACATTCAATTACAATTACACAAGAAATTTTGAAGTAGAAAGACTGAAATTTTATTTTTTAGTCAAACGTACTCCAATAAACATTTTTACAGTGTACTTTAAACGCACTTTTATAACGCTTTACACTTTCTCACTTTTTTTTCACTTTCATTGCGCAACTTTCATTGAAGCGCATCCAGGACATTCTGCTAAACATCTCCTTTTGTGAAAAAAAGAAAGAAACTCATACACTTTGGAACGACCTGAGTGTGAGTAAATGATGACAGAACTTTCATTTTTTGGGTGAACTATCCTTTCTTTTTCGCGTCCAGTTCCTGCCCAGGCTCGCTCTGTGACGGATCTTTGTTTTTCTTCGCTGGTATTTATGTTCTTTTTGTACCGAAGTGTTTAAATGTATTCCTGACCCTTTTGTCTAATGTGTATCTTGGCCTGCGGACTTTGCGTAAAAATGACAAGAGCGAACTATTGGAGGTGTTCGGGCTGAAATATGCACACCGCTCAGTTTTATGGAGCGTGCGAAGGACTCGCTTTTGTTTATTGACACTAACAATGTTTCTGTGTTCATCAAACCGGCCGGCCAGCGTAAAACGATGACTGTTTGAACGGTCACACACACAAGACCCGCGGCTTATTGTTTATGACACGTGATAAACAATGCCTGATGGCCGCCATTTTTTTTATTGGGCATAAAAATAAGAGGAAGACAGAGTGATATTGTAGCTAATGAGTTACATGTGCGCCTTCCCCTCAGCGCAGAACTGATAATTGGAGTGTCATCTCTCGGCGGAGAGGAGACGGTTTGTCTGTCACATTTACGCGGCCGGCCAGCGAGAGGACACAGCGGCGCTGATCAAAGATAAAGCTCCTCTCGCCAGGGGTCGTCCATCTTTTTTCCTCACGATCCTGGCAGTGATGCAGCTTAACAGGCTAGAAAAGAGAAGTGCAAACAGTTTCCTTCCTCACGCAAACAAGACGACCAAAGAAGCTTTTCTTTCATCTTGGCTCCGTTTTTGCCTGCCAAAGCGTCCAGAGCATTGGAGAGTCGAGCTGTTCTCTCCTTGTAATGGTGATCAGATCACGCAGAGTTTAATATTAGAGCTGTTCAACCCCTCTTAACCAAAAATATAATGCTATAAAATTTTAGAATTTATTGCATAATATGTTGAACAAATGGATGGGTGTCTGTCTGCTGTCTGTAGTTCTGAAAATAATATACGCTACCCTTGAAAAAATTTGGGATTAGCAAGTTTTTTTTTTTTTTTTTTTTAAGAGGTCTCTTCTGCTCATCAAGGCGGCATTTATTTGATCAAAAAAATTATGAAATATTATTACAATTTAAAATAACTGTTTTCTTTGTGAATATATTATAAAATAAAATTTATTCCTGTGATGCAAGCTGAATTTTCAGCATCATTACTTAAATCTTTAGTGCCACATGATCCTTCAGAGAAATAAATAATATTTTAAAGTATATTAAAATAGAAAAACAATATTTAATATGTAATAATTCTTCATAATTTTACTGTTTTTTCTTCTATATTTTTAATCAAATAAATGCAGCCTTGCTGAGCATATATATATATATATATATATATATATATATATATATATATATATATATATATATATATATATATATATATATAATACACACACACACACGCAGACACTTTGTTGTATGGATTGCAGAAAAATAGTCTTATATTAATTTGGAATCGAATTCCAGATTTATTCATTTATTTATTTAAAAAATATAATTTAATTAATTTCAAATTAATATATATGGTTATATATTTATGTGTATTAATTTGGAATATATTTTAATTATTTTTTAAAAAATAATAATAATTCAATTAATTTGGAATGAATCTATATACATATACGCTACCAGTCAAACGTTTTTGAACAGTAAGATTTTTAATGTTTTTTTTTTTTAAAGAAGTCTCTTCTGTTCACCAAGCCTGCATTTATTTGATCCAAAGTACTGCAAAAACAGTAACATTTTGAAATATTTTAACTATTTAAAATAACTGTTTTCTATTTAAATATATTTTAAAATGTAATTTATTCCTGTGATTTCAAAGCTGAATTTTTAGCATCACTACTCCAGTCACATGATCCTTTAGAAATCATTCTAATATTCTAATTTGCTGCTCAAAAAACATTTATTATTATTATTATTATTATTATTATTATGTTGAAAACAGCTAGAATTTTCTCAGGTTTCTTTGATGAATAGAAAGTTCAGAAGGAAAGCATTTATCAGAAATAAGAATCTTTTGTAACATTATAAATGTCTTTATCATCACTTTTGATCAATTTAAAGCATCCTTGCTAAATAAAAGTATTAATTTCTATCATTTCTTTTCCCCCCAAAAAAAGTATACTTACTCCAAGCTTTTGAATGGTATAGCGTATAATTTTACAAAAACTTTTTTCCAGATAAATGCTGATCTTTGCATCTTTCTATTCATCTGAGGATCCTGGAAAAAAAAATTTACTCAGCTGTTTTAAATATTAATAATAAAAGTACAAAATGTTTCTTGATTTCTGAAGGATCATGTGACACTGAAGACTGGAGTAATGATGCTGAAAATTTAGCTTTGATCACAGAAATAAATTACATTTTAAAATATATTCAAACAGAAAGCAGTTATTTTAAACAGTAAAAATATTTCAAAATTTTACTGTTTTTGCTGTACTTTGGATCAAACAAATGCAGGCTTGGTGACCCTTTTGACCTTTGTGTAAACAACTGCAGCCCGAGAGCAAATCATCTTGCACGTGAACATAAAACCCAAACAGTTTTTTTGTGAGACTGACACGGTTGGAGAAAATCATTAATTCACATCATGCAACCAATGCAAATCGAACAGCTTGCACAAATAACCGCCGACATATGGTGGCCATTCACAGGAGTGACGGACACGAGCGCGCGTCCAATAAAGCCTTCCAGACCCCTGCCAGCCTTCCGTATCCAGCGATCCCAGATTTCTGATGCGTACGCTGTGGATTTCGGCACAGCCCGTAATATATACGGGCAATAAAATCAGCGAGGGTCAGTTGCTGGGCTACTGGAATGCGTTTGTACAGCGGCGCTTCTGTACGCGGCCTCTCAAACCGCACGGCCTCTTCCTTCTTGTACTGTCAGCAGGCGATATTTCATCAGAAAGCCTCTCTCTGCACAGATGCTTCCTCTGCCCGTGTTGCAGATATTTTTTTCCCGGAGTTTTTCTTGGACCCCGTCGGCTGGGTTTCGCCCCGGCAGAGGTGCGGAGGGCGGCCGCGTCCCGCCACCCACTGCCAAGGCCAGAGGCCGGCCTGGATGAGCCGCGTCTGAACCTGGAGACCTCCGCCGAGTGTTTCCATAAGGGGGGAGCGGAGGTCTTACTTAGCACTATTCAACTGCAAAAATGGAGATTTATGAATGGTCGAACGGAGGCGTCATGAAGCCCAGTTTGCAAAAGCGAGAAGGCAGAATGTTTCATCTGCATTCGAGTTTGCCCCGAATTGGCATTCTCTTTCGGTGCTGTTAGTGTCAATCAGACAGGACAGATTGATATCAAAGAAGCGTTCTTCATCACTATCCCTTTACATTTGACTCTATTGTTTTTATTTTAGGCATTCAGTTTCCGTAAGCAAGTTGCAGGTGTTTGCATTGAAATGCAAACATGTTTAATAAATTCACACCTTGATTTTGTGACATTTTCGGTGGGTAAATAGTGCCAGGTATCTTCCTCAACAATGTCAGAAGTTAACCAGGCCTCAATTTAAAAAAAGCCACCAAAAGTGACCAGTAGCTGTCTGATATTTGTATTTGCCATTTTAGTTTAAGTGTTTTTAGTAATGCTAAGATGAGAAAATTACAAAAATCAGCTCTGAAAAAACTAAAGCAAGATTTAAGAAAGAATATAAACGGATTACATTAAAATCTACTGACTTAAAATTATTATTTATTAAATTAAATTAAATTAGTCTATTATTAGTTAATAAAAGAATGAATTAAAATACTTAAAAATTATTGATTTCTAAAATTATAATTGTTTATTTCAGTTATCAATTATAATTCTATAATTTAAACATTTGATTTGCTTTAATTAAGTTGAAATATCTGACAAATGTGACATGAAATGTTAAATGTAAAAAAAATGTAGTTTAAAAAATGTAATTGTGATTACATCAAAATCTGTTAGTATTGAGTGGTTATTTGACACATTTTTATTTTTTATATTTTTTATTTTGTATTATTTAATAGATTTTTATATGTATACAATTTTAAACATAATATACTAAAATAAAATACCTTACAAATCTTATATATAAACAATTTTCTGGTCTGTAAATTAAATGTAATTAAATATAAAATAGCCACAATTAAATTAAACAATTAAATAATATAATATAATTTTATTTTATATAATAATAATAATAAAGAATTATTATATCATTTAATTATTTTTTTATAATTTTTTTGTGTTAATTATAATTCTGTTTAAATATAAATAAAAATAAATATTGTTACATGTAAAAAATCAAATAAAAAATGTACATGTAATTTTAAAAATTGAATTTGATAGATTTTAATCTATTCATTTTTTTTAAATATTGTACTAAAATGTACTAAAATAAAATAATTTATATATATATATATATATATATATATATATATATATATATATATATATATATATATATATATATATATATTTATATAATTTAATTTTTTTTTACTATTTCCCCAAGTTACATGTAAAAAAAAAAATGTAAATGTAATTTAAAAAATCCAGGTATTTGACATTTTATCTGATACACTTTTATATGCTTATATAACTTTCATTACTTTATATATATATATATATAATATATATATATATATATATATATATATAATTATTTTTTTTTTTTAGTTAATTAATTAATTAATTTATTTTATTTTATTATATTTTTTTTTTTTTTTACAATGTTCTGGTCTGTATGTTATGAAATGTTATGCATCTTTACAGAAAATTTTATCTTTTGATCTGGACCTTATTATTTAACATCAAACAGCCATGAATAAATAAAATTTTATATATATATATATATATATACATCCATATACATGCATGTGTATATATATATATATATATATATATATATACACATACATACTGTTAAAATATGTAACAACTGGATGTGGCATGAAATGTTACATATTAAAAAAAAGTTCTGACACTGTTCCTGACTGTATGGGAAGTAGAATCTGTGCTGTTTTCCTTTCTTTTCCGTTTGCAAAGTATAAATAATTATCAGAGGGGAGGACAAGGCTTGAGACGCTGCGACAGCTCTCATGATTGAAAATATATTCCATACAGGAAGGAACTCTTCGCTGAGATATATCTCCATTGCTTCCCGTTGAACGTGCACATTATATACATATATCAGGCTGGATTTATTTTTCAGGATCTTTAGGGAACCCCTCTCGGTCAGCTTCCTCCAGGATGTGTATTTATATGTTGGAAAATAAGCCTGTGATGTTGTGTGAGGCCGAATGAAACTGAGAATCTGCTGTGCCGGAAAAATCCAGCATGTAATAAAGCGCCATTCATGCTCAATCTGTCACACCGAGTGAAACCCAATCATGGCAGAATTCACACAATCAATCAGCCTTCGCATGTTTCAAATCAAAGCTTTTACATTGCATTCTTTATCAACATTCAGAGATTTTCATTTGGAAATGCTTGTTCATGTATGTCATTGATTTGAGAAAGCTTTTACATGTGTTAAGATGGGTAGTTGCTGTGTGTAATCTAGGGCGTGTCATGCTGTTGCTAGGGTATTCTGGGTGGTTATTATGGGATACTTGGAATGTTTTTTCCAGTTGTTTGAGTTTTCTGAATGGTTACTTTGTGTTTACATGGTTGCTATTAGAGATCAACTGATAATGGATTTTACTGATACAAATAACTAGGTTAGATCACCCTGACCAATAACCGATTAATCAACGGATGGTTTTTAAAATGGATACTAAAAAGAAACATAACACTCTACATAAAATAGTGCTTTATTGCAAAAAATAAATAACAGTACTTAACCATGACATACCCCGTAACCATTTCCCAAATATCTCAACTCAAACGTAAAGTACATATTTTACAGCCAGTGTAATGCAAATTGAAAACCTCTAGTAGTGGCCATAAACCTCACCAGTGGCAGTTCTTCACAAAACTCAACATCTGCAGCAGTTTTATCATTGGTAGAATACAAAAGGGATTTTAAGGTTAGGGTTTTAAGATTTGTATGGCTTAATATAACATAAATGATGTGTCTAACTGAAATATGTAGTAGGAAACACATGAAAGATTCGCGTTATATAAAAATCCACATTGATTTATACATATTTTGGACTATGGGAGGTGCCATTATTTAGCAGAGATACTGACACTACCTGTTGCTGTTTTTACTGCAACACAACCTAAAATACACAACTTGGAAAATAAAATACTGATACGATGACCACAGCTACTGAAAGTATGGAAGCTGTTTCCACCGCTGACTAAAAAATAAAAAAGGTTATTGCAGCGTTTTATCTCAAAATTCTGACTTTTTTTTTGTAGCAATAAAATAGACCTAAGTGAACAATAGCCTTTAAAATGACTTAAAATACACATATAATAGCAATGAGGCAATAATAATTAGTTTAAATAAAGTATCAAAACAAGTTGTCATATGGTTTTATTGAACAAAACTGTTAAAATACATAATGCATTATAAATAACAGAGCTAACGTACATTACGCATTATAACAAATGCCTGCAGAGGGCGCCAACGGCCGGAAAATTGTTTTTACACTTTAGTGCGCAATCTAATCCCTGTTTAATATTGACTCATTTAATTCAAATGTCCACTTAATCTTTAATATTGGGCCATTTCTTTATGATAGAAATTCTACAGCCACTGTAATTTCGTATATATGTCGACATCAAAACATGTAAACTCAGAGTGAGGGTATGGGATCAAATTCCCGCCAAATGTATTGCAGTCACGGATAAAAAGAATAAGAAGCGTGAAAACAAAATTTAAAAACGCAAGTACAAATATATTGCACAAAATTTAAAAATGAAAGCAACATTTTCAGAATAGCAAACAATAGTCACGGATTGAAAAATAATAAGCGTAATTCAAAAATTCAGTAACGCAATTTAAAAAATAATAGGCATAAATCAAAACTTTAAACACATTTAAAATTATATTGCACAAAACTGAAACATTAATGCAATATTTTCCGACTTGCGCACAAAATCATGTTTTCCTTGGTTACATTTCTCTGTTTTTTCTGCTTTCAGACATTTCTGCTCATATTTTTATTTTTTTGTATGCTTATTCTCTTCGCTCTTGTTTCCAGATTCTGCGCTTGCTTTTCCAAATGTTGTGGTTAGAGATTCATGTAAATCAGGGAGGGTTTAAGAGTCATCATTGGTCCACTAGTTCTTGATTGACAGTTTCTCCTCTAGCCAATCAGTCGTAGAGGGGCGTTGACGTCACGCCAATGCGCCGCATTAGCTGCGGAATGCTCAGTCTTCTGTTCACACTTGTACAGGTGAAAATGGATAACTGTCGGCTGGGGCAACATCTTTCCATACAGGACACCGTTATATGTGTCTGTCTGTCTGTCAGTGCTGTACACCTGCCTCGCGATCCGTTAACGTTAAATAAGCCATCCTAGCGACCCGTCGTGGTTATATTCACCTGTATTTATTCGCCTACAGTCACATCGCGAAAGAGAGCAGCCACTATTCACCAGCTTGGAGAAATGGCTCTTATATGTGCCTGCCTCACCCATACCTGACTGATGATAAGTCTTAAGGTTGTTACTGTTAGGAGAGGAAAATATGAATAAGAGTAATATATGCCAGTTACAACTGTTTAGTTCGCTGTATATTGCTTGTAACTGTCAACTGTCTGTAGGCAGTATTTTGTTTTTTTGTCATCTATTTAAATAAACACCATATGCAAATAAATCATTGTATCAAATCCACCTAGCCTCTGTAACTGTCTCCTCTGTAATACTATTGTTTTCACTGATCAGTAGTCAAATCTAGCCTAGTCAATGCAAAAACATTACATTCATTCATAATTAATTTACCAGTTTTCTCATTTAACGTTAACGGATCGCGAGGCAGGTGTACAGCACTGGCAGACAGACACATATAACGGTGTCCTGTATGGAAAGATGTTGCCCCAGCTGACAGTTATCCATTTTCACCTGTACAAGTGTGAACAGAAGACTGAGCATTCCGCAGCTAATGAGGCACATTGGCATGATGTCAACGCCCCTCTTCGACTGATTGGCTAGAGGAGGAGCTGTCAATCAAGAACTAGTGGACCAATGATGACGCTTAAACCCGCCCTGATTTACATGAAACTCTAACTGCAACATTTGGAAAAGCAAGCACAGAATCTGGAAACAAGAGCGAAGATAAAAACAGCATAAGCATACAAAAAAAATAAATAAATAAATAAAAATATGAGCAGAAAATGTCTGAAAGCAGAAAAAAAGAGAAATATAAGAAAGGAAAACATGAAGTGCTTATTATTTTTTAAATTGTGTTACTGAATTTTTGATCTACGCTTATTATGTTTTGACCCGTGACCATTGTTTGCTATTCTGAAAACGTTGCTTTCATTTTTAAATTTTGTGCAATATATTTTTACTTGTGTTTTTAAATTTTGTTTTCACGCTTGTTATTTTTTTATTAGTGACTGCAATACATTTGGCGGGAATTTGATCCCATATGAGGGTTTAAACTTTTATTTTGAAATCGCGTTGAACAGTTAGCACATTTAAAAAGCTAATGGTGTATTCTCCTGTGTTTGCGTAGGTTTATAAATGATTTACCTTACAAATTTGATGAAATAGCGCACGTTGCGTTCCCAGATGAACGTTATAATAAATCTAAACTCACAACAATATGCAGAGATGGAGTCTGAGACACTCATGTAAAGATGTACAGACATGTAAATGATAACAGTTTGTGGAGCAGTGCTGTGAACGGAGCCACTCTGAGATGCACGTAAGTAACCTACAGGCATGTGAATAATTAAAGCGCATGTGTTTATTTAATTAAATGGTTGCGTTTGTGAATTCCTAATAGCATTATGCTTTATTATGATTTTTATATGCGTTTAATATGTGGAATGCGCCACTTCCGGTATTTTGCCAATTACTTGACACGAGCAAAATGCAATTGAGGATTTTAAAAAATCGAATACTCGCATAGAATCGAGGAATCGTTCCAGCCCTAATTTAAACTTTTTTTTATTTATTTTTATTTTATTATTAATCTGATTTATTTATTTATTTTTTCTCATAATTGTTAGATATAAACTCGCAGTTGCAAGTTATAAAGTCAGAATTGCAAGATTTAAGCTTGATTCTGAATTTTTTCCTACAAATTATGGTACAAACTTGCAACTGCAAGAAAAAAGTCAGAATTACGAGATTACTATGTTCTAGTATTGGGAGTTAATATCTCACAATTCTGACTTAACTTACAATTGCATGTTTTTTTTTTTGTTTTTTTTTTTTTAAAAGTCACAATTTCAAGATATAAACTTGCAATTCTGAGACAAAAAGTTTATTTCTTAGAATTGTGACTTTGTCTGTCTTTATAACTAGTAATTGCGAGTTTATATCATGCAGTTCTGAGGGGGGGGGGTCTGAATTGTGAGATGAAAAAAACTTTAATGGATATACAATGGCAATGGATATACAGGGGTTGGACATTGAAACAAACACCTGGTTTTAGACCACAATTAATATGGTGTTGGGCCTCCTTTTGCAGCCAATACACCATAATTTTGTTTTGGGAATGACAGATACAAGTCCTGCACAGTAGCCAGAGGGATTTTGAGCCATTTTCCTCTTGCAGAACAGTGGCCAGGTCACTATGTGATGCTGGTGTAGAAAAACGTTTCCTGACTTCCTCCTCCAAAACACCCCAAAGTGGCTCAATAATATTCAGATCTGGTGACTGTGCAGGCCATGGGAGATGTTCAACTTCATTCTCATGTTCATCAGACCACTCTGTCACCAGTCTTGCTGTGTGTATTGGTGCATTATCATCCTGATACACGGCACAATGTGGCATCATATCAGTATAATTATTTTCCAAGTTGTGTGTTCCAAGTTGTGTTCCGATAAAATTTGTAATGGGTAATGTCAGTAGCTTAACAATTTCAACCATTTTACATCATCAAAATAATGGTGCCCCCCCATAGTCAAAAATATTTATAAAACGATGTGGATTTTTTAAATAACGTAACTTTTTCATGGGCTTTCTACTATATATTTTAGTAGGAGACATTATTTACATCATATTAAGCCATACAAGTCTTAATACCTGGGGAAAAAAGCACAATTCTGCAGGAAAACCACAGACTTGGCAACCCTGGAGACATCGATTCCACGTTGAGATGTCAAAAGTCAAAAAGTTAAAATTTGGAGATACAAAGTCACAATTCTAAGAAATAAAAAGTCATTTTCAAAATATAAACTCACCGTTCTGAGGAAAAAAGTCAATTTTAAGACAGACTTGCAATTCTGAGAACAAAAAAGTTGATTTCGAGATATTAACTTAATTCTTAGTTAAAAAAGTTACAATTTTGAGATATAAACTCACAATTTGTAGGAAAAAGTCAAATTTACGATACAGACTCGCAATTCAGAGGAAAAAAAGAAAGTCAATTTCAAGATATAAACTCACAATTCTGAGGAAAAAAGTCAATTTTAAGACAAACTCTTAATTCTGAGAACAAAAAAGTCAATTTCGAGATATAAACACAATTCTGAGGAAAAAAGTCACTATTTAAAGTCACTATTTAAAGATAGAAAACTCGCAATTCAGAGAAAAAAGTCAATTTCAAGATATAAACTTAATTAGGAAAAAAGTTACAATTTTGAGATATAAACTCACAATTTTGAGGGAAAATAAGTCAATTTTAAGATATAAACTTACAATTCTGAGAGGAAAAAAAAGTTTTGAGATATAAACTCAATTCTGAGAAAAATAAGTCAATTTTAAGATACAGACTTGCAATTCTGAGAAAAAAAGTCAAATTCGAGATATAAACTCATAATTCTGAGGGAAAAAAAGTCTGTTTTGAAATACAAACTCACAATTCAGAGAAAAAAAAGTTAATTTTAAGATAAAACTTGCAATTCTGAGGGAAAAAAAAGTCAATTGCAAAATATAAACACAATTCTGAGGACAAAAAGTCACCATTTTAACATACAAACTCACAATTCTGAAGGAAAAAAGGTAATTTCGAGATACAAACTCAATTCAGAGTAAAAAAAAAAAAAAAAAAAAAGTCAATTTTGAGATATAAACTAAAAAATGGTGATCAAAAAAATGGCGCCCACATAGTCCAAAATAAGTATGAAACTCTGTATTTTTTTTTAAATAATGTAAATCTTTGTTTTTCCACTACATAATTCAGTAAGAGACATCATTTACATTTTATTAAGCCACACAAGTCTTAATATCCAGGGAAAAAATTAATCAACCCGTAAAAGTAGCCAAATTCTGCAGGAAAACAACAGACTTGGCAACCCTGGAGGCATCATTGATTCCGCAACTAAACGTTGCTCTTGTATAACGATAGTGGACCACTCCAGCAATGGACGTAACCTAGAAAAACTATCACCATGGATTTTCAGCGATAATCAATAGTTCCAGCAATTGGTGCCGATTAATCGGCAAAACCGATAAATCGGTCAGTCTCTAGTTACCGCTATGAGTGATTGCTATGTGTTACCTAGAGGCTTTATATGGTTGCTAGTGTGTATAAATGCATGCATCAAGCTAAATTTGCATGCATTCGGTGTGAGATGATGAACAGAAGTTTAGTTTTTCCACATGCGGTGTAACAGATACAGGTGCAAACGTAAAAGCGTTTCCCGTTACAGCCGCTTCTGGATCGCATGTTCTCCTGTTCCTCGTCGGTCCTGATTAGAAATCTGCTCTCCAGTGTGCTGATCCTATAATTGGACTCGGAGATAATGACCCAAAGAAACAGAAGTCGCCGGCAAATCAAGCCTCGACCTTTGAGCTTTGATACGCAGCTTTATGCGTTCCAGCTTGTCAGAGCTTTCACAATATCCTTTCTCTCTTGCCTTATTCTGTGCGCTTTTTTCCAGTCAGTTCATGTTTCTAGGCCTGTATCTAGTTTAAGTCGTATGTTTTCCCGAATCCAGCTCTGTCCCGTCTGGGACCCGTCTCCATTTCGCGTTTGTGTCCCGTTAAAACCAGACAAATGAAGAGAGTTCGCCATAATACGAATGCAAAAAAACACGCATCAAAAACAAATTGTATCACGTGGAGGACGCGGCCAAACGGCGCACATCTGCTTTCGATTCTCTGTTTCTTTTATAAAAAGGAAATTAAATGACATATATAACGATCTACCACCCCGAGTGGCTTTGGATTTCCTCGGCTACTTCCTTTTCACCCACAATGCAGCTGTACGTATTGTCTTGCTGCGGTGCTTTCTCTTGTTTTCCTCCCTGTGGTTGAATAATGATAATTAATGGCGCTGTCGGTGGCGTTCGCAGGGTTCTGTTCATAAAGACACTTGTTATTTTTATATGTTGCCCGTGACTGGATCCGCCTTTCACTCCGGGTTTGCGGTGACCTGATGGTTTCCTTCATGAAACACAGATCTCTGTTGGCAGAAACGCATGATCCAGAGTCGTGTCCTTAAGTAATTACAATGATGTTTGTGTGTGACCACTTATTACTGTCCGACCAAGTGCTTATGGGAGCTCAGATGACAGATGACGTTAAATGGTTTGTACAGTATGAACATCACATTCAGAGTGTGTCAGTGGTAATAGTGAAAATGATTAATGTTGCTTTTGTACATTTTTGATGAATGTTTATACTGTTGTATTTTTTTTGTTTTTTTTTTTTAACAAAAGTTTTGATTGAACAGCTCTAAAAACATCCAGTGGTTAACCATTTAGGCATTTAATACATTGTTTACAAGTTGTTTATATGATTACTGGAGCATGTTATACAAGAAAATACTATTTCTGCTTCAGAAGTTCAAGCTCGGTGTGTTACTTGCCGTTTTTTGTAATTATTTGTGAAATATACTAGCAAATCAAATTAGCTAATATTAAAAATGGTCCTGAGCATCTTCAGGTGTCATTTATGTGATGTAGAACTGAAACATTTAGTTTTTTGTTTTTTTTTTTGTTTTTTTTGCATTTAATGAAAAAATAATGTAACTTAATTTAATTATATTGAAAGTAATAAAAGATTTTGTTTTGTTTTTTTTTTCAAAAAAGACCATTTCTGTGATGTAATTTTAATACAAAAACTGAAATATTTATTGTATTCTTTGCATTTAATGTAAAAAAATAATTGAATAGTTTAATAGTTATATATATATATATATATAACAAATGTAAAATAAATAAATAAATAAAACTAGATAAATAAACAAATACAAACTAATAAATAAATTAAAATACAAAATTATAAAATACAAAAATATAAAATAAATACATAAATTAATTGTAATGTTAATTTAAACGATCAAAGTCATTTCAGTGATGTAATTTAATACGAAAACAAACCTTTATTGTATTTTTTGCATTTAATGTAGTAAATAATGTTAGTTATTACATTATATTTATAGAATGTGTGTACAACAAATGTAAAATTACTAAATTTAAAAAATCTAAAATAAAAATTATAAAATAAATACATTAATTTAAATAAAAAAGTCTAAAATAAAACACACAAATATGTGTGTGTGTATATATATATACACACTCACACACATATTTGATAGTTATACATTATATATATATATATATATATATATATATATATATATATATATATATATATAAAACAAATGTAAAATTAATAAATAAGACTAGAGAAATAAACAAATACAAAATTATAAATAAATTAAAATACAAAAGTCTAAAATAAAAATAAAATACGTTATTTAGAATAAAAAATCAAAAATAAATTAAATGCACACAAATAAATAATTAAATATTAATATAAATAAACACTTTATATATCTAAATTATAATTAATTATAAATTTATTTATTTATTTATTTATTTATTTATTATTATTTTTTTAAGCCAAATTAGTTATTATTAAATATGGTCATGAGCATCGTTATGATCATCTTGCCATTTCTGTGAGGTAATTTTAATACAAAAAACTGAAACATCTATTGTATAAACATTTATTGCATTTAATGTAATGAATAATTTAATAGTTATAACCGCATAAATCAACACAAAAGTCATGCATGTCATTGACCCATACAGTGCTTTAATACAAATTTGCCAACCAATTTTAAGAAAAATACCCAGCTGATAAAAAGTATGGTGTTACAAAGATTTTCTTTTTAATGAATACTTTTATTTAGGAAAGATGCATTAAACTAATTGAAAGTGACAGAAAATGACATGTATAATGTTACAAAAGATTTCTATTGCAAATAAATCCTGCTTTTTTGAGCATTGTAATCATTAAAGAATCCTGGAAAATAAAATGCATCACATAAAATGCTTTTTAAATCATGTGGCACTGAAGAACTGGAGTAATGATGCTGAAAATTTAGTTTTGATCACAGGTATAAATTACAATTTAAAATATATTAAAGTAGAAAGCAGCTATTTTAAATTGTAATAATATATCACATTTTTCTGTTTTACCGTTTTTATGATTAAATAAATACAGCCTTAGTGAGCAGAAGAGACTTCTTTCACAAACATAAAAAAAATCCCAAGAATGGTGATGTGTTTATGATTTCTGCATGATTATATGTATTTTCGGTGCCTTTGAAACATTATTCAGGCAAAAATATTTGAATCATAAAACATATTTGCAACCTAGTTGTTATACGGTTCAGAAATAAAATATGTGAACCATATAACAACTACTTTGCACTGGTGTGGACCCTCACAATTACACCCCTGTGACATTTTTAAAGTCGAGCCTTCAACAAATCAGAATGCCTTTCCACAAATAGATTCATAAACCACTTGTTAACCACATTTGTTTTGTATCTGCGTTTCTAATAGATGAGGACGGTGTTTTGTAACCCGCAGAACCAGAAATACTTCGATTAAACATTAAAGAGAAAAAAAGGCAGCGCATTCCAGGCCGTGTCGTCTGCGAAACCGGAAAACGAGAGCCGGCCTTCTGCCTCTGTGGAACTGGAGCGCTAATTCATAACAGATTTGCTTTTCTCTTGTGTTCCCCGACAGAGTGCCTACCGCAGGAACGGGATGACTTTCCTGGCCTGCTGAGGTGAACGAGAGGAGTCGTCTCTGTCTGCATGTGTATTTACAGGTTCGTTTGGACAGGAAGAGGCGTGGACTGGCACGGATCTGGATTACACGCGTTTCATCATGTAAACTCTAGTAATAGGAGTTTCTTCTTCTGTAAACAGGTTTAATTTTGTATTTTTAGTGGGTTGCAACAAATATTCCATAATAATTTTGTTTTTATTGATGATGATGATGTGTAGAACTAGTTCCTGATGCTTCATTTTTTTGTCTTTCTTCGTCTGAAAAGTCAATGAAGATAATGAAAGATAATCAAAGCCCATGTAATACATTATTTTTTCAATTGTAATATCTGGCTTTTGTATTTTTGTACCATTTCTGTTTGGATTTAGATGATTTAATTGTTTTTTTTTTTTTTTTTTTTTTTTTTTTTTTTAAATTAAACATTTTGAAATAAAAATGTGTTGTGAGTTTATTTTATTTTATTGATTTATTTTAGTGGACAAGACAGAAAAACCTTATCTAACTATTTTCTGTAAAAAAAAATTTATAAATTTTTATCTGTATATATATATATATATATATAAAACTAGTATTACATTTTTAAATGTTTCATTTTTACTTTTTTTGTAGAATATGCTATTTAAAAATGATAAATATATTAGTAGTTAAATATAAATACTAAAATGCTACTAATATATAAAATTCTTGCTAAAAACTACCAAGGTATTCACTTTTTTTCATCATGTTTATTTGTGTGTGTGTGTTTAGTTTTTTTTCTTTTACTTTTTGTATTTATTTTATAATTTTTATTTGATATTTGTTTATTGTAATTTATTCATAATTTTGTATTTGTTTATTTATATTTTATTTAGTTTAATTTATTAACTTTACATTTGTTTGTTTATTTATTTATTTATTTATTCTACATTACTTTTTAATAATATAATACATTTTGGAAAAAAATATTAATTAATTAATTTATTTATTTATTTATTTACATTTAATTTTTATTTTTAATTTATCATTTTGTATTTGTTTATATATCTAGTTTTATTTTTTAACTTTACATTTGTTTATTTATTAATTCTGCATTTGCTTAATTTTTTTATAATATATTACATTTCAGAAAAAGTATTTATTTATTTGTTTAATTTTTATTTATATATTTTTTTAAATTAATGTAGTTATTTAATTTCATTTTCATTTCACTTTTATATATGTATAAAGCACAAATAAACACAAGAATATTAATAATAATAATAATAATAAAAATAATACACTAAATATAAGTAAAAAGAGACCAAGCATTATAATGAATTTAAATGCAAGAGTAAAAAGATGAGACTGTAACTTTTTTTATTTTATCATTATTTTATATTTGTTTATTTTAATTTATTTATAATGTTGTATGTTTATTTATCTAGTTTTATTTGTAAACTTTACATTTGTTTATTTATTAATTCTACATCTGCTTAATTTTTAATAATATATTACATTTCAGAAAAAAGTATTTATTTATTTGTGTTTAATTTTTATTTATATTTTTAAATTTTAATTTATGTATTTATTTTAGAATTTTTATGTTAGATTTATTTTATTATATAATATATTACATTTCGGGGGAAAATATTTATTTATTTATTTATTTATTTATGTGTATGTTTAATTTTTATTTATATATATTTTTAATTTATTTATTTATGTGTGTGTGTGTGTGTGTTTAATTTTTATTTATTTTTTAATTTAAATGAATGTATTTATTTTATAATTTTTGTTTTATATTTGTTTATTTTCTAGTGTTATTTATTAATTACACTTAAAAAAAATATATATATATTTGTGGGTGTATGCGTGCATGCGTGTAAGTCACAGATAGATAATGAAAATAATTAGATCATAAGGTGTTGGAGCCCTGCATGGTATTGCCATAGTACATGTCCAAAAAAAGGTAACATGAGAGTACTTTTAGGTCCTTTTTTGATAGCACGAAAGTGTGGGAAGATGGCAATTTCAGATGAGCTCATTCTCCAGTGATTCCTTGAGGTTTACCAAGCACAGGTATCAAATAAACAGCAGTGATACAGTTTCTGAGATGTTGACTGTGACAGTTGCGAATGAGCACACCGTGGGCCTGTTTAACGAGACCCGAGGGTCGGCGTGGGTGTTGTGTTGTGTTTGATGGTAATGCCCTCTGGGGGATCGCAGCTGTTACGCTCATGTCTGAGAAAACTGCTCCAATCACACGGCCAATTGGAAACGCTTTCCCTATCTGAGGAGCGTCAGCTTCTCTTAACCTTGATTTGTGCTGTTGCAGTGCACACCGGTTTTGTACATACTGCTGTATTTCACAGAAACTAGTATGCGCTGGATTCTGTATTATCTGGGATTGCTATATAATAACATGCAGTGCTGCATGTTATACCTAGCAGTGTCATAATACTGCATCCCAGCATGCAATGCTCTGCTTGACCTTCTGTGTGCAATGCAATGTAATAAATGACTCAGAAGTGGTGCAAACTAAGATTTTAATACAGCTCACATCATTAAACATGCAATGTGCAGTGTATTATACTACTGTTTTAATGTTAATTTTGTATATATTATGTATATATTAATATACATTGTCCTATAGATTACAATTCTTTTAAGTGACATTTTAAATGACTTTTCGAAAGATTCCAAAATTGTTTGTATATGAATTTATTTATCTTGTTTTATCCATTTTTAATTTTACATTTCTTTTATTTTTATGTTAATTTTATATTTTTACATTTAAATTAATGCATTTATTTTTTTAATTTTTATTTTATATTTGTTTATTTTAATGTGTTTAATTTTTGTTATTTATTTATCTAATTTTGTTTATTTTACATTTGTTTAATTTTTACATTTAAATTAATTTATGTATTTATAGTGTTTTTATGTTTATCTAGTTTTATATTTTTTGTTATTTGAATTATTATTTATTCATTTATTAATGTTACGTGTGTTATTTTTTCACTTTATATATTTTATTTTAGATTTGTTTATTTTAATTAATTATTATTTTTTTACTTATTCATTTTTCTAGTTTTTTTTATTTATTTATTTTACATTGGTTTCATTTTATTTTATTTTTTTTTACATTTAAATTATGTATTTATTTTATAATTTGTTTTATTTTATATTTGGTTATCTTAATGCATTTATAATGTTTTTATGTTTAACTGGTTTTATTTGTTATTTATTTATTAATGTTACATTTGTTAATGTTTTATTTTACATTTTTCAAATGCAACTAATTTATGTATTTTATCATTTTTAATTTATATTTGTCTATTCATCTAGTTTTATCTTTTATTTTTAATTTTACATTTATTTAATTTTTATTTTAATGTAATGTATTTTTACATTTAAATTAATTTATGTATTTTTTTCATTTGTTTTTATTTTATATTTGTTTATTTTAATTTATTTACAATTTTTTGTTTATCTAGTTTGATTATTTATTTATTTATTTATTTATTTATATATAGTTTATTTGTAGTTCAATTTATAATATTTTATGTTTATTTGTCTAGGTTTTTTTTTTTTTTTTTTAGGCAGGCAGTAAACAATATGCTAGTATTCCACTGCAAACATCAGATTCTGTCCTGAAATGATTATCAGAAGAGCTGAGGTAAGCTGCGGGTGAGTTTTCATTTCCACTCAGGCCTGTTAACTCGTCTGTCATCGGCTGTGCTTTAGTTTAATCCAGTGTGATGTCTTCATGTATCGACCTGTTGCATTTAAACAGATAATAGTGATGTCCCGTCCCAAATGCCTTTAATGTGTTCACATTTTTCTGTCAGCACCTTATAAACATCCCACAGTAAAACCCTCTATGATATTTCAAGGTGTTCGCTGTAAGCTCGACGTATTGATGTGTAGATCCTCGTAAATTCGCCCATGTGAAATCCCAGAGCTTTTCTCGCAGGAGATGGACAGAGATTTATGGAGCTGAAGCGATCTGACAGCCTGCGTTTTATTTCCTTTTATTATTCACACACAGGCTCCGTCTGCTGACCGCGTTAAGCGCGTTACAGGATCCCTCCCATCATCTCTCACGAGCTACATGTGCTGTCCAACCTCTCACATCTTCATTGAAGATTTAAGATAGTAGGACACTCTTAGAATATGGATCTTTTACAGCATATTTAACATGGTTTCATTCACACAATGTGTGCCTGTTCACGTTTTTGACTACTAAATGAATGTAAGTTAGAGCTCTGGCCTTGCGATTAGCTCATTTGACACATTGCAGCTGTGCTTCTTATAAACTTAACGCACATAAAATTTCCAATTTCTATAATTATTATTATTGTTATTATTACTATTAATACCCAAGAGTTATTGCTTTTATACAGTGACAACAGTTACAATATGTTAAATAGTTAGTTAATAATAATAATAATAATAATAATAATAATTGAATTGAATTTATATTTTTATTATTATTATTATTATTATTATTCAGTAGGTATGTTCAAATTTAGTTAACGTTATGCTCAATAGTTTATAATAATAATTACATTGTTTATAGTAATAATGAATGGTGTTGTTTTTGTTGTATGTTATTTAATAATATTTTTTAATAATATTATTATAATAATTTTTATTATTATTATTATTATTATTATTGTTGTTGTTGTTGTTATTATTGTTATTAATACCCAAGACAGCCACGATCTGCTGACACCAATGTTCAATATTTAGTTTATAAAAATAATAATAATAATAATAATACTTTTATTATTATTATTATTATTCAACATTTATTATTATTCAATAGTTATGTTCAATATTTTATAATAACAATTCTGTTGTTTATAGCATTAATAAATGTTTTTGTTGTTGTATGTTATTTAATATTTTTAGCATTTTTATAATAATAAATTATAATAATTATTAATAAATAGTTATGCTCAAAATCAGTTATAATAATAATAATAATAATAGTTATTTAATAGTTACGCTCAATATTTTATAACTAACTTGTTTATAATAATAAATGTTTTTGTTGTATGTTATTTAATATTTTTTGTATTTTTATAATAATAAATTATAATAATTATTAATCAATAGTTATGCTCAAAATCAGTTATAATAATAATAATAATAGTTATTTAATAGTAACGCTCAATATTTTATAACTAACTTTATAATAATAAATGTTTTTGTTGTTGTACGTTATTTAATATTTAAATATAATAATAAAATATTAATTATAAAATAACATTTTTAATAATAATTATAATAATAATTATTATTCAATAGTTGTGTTCAAAATTAGTTAATAATAGTAATAATAATAGCTATTCAGTAGTTATGCTAAATGTTTTATAATGATTACATTGTTTATTGAATTAATAAATGTTTTTGTTGTGTTATTTAATATTTTTAATAAGAATTTTAATAATAATAAAATAATTATTATTATTCAATACTTGTTCAAAATTAGTTAATTATAATAATAATAATTATTATTATTTAAAAGTTATGCTCCATACAATATCTTATAATAGTAACTAAATTGTTTATAGTAATAATAAATTTTGTTTTTGTTGTATGTTATTTTAATATTTTTAATACATTTTTTAATAATAATGACAATTATTCTTAATATTACTATTCAATAATTGTTCAGAATTAGTTATGATAATAATAATAATAATAATAATAGTTATTCAATAGTTATGCTCAATATTTTATAATAGTAACTAAATTGTTTATTGTAACAATAAATGTTGCTGTTTTTGTTGTTGATGTTTGTATTGTTATTATTAATTCCCAAGAGTTATTGATTTTATAGTGACAACAGCTACAATTTGCTGACACCAATGTTCAACAGTTTATAATAATAATAATAATAATAATAATAATAATAATAATAATAATAATAATAAATACAATTGTTGTTGTTATTATTATTATTATTATTATTATTATTATTATTAACTGAAATATGCAAAATATAAGACACCAATGTTCAATAGATAGCCTAATAATAATACTAATAATAATAACACCCCGGACTTGCTTTTATACAAAGCAACAACCGCAATATGCTTATTATTACACAATTATTATAAATGTAATATTTATGAAACATTAGTGTCTTCTTTTAGCACAATGTATAAAAGTATTTTTTAGTCACAGGCTGAATGTTCTTACTGCAGCTAAATTGTTCTTAAAGGCACAAAAACAGTCTTTATTTGTGGTAAATCACTGTAACACAAGCCTCTCGTGGCTTATTGCTTTATTAAAGCTGCTGTAAGCATTTACCTCAGCCCTCGGTTTGAAGCATTAAAGTACCTGTTCCCAGCAGTCCGTGCGCTCGCGGTGACCCCGGACTCTTGGCGGTCTCCATCAGTTTCAGACGAGCCAAACAGACTCGCGCATGTGAAACTGGCTGCGGTTCACCGGCGTCACTACCACACACGGCCCGGCCTTTATGAGGCTCTTCCGGGAGCGGAATCCCACAGGTGCAGCCTGTCACAGCCTATGTGCTTTCACGGGCAGGATACGGGGCTTGTCAGGTCATCGCTGCTTTGAGTTATAGCTCACTGCCGAGGACAGACACGAGAATCCGCTTATCTGTGAAAGCAATGCGCCTCCGTCTGATTCTCATTCCAGATCGCGGTGGAAGCGATACAGGAGTGCGGTTGAGCTCGGATCTTTGCACATATTCATTGTGAATGCTAGGTTTGCATTTTCAGCCATTTATTTGATTTGGCTTTATAAATACGAAGAATATATATTCAGCAATATCAGTGGCATTTGAAACACCTTATGCAGTGAGTTTTGCATGTGCAAGCAAAACTTCTTTTTTTAAAAAAATGCTAAAATCTGGTCTAGTATCTGCGTTATTTTGCAACGCGGATGTTTGGTGTTTTCTGTGAAATTGCAAGATTTCCGATTCATTAGCCGCGAATAACAAAGTGCAGCAAACAATAAAACTATTAGCGCTATTTATGCGTTTATAATTACGGATAACAAATAACATTTTGTAATATCAAGCAGCATAACGGACTGTTTTTGTAGCTACAGCTAAAATAACTGGAACCGTCAGACACCGGAAGTCTCGCACATCAAGTTACAACATGGTCGCGCCGCTCTAATGTTCAAAATAAGGTAACGTTAGATAGTATATCTGTGGTTGCAATTATTTATGCCAACATCTAATTATAATGCATTATGCATTAAATACATGCATATTCGTTTTCCAGCATAAATACAGTTGAGGTCATAAGTTTACATACACCTTGCAGAATCTGCACAGTTAATTATTTTACCAAAATAAGAGGGATCATAAAAAATACATACTATTTTATATTTAGTACTGACCTGAATCAGATATTTCACACAAAAGAGGTTTACATATAGTCCACAAGAGAACATAATAGTTTTTAAGAGTTTATAAAAATGACGCCTTTCAAAAGTTTGCATACTCTTGATTCTTAATACTGTGTTGTTACCTGAATGATCCACAGCTGTGTTTTTTTAGTTTAGTGATAGTTGTTCATAAGTCCCTTGTTTGTCCTGAACAGTTAAACCGTCCGCTGTTCTTCAGAAAAATCCTTCAGGTCCCACAAATTCTTTGGTTTTTCAGCATTTTTGTGTGTTTGAACCCTTTCCAATAATGACTGTATGATTTTGAGATCCATCTTTTCACACCGAGGACAACTGAGGGACTCATATGCAACTATTACAGAAGGTTCAAACGCTCACTGATGCTTCAGAAGGAAACACAATGCAGTAAGATTCAGGGGGGTGAAAACTTTTGGAATTTGAAGATCAGGGTAAATTTCACTTATTTTGTCTTCTGGGAAACATGTAAATATCTTCTGTAGTTTCTGAAGCGTAGTACTAAATGAAAAAAAAAATCATATTTAGGCAAAATAAGAAAAATGTACACATCTTCATTTTGTTCAAAAGTTTTCACCCCCTGGCTTAATGCATTGTTTCTTCTTCTGGTGCATCAGTGAGTGTTTGAACCTTCTGTAATAGTTGTATATGAGACCCTCAGTTGTCCTTAGTGTGAAAAAATGGATTTCAAAATCATACAGTCATTGTTGGAAAGGGTTCAAACACAAAAATGCTGAAGGATTTTTCTGAAGAACAGCAGGCAGTTTAACTGTTCAGGACAAACAAGGCACTCATGAACAACTATCACTAAACAAAACAAACACAGCTGTGGATCATTCAGGTAACAACACTGTATTAAGAATCAAGCGTATGTAAACTGTTGAACAGGGTCATTTTTATAAATTCAACTATTATTTTCTCTTGTGGACTATGTGTGAACATCTTTTATGTGAAATCTTATTCAGGTCAGAACTAAATAAAAATAACATGCATTTTGTATGATCCATCTTATTTTGGTAAAGTAATTTACATTTTGCAGATTCTGCAAGGTGTATGTAAACTTTTGACCTCAACTTATTTTTTATATTACCTTTAATTAAGTTTATTTTTCTTACCTCATTGACAGTTTTTTTTCCCCTTGTTTTAAGCATTGACTTAATTTTGATGCATTTTTCAGAAAACAATACCTAATATCCTAAGTCATTTTGCTTTTCAAGTAAATGTATCTTGACTTAAGAATGTTTAGATATTTGTATTGTATAACAAGCCAAAAATACTAAGTAAGAAAACTATTTTTGCGGTGTATTATGTCTGTGGTTGCAATTATTTATGATAACATCTGATTCTAATATATTATGAATCTTCTTATAATTCATTATATATACATGCTTCACAGAACATTAAAGATGTAATGAGCAAATGTGTTTAGTGTAGTAACACAATCTATTCAGGAAGCTCCACTGGAGAATTTAGACTGAAGAAATATTGCTTGTTTATGAATATGAAATCATAAGCACCTGCTTTACATCATGTTCCCCATTCCCAAATTACATTTCTTCTGTAAACCTTTCAAGCATTCGAGCGCCAGCAAGCAAAGCAGATCCTTTATATCCCAAACCTGAAGCGTTTATGGTTATCAACCGCAAGTAAAAACGAAGCAAAACCGTTATTTAAGCTCAATAAAGCATGGCACTGCTCTGCGCTGCTATACTGTGTGTTTGCAGCATAGTGGTATGTCGAACAACTGTTTATTATTCATACATTTCTGCCAGATGTATTTTATTAACAGACATTCAGAGCTGTTTTCTAGCATCCACAGTTCAGCGACAGTTTGAGCTTTTAGGGTCACATGAGAATAAACATGAAATTACAGCAGCCATGTATTGGAATAAATAATGCGTAAGTGTAGTTTAAGCTTTAATAATTATAATGCATTAAAACACATGCTTTGCTTAATGCATTATGCTTTCTAAAAGAAATAGTTCATTAAATAAATAAAAGTTTCCTGAAAATGTACACATCCTTGGTCCGTCCAAGATGTAGATGAGTTTGTTTCTTCATCAGATTTGGAGAAATGTAGCATTGCATCAATTGCTCACCCATGTAAATGGGTGCCGTCAGAATGAGAGTCCAAACAGCTAATAAAAACATCACAGCAATCCACAAGTAATCCACATCACTCCAGTCCATCAGTTAACGAAAGCTGCATGTTAGTAAAAAAAACAAATCCATCAAGGCATTTTTTTTAACTTTAAACCATTGTTTTCAGCTAAATTATGAGTCTATAATCCAAAATATTGCTTTCTCCAGTGAAAAAGTTTGGCTTTAGGAAAGAAATATGCACAGATCAAATGCCGTTTACAAGCAAAAACCATCCAAAACAGCTCTAAACAAATATGTCAGTAGACTTTGATGTGAAAGGACAACAGGAGATTGACTTTTTCACTGGAGGAAGTGTTATTATGGATTATGGACTATGGATATTTTGGCCAGAAACAATGGTTTAAAGTTAAAAACACCCTGAAAACACAGCTTTTGGCTTCGCAAGATGTTAACTGATGGACTGGAGTGGTTTGGATTACTTGTGGAATACAGAGATGTTTTTATCAGATGTTTGGACTCTTATTCTGATCGCACCCATTCACATCCATTGGTGAGCAAGTGATGTAATGCTACATTTCTCCAAATCTGATGAAGAAACAAACTCATCTACATCTTGGACTGGAGTCTTGTCGATTACTTGTGGATTATTGTGATGTTTTTTTATCAGTTGTTTGGGCTTTAATTCTGACGGCACCCATTCACATCCACTGATGAGCATATGATGTAATGCTACATTTCTCCAAATCTGATGAAGAAACAAACTCATCTACATCTTGGATTTGAGTCTTGTCGATTACTTGTGGATTATTGTGATGTTTTTATCAGCTGTTGGTTTCTCATTTCGACGGCACCCATTCACATCCATTGGTGAGCAAGTGATGTAATGTTACATTTCTCCAAATCTGATGAAGAAACAAACTCATCTACGTCATGGACTGGAGTCTTGTCAATTACTTGTGGATTATTGTGATGTTTTTATCAGCTGTTGGACTCTCATTCTGACGGCACCCATTCGCATCCATTGGTGAACAAGTGATGTAATGTTGCATTTCTCCAAATCTGATGAAGAAACAAACTAATCTACATCTTGGACTGGAGTATTGTCGATTACTTGTGGATTATTGTGATGTTTTTTATCAGCTGTTTGAACTCTCATTCTGATGGCACCCATTCAAATCTATTGGTGAGCAAGTGATGTAATGCTACATTTAGCCAAAGCTGATAAAGAAACAAACTCATCTACATATTGGACTGGAGTCTTGTCAATTACTTGTGGATTATTGTGATGTTTTTAACAGCTGTTTGAACTCTCATTCTGACGGCACCCATTCACATCCATTGGTGAGCATATGATGTAATGCCGCATTTCTCCAAATCTGATGAAGAAACAAACTCATCTACGTCTTGGACTGGGGTCTTGTCGATTACTTGTGGATTATTGTGATATTTTTTATCAGCTGTTTGGATTTAATCCTGACGGCACCCATTCACATCCATTGGTGAGCATATGATGTAATGCTACATGTCTCCAAATCTGATGAAGAAACAAACTCATCTACATCTTGGACTGGAGTATTGTCGATTACTTGTGGATTATTGTGATGTTTTTTATCAGCTGTTTGGACTTTGATTCTGACGGCACCCATTCACATCCATTGGTGAGCAAGTGATGTAATGCTACATTTCTCCAAATCTGATGAAGAAACAAACTCATCTACATCTTGGACTGGAGTCTTGTCGATTACTTGTGGATTATTGTGATGTTTTTAACAGCTGTTTGAACTCTCATTCTGATGGCACCCATTCACATCTATTGGTGAGCAAGTAAGTAATGCTACATTTAGCCAAAGCTGATAAAGAAACAAACTCATCTACATCTTGGATGGCCTGAGGGTGAGTAGGTTTTCAGCCAATTTTAATTTTTGGGTGAACAATTCCTTTGAAATTTTCAAGAAATCACATGAAGTTGTTTCTAAAGTTTGTCCTGCACAGTAAGATCTGGAGTTCTGTATTTGAATTTCTCGTTGATGCCCATGAGTATTGTAAGTGTGCATATAATTATTTACGAAAAGATGCAGGCCGCTTAGCAAGCGTTAACCTAAATGTATGTTATCATCAATTAACGTGGCCGACCTGCATGCACTGTGCAGTTGGTCACGTGTGAACTGTGCGCCGTGTGAAGGGGAACATGAGTGTTATGTAAACTCTGCAATCTGAGCGCTCAGAGTCTCGCTGCATGCATGTGCTCACATAAGTGAAGCATTGAGTGGCCGAGAGTGATAAAAGACATGCATCACTGGATCTTTGTTCGTTTCAGGCCGTAAGCGTGATCGGTTTACAGTGGGCCGCTCGCAGACGCCAGCACAGTGGCAGAGGCCGCGCTCTAATGAGAGCTGACAGACGTGACAGAAAGAAAATGTCACAGCAGAACTGTGAAAATAAACAGCTGCACATGAGAAACCGAAGCTGTGAGCGCCTGCTTTCTGACTCAGGTACATTTAATCACCTTTAATCCCATTATGTTCAAGACTGAAAACTGGGGATCTGTCCGATATGCATGACTAAATGTGGAGTTATTTTTGGGAATATATGGATAATTTCTCAATTTTGCTAATTATATTACACTTATTATATTATATTCAGTGGCTGGGGGTTTTTACACAGCAAAAAAAATAAATAAAAATAAATTCTTAAAAACACATTTAGTTTATAAAGAAAATAACTTAAGATAATAAGTCTTGTTTTCTGAATAAAATAAAATATTATAAAAATATTAAGCTTATTTTTCGGACCCCATTTTCTTGTTTTATGCATAAACTTGCTTAATTTTATTTATTTATTTATATTCAGAAAACAAGACTATTTTCAGACATTTTGCTTCTTAACTAAATGTATCTTGATTTAAGAATGTTTACATATTTATACAGGGCAAAAAGTATTGTTTTGTTTTGTTTTGTTTTGCAGTGAAAGCATGTTTTAAATGTGTTTTAAATCTTCTCCAACACTCAAAATGTGTCCAAATCCTAAATGTGCATTCAAGTAAAAACACATCAAATACCTCTAAAATGACTCAAATGAGTTTTGCAGTTTTCTACTTTAAAGAATGTGTTCTTGTTTTATTAAAACTGCTCAAAATGATTCTCCTTTCGTCAGTGAATCCGTTTTTATATGCATTCATATATGCATATATTTTTGCATTCATTTTTGCATTTAGTATGCATAATTTGTTTCATATATTATGTGCAAAAAAAAAAAAAAAATATTTGCATAAATGCATATTAAAGCAAATAAAGCATCTGAGATTGTCAAGCATCATAAAAACACTATACAACAGCAGTCCGGTCAGATGCATTATACTATAAGTCTGCTAAAACCTTATGCAATGTGTGAATGAAACTGAATTCCATATTGCATGAAAATCTTGCGTCACAACTCTAAAATCTCATTTCTAATTACGCGCAGGGAAAAGAGCAGGATCTTCCAAACATCTCCTTTTGAGTTTCACAGAGAATAGAAAGCCGTACGAGTTTGAAACGACATTATGGTGAGTAAATGTGACAGTTTACAGCTGATCTTTTTTTAACTAACTGCTTTTATTTATTTGTATAGATTGAATATCTAATCTCAGATGTGTTTTACAAATGCTTTGTCATCTAATTGCATGATGGATTTTATCTAATGCATGTTTCCAATGATCATCTTTCCAGTCAGTATATCAGTAACTGAATACAAACTAATCATACAACATGTCTGAAAACATCCCAGCAGTGTATCAGATAATGTGCAATTTCCTCTGCACGTTATTAAAGGTCCCGTTTGAGTTTTATTCCTCGGGGTCTGGATGATGTTGTGATAATTGAATGCAGTCTCGAGTTACTGATCAGATTCATTTCATCTGGAAGGATCTTTGCCTTCTGTCGCCGCCAGAATACAAGACATTAAATATACACTGATTGGCTGCTCTATTATAATTACATTCAGCTATTTTAATAGCATTTTTATCATTCCATGAATATCTGCTCTGTTCAGACGAGGGTTTGTCATAAGCACTCAGTGTCTCTAATCGGGACTGTGTTGTCATACAGACAACAACGGCTATAAAATTGGAGACATTCATTTTTTTGGGAGGACTGGCGCTCATCAAAAGCCCAGTGTCTGTCTTTTTGAACAGGAAGAGGTCGTGATCGCAGCGATTGGGCGTTTGATTTATTAGACACTATGTGAAATGAGGAATGTTTCCTGTGTCCTGCAGCAAACAGGCCGTATTTCACATAAAAATCTTTAACTGGAGACAGAACAACACGACTCCAGTAGAGACAGTGTAATTGTTGTTTTGAAACGAGGAAGAATGCAGAAAGCATCTCTCTTCTGCTCGCTACATCTTTTATTCATTTTTAGAAACATTTTTATCCAGCTATCCCTCCCAAAATGGGAAATCCACCCAAGTAATGGCTTTCAGATGTTTGCAATTATAAAGAACGAAGTATTATTTGAATTTTAACTAAGAATTTAAGATTTTTCATGTTTTTGAAAGACTTTTTTTTAAACAAAAAATACAGTAAAAATAGTAAAACTGTGAAATATTATTCCAATTTAAAATAACCAGTTTCTATTTTAATATATTTTGAAATGTAATTTTTTTTTCTGTGATGCAAAGCTGAATTTTCAGTATCATTATTCCAGTCTTCAGTGTCACATGATCATTTGCAATTACAAAGACTGGAGTATTATTGAATTTTAAGTTGAATTTTAAGATTTTTCATGTTTTTGGAATACTTTTTTTGATCAAAAAATACAGTAAAAATAGTAAAATTGTGAAATATTATTACAATTTAAAATAACCAGTGTCTATTTAAATATACTTTAAAATGTAATTTATTTCTGCAATGCAAAGCTGAATTTTCAGCATCATCACTCCAGTCTTCAGTGTCACATGATCCTTCAGAAATCATTCTAATATGCAGATTTGCTGCTCAAGAAACATTTCTAAAGATTATCACTGTTGAAAATAATTGTGTAACTTAATTTTTATTTTTCAGGATCCTTTAATGAATAGAAAGTAAAAAAACAGCATTTATTTGAACGTTACTGTCACTTTTGATTAGTTTAATGCTGGATAAAAGTATTAAACTGACCCCCAAATAGACTGTATATTATATATACACACATTTTTTCTATCAGGCATCAAATTAAGTCCTCTAAAAAGCCACACTATTTGAACGTTTTACATGCCAAACTTTAACACTTTAGGGTCAACGTTCGTTCAAACCAATAGGAAATTAATTTGGCCGTTCAGATGGTTGGAGAAAGACCATCCCCGCCAAAATGGCTCCTAATGTATGCGTTTAATTTTTTCTGCTCTTTTTCAGAGATGTCAGCTTCAGAGTGGTTGGACTGCAGAGACGAGCCGAAATCCCAGATTTGGATGCGCTCCATCAGGGACCCAATAAAGTCTTTGAGTAATGAACGCAGCGCTTCCTGCACCAGACTTTTATTAGCTTGCGCTCAAGTGCACCAAGTCTCACCATGAGCTTCGTCGGTTTCCATGTTCAGCAGACTCAGTGGCTCCCGTTGGCCTCGGACGTCACCGACTCCTGCAGCCTGCCAGATAATAACCGCACGGTTTGCGCAGGTCAGCTTTCATTCTGATTACAAATTAGTTGTTGTTTTAAGACATCCTATGCACTTCTGTCCGACTACACTCGGATGATGAACGTCGGCTCCGGTTGCGTCTGGCCCCTGGAATCAGGAGCGTCACGATGCCATGAAGTCATCGCAATCATCTGGCTTTTTCTGAATCTCTTTCTCAAAGCGAAGTGAGCAATGTAATTTCTTCAATGTTCCCATTTGATGTTGTTGAGGTCATGATTATGACTAGTGTCTTTAAATGTCTGAAACACAAAGCAGATTCTTGCAACAGCCTCATAAATCATAGGGAAAGGTATTGACTAATACGGAGTCTCGAAGGGGGGCAGAAAGCCGCTTGGGAAAAGCTGCAAAGGCTTTAATTATGAGCTCGTAAAATGTGTAACTTCTTGAAAAGGGGCGGCTTTTCCCTTTCTCGTTCTGCATAGTCGCTTTCCCCAGCCGCTTCTTCCCAACGTGGGTGCGAGTTTCCCATAAGTGACTCACGCAGAGGAACGCAGCAACTGCAGACGACTGGAGCTTCGCACCTCGGTGGCTAAATCGACTCGCTTGTGCGACTGGCAGAAGGAGAGACTTCCTGAGCAGGTGTCTGGATTTTCACATGTCCACTGTGTCGTGTCCCAACAGAGTTCACGATCCGCCGGTTCTCGCTGTCACGTATCAAACCCGAACAAACACGAGCAGGGCTCTTGTAAGGTCATGTTGTCCGTTCCTAAGAATAACTGGCTGAATCGAGCATTGTGCAGGGAGGAATCTGGAAAAGGTTTTGACGGGCCGTTCTCACTGCGCAAGCAGTTCTACATGCTTCCCGTAAGCATCGTCTGAGGCCCAAAATCAGTAACTGAGAAACTGAGATGTTGAGAAAATAGCCTTTCTCTAGCTCAAACAGTACATCATAGCGCTAGCAACGCCAAGGTCAAGGGTTCAATTCCCAGGGAAAGCAAGAACTGATAAAATGAACACCTTGAATGCATTATAAGTCTCTTTGTCAAGTGTACAGCCAATATTATTTATCAGCATCGGTCAAGATTATGTATTTGTGCGTGCAGTTCCCGTTTTTTACATCTAATTCATCCAAGTTAATTGAAAATGAAAAATACTTAAATATCAAATCTAAAAATTAATATTCAGTTTTACACTGCCAGTCAAAAGTTTTTGAACAGTAAGATTCTCTTCTGCTCACCAAGCCTGCATTTATTTGATTCAAAGTACAGAAAAAATTCTGAAATAATTTTACTATTTAAAATAACTGCTTTCAATTTGAATTTATTTTAAAATGTAATTTATTCCTGTGATCAAAGATACATTTTCAGTATCATTACTCCAGTCTTCAGTGTCACATGATCCTTCAGAAATCATTCTAATATGCTAACATTTTTATTATCATTATTATCACATTTAAAACAGTTGATTATAGAAATTAATACTTTTATTTAGCAAGGATGCTTTAAATTGATCAGAAGTGATGATGAAAACATTTATAATGTTGCAAAAGATTTCTATTTCAGATGAATGATGAACTTCTGAACTTTCTATTTATCAAAGACGCCTGAAAAAATTCTTCTCAGCTGTTTTCAACACAATAATAATAATAATAAATGTTTTTGAACAGCAAATCAGAATATTAGAATGATTTCTGAAGGATCATTTGACTGGAGTAGTGATGCTAAAAAATCAGCTTTGAAATCACAGGAATAAATTATATTTTAAAATATATTCAAATAGAAAGCAGTTATTTTAAATAGTAAAAATATTTAAAAATTTTGATGTTTTTGCTGTAAATGCAGGCTTGGTGAGCAGAAGAGACTTCTTTAAACAACATTAAAAATCTTACTGTTCAAAAACTTTTGACTGGTATATTGACATATGGTTGACTTGTGCATTTAAAAAAATATTTGAGTTCAGTTTATTTAGACATAATACACTGCAAAACATATTTTCTTTTTTAGTATTTTGTTGTTTTTCAGTATGTAAATAATTACAGTTTCTTAAACGAAGACAAATTTACTTTAAAACCAAAATTACTTAAGATATTTAGTCTTGTTTTCTGGAAGAAAAAAAAAGTAAGGGATTTTAAGCTTAAAGCAAGAAAAATATCTTCCAATGGGGTCAGAAAAATAAACTGGCTTTCTCTTTGAATTAGGTTTATTATTCTGACCACATTGACTTAATGACTTAAACTCAGTTCATTTTTATACATTTTACATGTTTGAACACTTAATATCTTAAGTCGTTTTGCTTCTTAAGTAAAATATGTCTTGATTTAAGAATGTTTAGATATTTGTACTGGAAAACAAGACATAAATATTGAGCAAGAATCATTTTTTGCAGTGTGTAGTGTACATTTTGATACATTTTTGGCTGTTTTTCACTTTGTGCCCATTGCATTGTAATATTATGTGCTTGTTGGTATAACCAGTTAAGCACCACTGCTTTTATGTAAGTATACCTGAACGCAAATGCTTTTAGCTGCACTAGTTTGATTTAATGTTGTTGCATTCATACTGCATGTCAATTATGTACAACATGCACATGTGCATTGGCAAAGCATTCTACGCTTGCATACTTGCATACTTGGTTTCCAGTCTTAGGCCAGGAGAGAGTCCCTTTTGGAGGATTCTTCATTTAGAGCCAAACACAGTGGGACGGAGGGTCACGTGACCCGTCTAATAAACATGTCCAGTGCTCTCAATGGGTTACAGATGAGAACAGGCTTTTAAAATACCTTCTCTCTGTTTTGGAGTGATGTAGCCGATAGTGGAGCGATTTACACAAGAGTTATTGAATAAAGCCGTCTTTCACTGAGCTCTGATTGATAATGATCTCAGAGCAGAATGGACCGTGTGGATATAAACAGTCGGAGCAGAAGTATAGAGCCCCGGTGCATGATGGGATGCTTGTCCATATGGGTATCAAATCTTCAGTGTCCAGTATAGATGAACAACTAGATTGATGTCAAGCTTTGCTTTGATTATCAATGAGGGAAATTTAATATTTAATATTTTGGTTGTAATCAAAGTCCACACAGGAATTCAAATACAACTTTGTGATTACAAATACAACTGCATGATTTGATGTAGCCATTACAACAAGGGTGTAAGTTTGATTTTGGCATTGGTGGGGACATTTTTTTGTTGTTGCTGTTGAGCTGGCAACACATCCCTTATTTTAAAGAAAAAAAAAAAAAAAACATGGTTACTACAGTTAAACCACTGTAACCACAAATTAACCATGGTTTTGCTACACTACCCATAGTTTAGCATGGTATTTATTTTTTTTTCTTTGCTGCAATGCCTTAAGTGTTTTATGTTTTCTACTGTTTAAAAAAAAAAAAAAAAAGAACCTGCACCGAAGTCCAGATCAGAATCAAATCATTCGTGATCCGCACCCCAAAGTACTGATCTGAATCAAATGATTCAAGATCCACGCTCCGAAGTACCGATCTGAATCTTCTTGAATCTGAATTTTCTCGAACCTGCATCGAAGTCCAGATCTAAATCAAATGATTTGTGATCCACACTCCGAAGTACCGATCTGAATCAAATGATTCACGAACCTGCACCAAAGTCCAGATCTGAATCAAATGATTCGCAATCTGCACTTCAAAGTCCAGATCTGAATAAAAAGATTCTCGAACCTTCACCGAAATCCAGATCTGAATCAAATTATTCGTAATCTGCACTTCAAAGTCCAGATCTGAATCAAAAGATTCTCAAACCTGCATCGAAGTCTGAATCAAATGATTTGTGATCCACACTCCGAAGTACCGATCTAAATCAAATGATTCATGAACCTGCACCGAAGTCCAGATCTGAATCAAATGATTTGTGATCCACACTCTGAAGTACCGATCTGAATCAAATGATTCACGAACCTGCACCGAAGTCCAAATCTGAATCAAATGATTCACAATCTGCACTTCAAAGTCCAGATCTGAATCAAAAGATTCTCAAACCTGCACTGAAGTCCGGATCTGAATCAAATGATTCGCACCCCGAAGTACCAATCTGAATCAAATGAACCTGCACCGAAGTCCAGATCTGAATCAAATGATTTGTGATCCACACTCTGAAGTACCCATCTGAATCAAATGATTCACGAACCTGCACCGAAGTCCAAATCTGAATCAAATGATTCACAATCTGCACTTCAAAGTCCAGATCTGAATCAAAAGATTCTCAAACCTGCACTGAAGTCCGGATCTGAATCAAATGATTCGCACCCTGAAGTACCAATCTGAATCAAATGAACCTGCACCGAAGTCCAGATCTGAATCAAATGATTTGTGATCCACACTCTGAAGTACCGATCTGAATCAAATGATTCACGAACCTGCACCGAAGTCCAGATCTGAATCAAATGATTCACAATCTGCACTTCAAAGTCCAGATCTGAATCAAAAGATTCTCAAACCTGCACTGAAGTCCGGATCTGAATCAAATGATTCGCACCCCGAAGTACCAATCTGAATCAAATGAACCTGCACCGAAGTCCAGATCTGAATCAAATGATTCACAATCTGCACTTCAAAGTCCAGATCTGAATCAAAAGATTCTCAAACCTGCATTGAAGTCCGGATCTGAATCAAATGATTCGCACCCCGAAGTACCAATCTGAATCAAATGAACCTGCACCGAAGTCCAGATCTGAATCAAATGATTCGTGATCCACACTCCGAAGTACAGATCTAAATCAAATGATTTGCGAACCTTCACCGAAGTCCAGCTCTGAATCAGACGTTTCACAATCCGCGCTCCGAAGCACCGATCTGAATCAAAAGATTCTGGAACCTGCACCAAAAGTCCAGATCTGAATCAAATGATTCGCAATCCGCATTTTGAAGTACCGATTTGAATCAAAAGATTCTCAAACCTGCACCAGTTCGCAATCTGCACTTCAAAGTCCAGATCTGAATCAAAAGATTCTGGAACCTGCACCGGAGTCCAGATCTGAATCAAATGATTCACAATCTAAATTGAACGCTTCAAATCAGTAAGGCATTATGTGACGCAATGGTTTAGCTGATTGGAAGGGTGTTTTTTAAAATCATTACAAGCGATGTCGAAATTCGAAAATGAATGGCTCTTTCGATCTGTTTTTGGCTAGTGAATCACTTGAATTGAATGATCAAAGTCACGTGTTTTAATCAATCAGAGCGGTTCCAGCATAAATGACTCGGATTGTCTGTTCCACCGCTTTCGTTCCTTCAGCCATGTCTACATTGTCAGTACTGCTACTGGCTTAACTCGCTAATTTTATAACATTAACTGAAATAAGCAAAAGCATGGTGTTTACAATTAAAATATAAAATATTTCCATTCCAAAGAAAAGATCCGTTCAAAATTATTGCTAGGGACAAGTTAGTAGTCACTGGATAACGGTAGGGACTTGTCCCCAGTGTCCCTACTAAATTCTACACCCTGGCATTACCACATAATTGAATTTAAGCAAATTCTCAGGAAGTCTTCATATTAATATATAAGGTTTCCATAACATGCAATAAGCTGCCACTTATTTAAAATGGTACACCTGGACGAGTGTAATTTGATAATTAGTGATGCCAGTAAAGTTAGCCAAGCTTAACTAGTTCTGGTATTTAGGGTTAAAAGACTTGGGGACTACATAGCTAATCTAGCATTGCATTCGTAGCTTTTTTGCAGGACAAAAACGCTGTAATAATCCAGTTTCGTGTGACACTGAAGAAGCTTGAACGGTGTTTATTATAGTATTAAAATTGGAGAACTAGAAAGCTTATCCTGGTGTTTAACTGTACTTTATAAAGCTTTTGGAAACTAACAAAGCAATGGCTTTAGTACTGATTTGATTTTAAGCATCGGTGGTTTGTAAAAATACGCGAACATGTGGACACGGCTAATTGCGAAATGAACAAAGAAGTGACGCGTATAATAATAGCGGGTTGTTCTCACGCTAATGAACGGAGCCGCGAGCTAGCCAGTACTATCAAAGCATGTGGGGCAAAGAATATGTTTTTTCATCCGCAGCCTGACTAATTATACGAAAATAACAGCCAAGATGGAACAGCATACCTTTTCTTCAGAAAGAAGGAGGATTTTTGCTTAGCTTGGCATTTGAAACGGCTTCTCGATATTTGACACCTCCACGAAGTCGTTTGCCAAACTGAACCGTGGCCGCGTCCAAAAGCCCAGAGCACAAATACAGCACTGAGCACCTGGGTGTCTTGATGCTTGACAAGAAACAGACCACAGCCTAAAAAAACCCTCAGCAACCCTCTGTTTCTTTAAACAGGTGGTCCCGGGGCAAGCCGTGTTTAAAGTGATGTTGAGAACTCCTTTAGTTGATGAACTAGTCTGCGAGGACTGTAATGTTCTCAAGTTCGCGGAGCAAAACACCCAAACGCTGTTTACATGTTACACGTGTTCACTTTATAAAACAAATGTTGATTTTCAGCTTTGGGATTCATCACATATCTAATATGTAGGTAAATATATTATGTAAAATTTAAAATATATAAATTATATATATATTATATATATTTTTTTTTATCTCTTATTTATTCTATGTTCTGTTAAGTATATATATTAAGTCAAATATATAAAATACTAAACAAATAAATAATAAATTAAATGAAAATAAATAAATGTTAAAAAAATACATTAAAATAATTCAATAAAATGTGTATATAAAAATATTTTTTGTTTTAAATAGAATATCTAAATGAAATTAAAATGATTGTATTTTAAAATAATTGTAAATAATTGTAATTGTATTTTAATTGTATTAAAATATTTATTTATTTAATAAATGAATTAAAAGAATAAATTAAGTTTTTATTATGATTATTATTATGATTATGTTTGTCTGTACATATATAAAATAATTTAATTAGTTATTTAATACATAAAAACATTTTGTAAACAGTGTGTGTGTATATAAAATAATAATAAAATAATAAAATAAAATGTATATATATAATAGTTTTTGTTTTATTTAAATAATATATATATATATATATATATATATATATTAAAAATAACTGAAGTAATTAATTAATTAATTTGAAAAATAAATGAGGTTTTAAGTTTATTATTTAAACATTTTGTTAAGTGTGTGTGTATATATATACATATTAATATATAAAAACATTTTGTAAACTTTTGTGTGTGTGTGTATATATAAAATAATTAAAATGTATAAATTACATTAAAATAAATAAAATCTATATATAAAAATAGTTTTTGGTTTATTTTAATAAAATATATAAATTAAATAAAAAAAACTGAAGTAATTAAATATTTAATTATTTTAAATAATAAATAAAGTTTTATGTTTATTATTTAAACATTTTGTTAAGTGTGTGTGCATGTATGTATATATAATAATTTGTTAATTATGTAATATAATAATAATTGATGTAATAATTAAATGAAATATATAAAAACATTTTGTGTGTCTATGTAAAATAATAATTAAAATATATAAATGACATTAAAATAATAAAAAAATGTGTGTATATATATATATATATATATATATATATATATATATATATATATATATATATATATATATATATATATATATAAATATCAAATGGAAAAATATACAAACATTTGGTAAACATTTTATGTGTTTGTATGTGTGTGTGTGTGTCATGATAAACTAACATGTTCTAACTTGCAAGTTACAGTTTGTGAATTAGAATTTGTTTAACAGTTTATATATTTACATGTTTGTCAGTTTATGAGGATGTTTATTTGTATTTTATTCCTACCACATCTGAAATGGATATTAATAGATTCTTCTTGTTTTTTCGCAGAAGAGCATTCATTAACATGATTCTTCTGAAGCATGTGTGATAGTTCCTTTAGTCTGAACATCAAAGTAACAAACAACACGCTGCATTAATTATAAAGCTGAAATGTTCCTCATTAAACATCGGTATAAAAATGGAATTGCTCAGCTGTGGATGTTTAAAATGAACTGCACATAAAATTAACAGTAAGATGAATCAGAGTAAGTGACATGAATCATTCGGGAGTTTTGTCCTGGTTTACTGACCTCCTCTGAAGCAGCAGGAGATTCAGACTGGATGTGATGAACAGCTCTTGTTCTTCAGCGATTGAAGTTGCATCCATTTATGACACAGCATGATTCAACACTCTTACTCATGCTGGAACAAAAATGTGGAAAAGCATCTTCAGCATCATTCTAGTTTTAAAATAGCAGTTGCAAATGAGATTGAGGATAAATGTGAGTAAAAACTCCTAGAGGTGTACAATGATTCAGTAATGATAATAACGTTTTATAAAATATCATAAAATATATAAATTATATATATATATATATATATATATATATATATATATAGTGATATAAGTATACATTTTAAATAAAATATACAACTTATTGAACAATTAAATTAAATATATAAATTAAATGAAAATACTTAAAATATATAAAAATATTTTTTATTTTTGGGTTATTATTTGAACATTGTGTATATAATACACACACACACAAAATAAAAAATAAATTAATTAATAATTATAATAATAATAATAATAATAATAATAATAATAATTACTTTAAAATAATTAAAATCTATATAAAATTATGTTTTGTTTTAAATAAAATATATAAAATAAATTAAAATAATTAATTTAAAATATATAAATTAATGTGAATGATGATTCCATGAAAAACTTCCAGGGGTGTGCATATCATAAAATATATATATATATAGTAATACAAGTATATATATTAAATAAAATATTAAAATATTGTAAATAATTAAATTAAATTAAATTAAATTTAAATTAATTAAATTTTAATTAAAATAATTACAATAAATTAAAATATTAAAATATATTAAAATAATTATTTTTTGTTTATTATTTGAAAGTTCTTGTTACGTATTTATGTATTAAATTATATTATATACACACACACAAATAAATTACATTAAAATAATTAAAATCTATATAATATGATTCTTTATTTTAAATAAAATACATAAAATAAATATAATTTTTTAAATATATATTATTTTTTAAAAATATATTCAAATATATATATATATATATATATATATATATATATATATATATATATATATATATATATATATATTTATGTATATCATATATAAAATATATATTTTTTAAAATATATATTAAATATATATTAAATTAAATATCTAAATTAACTTAGAATAATCTTAAAATAACTTTTTAATATCAGTAATTCAATAATGCTAACAAAATTTACCATTAAAATAATGATAATTAAAAGATATTTTGTTAATTGTGTTTTGTCCTGTTACCTTGTCTGGTTTAGGCCTGTCACGGATAAATAAGTATAACACTAAAACCGCCAATAGATGGCGTCAAGTCCTTGTCTAAATGAGTGATTCATTGAATCATTCATTGAAACGATTCGTTCAAAACCTCTGATTCATTTAGAAACAAAGCTGACTGGATGAATGGATCATTGAATCGTTGACTGAAATGATTCATTCGAAACCAGATTCATTCAGGAACGAAACACTGCAGTGTTGCTCTGACTGAGACGCACAAATTGCTTTGTTTGTTACAATTTTCGCTGGCGAAACAGGAAAAAAACGGACAACATTGTGTCTAAAATGTAAGTCACTCATTATTACTAGCTTTTTGTTTGTTGAAAATCAATATCACATTCAAACTCAAATGAACCCACCGTTAAAAAACCGTGTTGATGCTTTAAAATCCATCCGATATAGGAAACGACTCAATTCAGCTGTAAAGCATTTCTACTCATCTTATGTTTTCCGAAAAAGTCCTAAATGATTTGGCTTCCGGTAACGTTAGATGTACAGCTAGTTTTGCTGCTTGATATTGCAAAAAATTGTGTTTTACCATTATTATTTTAATGTATGTATTATTTTAATTATGAACATACTGGTTTGTAGTGCAAACAGTTTTACTGTTTACTGCAAGTTATTCTTGTTATTTCCCAATAGCGGCTAATTAACCGGAAGTCTCGCTCGTAGGCTTACTTCCTGTAGTGTTATCATAAGCTCATTTCAGCGCAAGTTTCCCCCCACATATTATTCTTTATGTAAAGCATCTCTGACTTTAAATATAATGTTGTGTATTCTCAGTCAGCCGGTTTCATGTCGTCTGTGTCTCTGGCTGTTGTAATGACAGGCGGTGTTTGCTCTGGCTAAACTCTGGCTGAAGCTCTTTAACTTAGTCCTCTTTGGATCAGATGGGATGAAGCCAAACTCACACTCCACCCTCCGCATCTCCACCCATTAACATCAAAACCTCTCATCATCACATACGTGATGGATGGAAACCACATGTTTGAGCTGTCTCTGCTGGAGCTTATACACTTCAGGAAGGTTTTTTGTGTAATTATTTTTAATGTCATGTTTTTATCCATTAGCTTAGATGTATATTGATAATGTTGGAAGGAAATAGCCTGTTTAATTAGGCAATGCAAATACAACAATTATTGTTCTTATTGATTTGTGCTTGTATATCTTTCTATTAATAACAATTATTAATATAATTATCAGGTAATTTATATATATATATATATATATATATATATATATATATATATATATAAAATTGTGTTTATAATGTACTATAATTTTTAACATTTCCATATTAATTTAATAACTACATAATAATTTATTTAAATTATATATATATATATATATATATATAATAAACTCAATATTTTTATTATATTAATATTTATGCAACTTTTACAATGCTATTCATATTTAATATTATTAATATTTAATTATAACAATAATATTATTTATTGAAGTAATAAAAACTTATGATACATTAAAAATAAAATAATATATTTATATGTAAATCTGATAATTATATGAATAAGTGTTATTAATATAAATTATAATTAATAATTAATTTTATATTTAATAAAATGGTTATAAAATATACATTATATAAAAATTAATAATATGAAATTTTTTGTATCCAATTACATATATTTGATAAATTGTCATTTTGTTTATCAAATATGTTAAACTGTATGCAATAATTTATTATTATTAATTCTGCACTTAATATTAGAGTAATATATAATTAATGTATAATAATTACAACTTTTGCAATGAAATTCATATTTATAAAATATATTTAATTATAATAATTATATCAAATAATTATTAAATTAATATTGAAATATTACAAATTTTAATACATTATAAATACAATAATATATTTGTCTAAACCTAATTATTATCTGATAATTACATGAATAATTGTTATTAATATAAAGAATAATGAATTTTATATTTATTAAAACTATTGTACACAATTACATTTAGTTGATAAATTAGATTTTTTTCATCAAAAACATTTACTGTATACCATAATTTAATATTATTAATTATGCACTTAATATTATAATAATATATAATTAAAATATAATATAAACAACTTTTGTAGTGAAATACATATTTAGAAAATATATTTAATTATTTAATAATTATATGAAATAATTATTAAATTAATATGGAAAATTACAAATTTTAATACCTTATAAATACAATAATATATTTGTCTAAATCTGATTATTATCTGATAATTACATGAATAATTGTTATTAGTATAAAGTAATGATGATGAATTTTAGATTTAATAAAACTATTGTACACAAATACATTTAGTTGATAAATTAGTTTTTTTTTATCAAAAACATTTACTGTACACAATAATTTAATATTATTAATTATTCACTTAATATTTAATAATTCTATTAAATAATTATTTATTTAATATAAAATATTATATATATACTCAAAATTTCTTTTCTGTGGTGTTCTGTTCTGTGGTGAAGTTTAATAGAACTTGCCAGATCAATATTATCTAATCAATATTGTTGACATTCTTATATTCTTATATCAGCATTCCTGAAAGGGAATGTACAGAAAGTCTGTACATTTCTAATTTTAATTTCTGCAAAAAATATATAGATGAGCTTAAAGCTAATAGACCTGAACGGTTTTAATTTCATTAGGCCTATAACAGTGACCCTGGTTTGACAGTGTCAGGTGTGAAAAGCCAGTCTTGTTTCCAGTAATAGGGACATGTTTTGGCTTTTAACATTTTTCCTGTTTAATGCAGTTACAGTGATTGCAGATAAACTGTATTAGATCTACATCTCGGTAATTATAAATGGCAAGAGAAACTGGCGTTCTCCCAGCGCTGATGACTTGAGCAGAAACACAGAGAGAGTATTTTAAGACGCTGTTTTCTTAAATACCCACAATGAGAGTTCAAGCCATGTAGACTCAGCATATTTCATATCAGAACAAATATATGTTTTCACATGTTTACATTCGAAGCCAGCGTGTTTTTTACATCTCGGAGTCTACATGTCCCGTGAATGAGTTGTATTCATTTCATCTACCTAATACATCAAGACACTTCTCGCAAAAAAACACGCGCGCCTTCCAAACGCGGCCATAAAATAGTGTGAACATATTGAAGATCCATTACAACGCAGGCATTATTTTCAGATATTCAAATCAGGGGAGTGTGATGGAGGTGATTTACACCATTAAACCTGGTAAATCTGCCACTGCTGGCAGAGGAGGACGCCGTACAGACAGACTCAAATCTATGCGTCTCTATGCCGACGCTTTTCCGCTCCTGGAAGCACAGCTCAAGGAAAACCGTGTGTGTGTGTGTGTGTGTGTGTGTGTGTGTGTGTGTGACCACCGGCCTCCAGCATTGGCCACAGACCCTCTTGACTAACCCAAATGTTGCCCTGTAAGGCTGCAGGAAGCAAAGACCACACAGATCAACGGCCTTCCACCGCACCAACTATGTTATTCCCGAAATGGGGAATGTCATTTTGAGGCTAACACTTCCATTAAGTAGTTTTAAGTCTATTTTACAGCTGTGTTGAGGCTTTAACTGGCTTTTCACTGCTGGTGCTGGCTTGCGGCTGCTTATATCAGAATGCTGATTATTGCTTGTTTGTATGCTCTTGTGGCTGTCCGGCTTGGTTAACCAGTCCAGAGTTTCTGGATGTGCTGATTTTTGAGACTTCGTATTTCTTAAAAATTCACGTAGTGCCTAGTTGTGTTTATTTAATCGAGGAACTGTTGTCCACAATGTACAAAATTGAGCTTGACTTCACAGGAAAAAAAAAAAAAAAAAAAAAAAAAAAAAAAAATATATATATATATATATATATATATATAAATGCACAATAAAAAATCTATCAATATTCAAATATTTAATATATTAAAATACATTAATTAATAATGTAATTAAATGTTAATAATATATCAATAATAGATAAACACACACATGCATTATATACAAGTTAAAAAACGTTCCTATTCAAATTAATTTAAGTATAAAAGCATACATATTAAAAATATTGTAATTACATTATTTCATGTCATAATAATATATATAATAGTAATATATTATTTATATATTTAATATTTTTTTACAATAATGAAACATTATTACGTTTTTTATTTTTATTTAATTAATCTGATATATTTAAATGTGTAATGATTATATTAAATAATTATTCCAGTAATATAAACATATAAATAAATATAAATATAAAAATATAAATATAACAATATAAATATAAAAATATAAATATAACAATATATATCTGTATCTAATCGTTATTATATTTATAATTGGTAAATTAATATGTAAATATTAAACATAATAACAAAAACAACACCAATAATAACACACACACACAAATTATATACAATTTCTAAAATATTCTTATCCATTCAAAAGTGGATTCAAGTTTTAAAGGTTAAGATTCTAAGTATTTTAAGTATTGTTTTATTATTTATCATTTATTATATAATTTGTTTATTTTTGTATTTGTTTATATCATAATTATGACTTTGTATCTCATAATTGTTTTGACTTTTTATCAAATTTTAACTTTTCGTCAGTTGTTCTTTTTTTTTTTTTTGTTGTTGCTCATAATTATAATTTACGAAAACAGTATTTTTTTTTCTTATAAAATAAGGAAAATATATAAAATTCCTAAGATAATATATAATTATTTTTTGTTTGTTTATAGAAGCCAATTTCTTCCATAAAAATCATAATCATGACATTTTAAGAAATTATTAGAAAGCCAAGCTAAAATTATGAGAGCAAAGGTAAACTGACATATTTGTTTTCATATATTATTTATTTTATATCCATATAAAATTACAATGACTGTCTATACAAGTTCCAGATGTAAATTAAAGCTACTTACTGCATGTTTATTATGAACGTCTTGTTTAAGGAATATGTTATTTGGTTCCAAAATATACCTTGAACAATAAATTCTAACATTAAATCACGCTCAAGCAATTAAATGAAAAGCGGACATTTGTTTGACTTACTATTTGAGTGATAACGGCCTAGTAGTGCAGTCACTTTCATTTGTGTTTATGAGATCAAAATCAACCCAGCAGCAAAGTTGACCTGGAAAACATTCAGATTTTTATCTTCGAAAGCAACTCAGCTGCTTGTTGAAAGTTTAATTAATGCTCATAAAATGCTGCATGCCTGTTGAAGCGCGGCCCATCGCTTTTCTTTTCTTCAGAATACATTGCTGACACTGTGAAATAATATTTTCATGAGATATTTTACACACAGATAAAGTTTAAGAGCTTGGCTGAACCCACTTACCACATGCATTGAAGGACAAAGTCAAGATGTCGTGACTGGGACAAGAGCGCCACCTACTGCACACTCTGGTGAGTTCGGTTTTATTAGTGCATGGTGTTTGCTGAGGAAAGCATGGTGATATATTGATGCATATAGCTCATAATATTTCGTTTTTATGCTTTTGTGTTTGTGCATGACTTTTTAAAGTAACATGCGGTTTAATATTACTTCTCGGTGATCAGACTCGGAAAATTTGACTTATTTTCACCTTGTGCAAAATGCAAAAAATCTAGTTAAACAAATGCAATCCATCACTATAGGTTTCAGCATCATCAAAGCGTCTCTCCTGATGGTAGCAGGCAGATCTCATTGACTGGCAGCGGCTCTAGCGGTCAGGAGAGGTTGGCGGTAACTCAAACCAATCGTTCTGGACTGCTTCCACAAACCACAGAGACCACAAATGAGAGGCGGTTCACGTCCCCAGACGCCGGCCGCTGACCTTCTCTGTCGCAGGTAGGCCAAAAACAGGTCATTCTGCCACTGCAAAGCAGCACGCCTGGGTTTTCTGGGTTCGTTTGACGGACACACACTTCACAGCCAAGTGCTGATCATTAGATCACTATGCATGAGTCAGCTGTGGGGGACGAATGTGTTTAGGACACACTCACATACCTCTGAGCAAAACACACGGCCTCCTGCTGAGAATGACTTATGAGCTGAGAGATACTGATATTTCACATAACAAATGCTGAATGAATTGGTATCTCTTTTGCACAAGACTATCTATCTGTCTATCTACATATATATATAATCTTATGCATATCATTTATGATGTTGATGATATTATGATTTGTTTATTTAAGGAAGCCCATTTCCTAAGTCATAATTGTGAAATAAAATAGTTTTTTATTTATCAAATTTGACATACTTCATAATTATTATATATACAGTCAGAAATATGACATGAAAAGTTGACTTTTTCTCATAATTATTACTTTTTATGTCGTAATTGTTGACTTTTATCTCATCATTGACTTTTTTTCTCAGGACAAATTGTCATAATTGATTTTACGTTGAATTTTGACTTTTTATGTCATAATTATGACTTTTATCTTGTAATTAATTTCATAATCATGACTTTGTATATCATAACTGTTTTACGACAAAAACAGTTATGATAGTGTAGTGTTTATGACAGTTTGTCGTAATTTTAGCTTTTTATATATGGTATGACTTTTGACTTTTATCTCATAATTGACTTTTTGTCTCAAGACAAATTGTCATTTTTTATGTTAGAATTTTGACTTATTATGTCATATTATGGCTTATCATTTTGATTTATTTTATAGCTTAGAATTATGACTGTTTATTTTATAATTATATTTTTTTTATCTCATAATTATTTTTGTCATAACTTAACACTTCTTAATTATTACATATGAAGTTGGAATTATGACATGAAAAGTTGAATTTTTCACATCATTATTTTTCATGTCATAATTATTATTTAGTATCTCAATGTGCAATATATCTCTCATAATTTTGTCATTTTGCTGTCATTGACTTTTTATGTCATAATTATTCATTTTTATCTCATCATTGACTTATTTTTTTCTCGGGACAAATTCTCATAATTGATTTTATGTTATAATTTTGACTTTTTATGTCATAATTATGACTTTTATCATTTTGATTTATTTTAGAATTTTGAATTATGACTTCTTATGTTATAATTAAAACATGACAATTATGACAAACTTGACATATTTCATAATTATTACATATAAAGTTGGAATTATGACATGAAAGTTGAATTTTTGTCATTATTACTTTTTATGTCATAATTATTACTTAGTATCTCTCTTAGTGTAGTGTTTATGACAGTTTGTCGTAATTTTAGCTTTTTATATATGGTATGACTTGACTTTTATCTCATAATTGACTTTTTGTCTCAAGACTAATTGTCATTTTTATGTTAGAATTTTAACTTATTATGTCATATTATGGCTTATCATTTTGATTTATTTTATAACTTAGAATTATGACTGTTTATTTTATAATTATTTTTTTTATCTCATAATTATTTTTGTCATAACTTAACACTTCTTAATTATTACATATAGTTGGAATAAGTTGGAATTATGACATGAAAAGTTGAATTTTTCACATAATTACTTATCATAATTATTACTTAGTATCTCATTTTGCTGTATATCTCATAATTTTGTCATTTTGCTGTCATTGACTTTTTATGTCATAATTATTCATTTTTATCTCATCATTGACTTTTTTTTCTCGGGACACATTCTCAAATGATTTTATGTTATAATTTTGACTTTTTATGTCATAATTATGACTTATCATTTTGATATATTTTAGAATTTTAAATTATGACTTCTTATCCCATAATTAAAACTGAGGACAATTATGGCAAACTTGACATACTTCATAATTATTACATATAAAGTTGGAATTGGAAAAGTTGGAATATTATTTTTCACATAATTATTACTTTTTATGTCAGAATAATTACTCAGTTATTATCTCATTTTGCCGTATATCTCATAACTTTTCACTTATCTCATAATTACATTTTTGTATCTCATAATTGTCATAATTTAAATTATTAATTATGTCAATTACAACTATTATAATTGATTTGGACTTTTCTGTCTCATAATTACGACTTTTTATCTCATAATTATAACTTTGAATCTTTAATTGTTTTTGTCACGATTTCAGCTTATGTCATTGTTACAACAATCATAATTTTGACTTTATCTCATAATCATGACTTTGTATCTCATAATCGGTTTTGTTATAATTTTGACTTTCTTGTTATATTTATTAGTTTATGTCATAATTTTGGCTTTTATAATTTTGATTTATTTTATAATTTGAATTATGACATCTTATCTCATAATTAAAGCTTATGACAGTTATGACAAACTTGACATTATAATTATTACATAAAGTTGGAATTATGACATGAAAAGTTGAATTTTTCACATAATTACTTATTATCATAATTATTACTTAGTATCTCATTTTGCTGTATATCTCATAATTTTGTTATTTTGCTGTCATTGACTTTTTATGTCATAATTATTCATTTTTATCTCATCATTGACTTTTTCAAAACAAAAAATCTGATATTTTTCTTATAATAATATGATATGATCATTTGTTTGTTTATAGAAGCCCATTTGCTCCTCATAAAAATCATAATCATGACATATTAAGAAATTATGAGATAGCCAAGTCATAATTTTGAGATAAGAAAGTTGAACTTATGACAGAAAATGCAAAATCGACTTAGTTTCTCTTCTTTTCAACCTGTCATAATTTTGACTTTTCTGTCTCATAATCATGACTTTTTATCTCATAATTTAATTTTTGTATAATTTCATCTCATAACTGTTTTTGTCATAATTGACTTTTTTATTATATTTATTATATTTTTTCATACTTCTGACTTTTTATATTATATGGCTTTTTTTATCTTAACGTATGACTTTTTAGTCATAATTATGATTTACCAAAAAAACATGATTTTTTTCTTATAAGAAAAATATATAAAATTCCTAAAATAAAGTCATAACTTAAACTTTTTTTTGGCCATAATTATGATTTACCAAAACATTGATTTTTTTTTTCTTATAAGAAAAATATAGAAAAATTCCTAAAATAAAGTCATAACTTAAACTTTTTTGGTATATTTATGATGTTTTATGACATTTTTTTTCTTATAAAAAAAATAAATAAATTCAAAATTGATGTAAAAATGTTGTTTTTGTCAATATTGACTTAGTTTCTCAATTTCATATTTTTTGTCATTATTTTGCCTTTTTTGTTATATTTATGACAGTTTGTCATAATTTCGACTTTTTATATTGTATGACTTTTTTTTTTATTTTTTTTTTTATCTTATTTAAAAATTCTTTGTCACATGATTTTTTCTTATAAGGAAAATATATAAAATTCCTAATATAATATATATCTTTTTTTGTTTTGTTTATTTGTTTATAGAAGCCCATTTCCTCCACATACAAAATCATAATCATGACATAAGTAGATGCCAATTGACTATTCAAAATTGATGTAAAAATGTTGTTTTTGTCAGTACTGACTTTCTCAATTTTAATAATTTTTTGGGTCTATATTTGGCCTTTTTTGTTATATTTACGACAGTTTGTCATACTTTTGACTTTTTATATTGTATGACTTTTTTATTATCTTATTTCTATTTTTTTTGGTCAGAATTATGACCAAAACATGATTTTTTTCTTATTAGAAAAATACATAAATTCAAAATTGATGTAAAAATGTTGTTTTTGTCAATATTGACTTGGTTTCTCAATTTCGTATTTTTTCATTATTTTGCCTTTTTTGTTGTATTTATGACAGTGTCATAATTTTGACTTTTTTTATATTGTATGACTTTTTTTTATTATCTTATTTCTATTTTCTTTTTTTTTTTTGTCAGAATTATACAATTCCTATATACAATTCCTAAAGTAAAGTCATAACTTTAACTTTTTTGGTATATTTATGATGGATTTTTTTTTTCATACTTTTGACTTTTTATATCGTATGACTTTGTATCTTGATTTATGACTTTTTTTTTTGGTCAGAATTATGATTTAAAACATGATTTTTTTTTCTTACAAGGAAAATAAATAAATATATAATATATATATAGATAATATATGATTTTTTGTTTTGTTTTGTTTATGTGTTTATAGAAGCCACATACAAAATCATAATCATGACATAAGTAGATGTCAGTTGACTATTTAAAATTAATGTAAAAATGTTGTTTTTGTCAATATTGACTCAATTTTAATAATTTTTTGAGTCATTATTTAGACTTTTTTTGTTATATTTATGACAGTTTGACTCCATTTCTAAATAATTATGACTTTTTATCTCATAATTACACCTTCACATGTCAAAACAATTTTGTCGTAATATAATGTCCCAATTGTTTTTTGTCATAATTTAACTTCATAATGTTATTTTGTCATATTTCCCATCTGGTAGCCCGTCGCTCGCTTTCATCAAACCCACTCAAATTTCGCTGTACACATGCAGAATCAGATGCGGGGCTTGCGGGACATTTGGAGGTGATAAACGGTGTTTCCGCGGGTCACGGGGCGCTGGCGCAGGGGGAGCTGGCAGAGCCGGCCTAGAAAAAGCCCAGTTCTCATTCAGCTGTGACATATTTGGACGTTTGGAAGTGGAGCAGCAAAACGAGCCTTTAAATCCATCTCACTCTCCCGTAAATTACAGCCCTGCATTTTTAATTTCCTACGCATCATACAATGCTATTCAGCGGCGTCCAAACCAAACACGGCCATCGCCGGACTATCCTGACTTCCACCGAGACGCTTAAAACAGATCCGTCTCTGTAGTCGTAGAACAAAAATGACAATGTTTGAAGAATTACGCCTTTAATGCGGAGATGATTAGCAATTCATTCCCTAACAAAAAGCACTGTAGCGGAATATAGAATTACTGTTATGCTTTGTGATACCGTGGCTCATGATTGCTGGTGTCGCCATATGCAGTATGTTTAAATTTAGACTAACAGGACTCGTTTAGCTGTAGATGTGATTATGGAAGATGTTTTGGATTTGATTTTGGACTCCTGGAGCCAGACTTGCTCTGACAAAACGAGATTTCTAAACAAAGGAGTGTATTTGTTCATCTTCTTTCACTTTATTTCTTTTCCAGCTTGAGAAGGAAATGTCCGATTCAGAGTAGCTCATTCTGGCAAACGTACGCTCGTGGCCTCGTTTGTCCATTTCTGATGCTTGTTTTGTTCTTGTTTTTGAACGTCGGCCTTTGGTGGTTTCTATGACTAAGAAACATGAGCGTGTTTACACCCTTATTTAGCCCTTTTCTACCCCCATATATATATATATAAATTATTTTTTTAACCTTTTTTTAAATTATGCAAACTGTGTAAAATGCAACTTACAAAAAAAAGGGGAAAATTCAGAGATTATTATGGGTAAAATGTATTATTATTAAAGGGAAAATGTATTTTTTTTAAGATGACTTTTGGAAGGCAGTACGTGTCCAAAAATGTACAAAAGTATTTAAGAATGGAATATTATACATTTATTTAAACATCTTCTGTGAAAATGCCTTTATTCAGCTGATCATGTGATCACAAGTGCATGTTCAGATTCAATCATTTTTTAAGGAAAACCTCAAAGTATTTCAGTAAAATAATAAACACATTAAATAATGATAAATATTTTTTATTATACATCTACACATTTATCATTTAAATGATTAAAAAATAAAATATATAAAAAATAAATAAAATATATATTAATATAAAATAATATAAATGAAATTATCTTATATATATATATAAGATTTTATATATATATATATATATATATATATATATTTATATATATATATATATATCAGTCATTATATATAAAACTCAAGCATATATTTCAATAATATTTATGAATTATTAATATGAATTATTAATTAATTATCAATATTTATTTCAATTAAATATAATAAATTAAATTATACATGATCTACATTTATAATGCAATTGAAATTATTTAAAAATTAAATGTATAAAAATATAAATAAAAAGATATATTAGTTAATATTTATTGGAATATTTATTTCAGTTAACCATAATGAAATTATAAATGGTGTACATTTATAATATAATTGAAAGTATTTAAAAATCTAACATAAAATATTAAAAAAATATGTATTAGCATAAAATAATCTAAAATTAAAAAAAATAAAATGAAATATAAACAATTAAAATATTACAATAATATTTATTATTTACTTTACTATTAATATTAGTTATTTATTGATTGTTAATATTTATTTGAATATTTATACTTTAAATATATTTACACATTTTATATAAAAATTAAATAAACAAATAATAAAATCATTAATATAAATACAAGTACTCGCAGAAAACCGTGTCATCAATATTTTTAATATTTATTAATTCATATAAATATAATACATTTAATTATAAATGATTTACATTTATAAATGAAATTATTTAACAATTAAATATATAAAAATATATATTACTCTAAAATAATATAAAATTAAAATAAATAAAAAATAAATAATCTTATTATATATAAAACTCAATCAACTTAATATTTCAGTAAAATATTTCAATAATATTTATTAGCTATTAATATGAATTATTGATTATTCATATTTGTTTGAATATTATTTTAATAAAATAATATACTTTATATTTACATTAAAAAAATAAACATTTATATATTATATATATATTTATATTAAAAAAAAATAAATGACAAACTATCATTTATCAAATTAATTAATTTTTTCTGTATGTCCTGCCTGTCCTAGCCTGTACTCTTCTTAAACATATTTAAAATCACATTTGTAAAACTGTCTGTAAATGATGATCTGCTCTTTTTCTTACAATGAAAATGACTGTGAAGCGCTTTTGCTATTTTGTTTCATTAAAAAAAAAACACCCACTGTCATCTGTGCTTTTAAACTCATTCTTATTGGCCGCTGCAACCAAAGAGTTTAAAGTCAGTGCAACAGCAGAACATGTAAATACCAGCAGACGCTTTGAAGTGCTTTATAGAGGTAAAGATGGTTGGAAAAATTCATATCGCACTGAACCAGAAAAACAATGGTTTCTGTGCCCTCCACACGCCACTACGTTTATTAAAAGCGTTTGAAAACAATGGCATTGAGACAAGCGCTGCGTCTCACGGACATCCGATAGCGTTGTGTCGTTTCCAGACAGAACTGTTTCCAATCACGCCGCTTTCATTCGGACCGGTTCACGTCCAAAACAACTCCAAGTGTTGCTCGAGATTTTTCAATCTTGTCGAACAATGGGACTTTAACGTGCAGAAATGTTGGATTGCATGAAGCGAACATGAAGTGCGTGGAGTTCACGGCCCTCAAGAGCAGAAGAACACAGTCACAGCTCATTCTTGATGCTTTCATGTTCATTTCAGCAAAAACAGACACTTATTAAAGAAAACAAGCGGAGAACCTGAACTGATCGGGAAACATCAGCACCTATTTATCAAATAGAAAACACACAAAGTATTTGGGCTCTAGAAACGTGTGAATGTGATTGATCAGGATCGTTTCTTTTCACATGGGTTTCTACATCATGTTTGAAGTCTAAATGTATTTGAATCGGCTGGGTTTGGTGGTTTTTTTTTTTTTTTGATTTTATTAAGTAACATTTTTTTGGGCTCTTTAAAAAACTTTTTTTGCACTTAAAAAAAAAAAAAATCTTTAACAAATTTGATTGTAATGTATGAAATGGAATAAGATAGCAACAAATAAATAATTAAAATTAGCAAAATAATAAAAGAAACCCTCACAGGGTTTCTTTTAAAAAAAAAAATACCTTGTTTAAATTTTTAAAATAAAAAAAAAAAAAGTATATAAATATATATATATAAATAAACAAATCTACATAAAATGGTACTCACACAAAAAAAGTAAAATTAGCATAATAAAAAAACCTCCCAGGTTCATTTGTTGTAAATGTTTAAAAAAAAAAAATATAAATATATATAATATATATATATATATAAAAAAAAAATTAAAAAAAAATATGTATATATACCAGGTATATATACACATGTTAAAATTATCGGCTGACTGTTTATTAATAAAATAAAATGTAAAAATTAATAGTACTTGGAAAAAAAAAAAAAAAAAAACTAAAGATTAGCAAAATAATAAAAACTAAAAAAAAACCCTCTTAAGTTTATTTATTGTAAATGTTTAAAATTAAAAAAATAAATAAAAAAAACAATTTTTTCAAGTTAAAATTAAAGACTGACTGTGATTCATTCTAAAAAAATATTTATAAAAAAAAAAAGTTATAAACACATAAAATAATACTTGCAACAAAATTAATTTGCTAGAATTTGCTAAAAAAAAAAACAAACAAAAAAAAACAATCCCAGATGCATTTATTGTACATTTTTAAATATATTTAAATTTTATATTTTAAAATTTAAATATACATAAAATAGTACCCGTAACCACCATTTATATATTTTGTGTCTTTCCACTCATTCACTGAAAGCAGACATTCAACGCTCAGATCAACTGTGCTGATGATTTATTTTGTAAATGATGTACAGTCATTATTCCAATTTACACTTGACAAGGAGCTTCTCATATTCAGCACAAACCTAAAAATGGCTTGACATGGGAAAATCCATACTGCAAAACAGACAATATTTACACTTACCAGGTCAATATGAAAAACATTTTTAAAAACAAAAATCTGTGTGAATGAGATCCCAGCGGTCCACATGAAGTCAACATGAAGCTGAAGGCAGTTGATTACAGCAGAAATGGTAAAGCATGCTGAAGCGGGACAGTAAGCGGGACGAGCACATGAACACACACTGTACGCACTACAGAAGATGAGAAATGTTTAGGATAAATGTCCCATTCAGAACTTCTGTGAGAGCGTCTGTTTCTCCAGCAGCAGGTCTGCGAATCTCTGCTGCAGCTCTTTCTCTCTCTCCTGCTGTCTCTGGACGTCCTCTCTCAGGGCCTGGATATGAACGACAGAAAGTGTTGATTTAAGTGATGACATAGTATAAACTTGTAATGTATCTGATTTTTTCCCCGCTCAGGTTTGGTTATTTTTTTAGCATTAACCCAAACAAACAAACAAACAAACAAACATGCATATAATGTACTTGTAAGCAAACAAACTAAAAAAAACAAAACAAAAAACAAAACCTTTAATTTTTATTTTATAGATAAATTTCCACCCCAGGAAATAAAAAACAAAAAACAATTATTAACAGTAATTTATAACAGTAACAAGTAACACACACAAACAAAAATAAATATATATATTACAAAAAAAAAAAAAAAAAAAAAAAAGTGAAAAATAAATAAATTAATATAATATAATAAATATAATATAATATAATAAACTACTATAAATAAACACCCCCAGAACCCCATTTGCTACTATATTGCTACTAGTTAAAGATCTTAACCTACTGTCTGGAATAGCACGAGTTAAAAAAAAAAAAAAAAAACAAGAAAAAACAACAACACAGGGTTATTTTTAAAACTGGAAAAACAAACAAATAAATAATATGAGCCCAAAAAAAAAAATAAATAAAAAAATAAAAAAAAACACCCCAGAACCCCAAAACAAACCACCTGGTGCGGGTGTTAATTTTATATATGGATACTAGCTAAAGATCTGGAATGGCAAAAAAACAAAAAACAAAAAACATTTTTTTTAAATTGTGAAAATAAATAAATAAAGAAATAAAGAAATAAATAAAATTAAATGCATACACACATACAGCCAAAAAAAAATAAATAAATAAATTAAAAAAAAACCACCAAACCAACTGGCATGGGTCTTAAATTTTACATATTACTACTAGTTAAAGATCTTAACCTACTGTCTGGAATGGTTTAATATTGTTATTATTTTTTTTTTTTTTTTAAAGCAAAACCCCCCAGGTTTAAATTAATCAATCAATCAATCAATCAAATCAATCAAATCAATCAATCTGGAACAAACTACAAATATATAAACAATAAATAATACCAAATTAAAGGGGGAAAAAAAGAAAAAAATATATATAATAATGATAATGATGATAATAATAATAATAATAATAATAATAATAATAATAATATAAAACGTCCAGAACCAAAATCAAACAAGTCAGTATGTGTATGAGTGTGAATTTTATATATTGCCACAAAAGTTTACATTTTATGGTAATACTTTACAATTAGATGTCATTTGTTAACATTAGTTAACATCACAGTGCATTAACTAATGTCAACAAACACATCTTGAGATTTCTATAATGCATTAGTAAATGCTGAAATGAACATAAAGATTAATAAATGCTGTAGAAGTATCGTTTGTTCTTAGTTCAAGTTAACTAATCAACCTTATTGCAAAGTGTTACCCATTTTACATATATATTTATGTTAACCTGGACCACAAAACCAGTCATAAGTAGCACAGGTATATTTGTAGCAATAGGCAAGAATACATTGTATGGGTCAAAATTATAGATTTTTTTTTTTAATGTCAAAAATCATTCGCATATTAAGTAAAGATCATGTTCCATGAAGAAATTTTGTAAATTTCTTACTGTAAATGTAATGTAATATGCATTGCTAAAAACTTCATTTGGCCAACTTTAAAGGTGATTTTCTCAATATTTAGATTTTTTTGCAACCTCAGATTCCAGATTTTCCAAATATTGTCCTACCCTAACAAACCACACATCAATGGAAAGCTTATTTATCAGATTTCAGACGATGTATAAATCTCAATTTCAAAAAGGTTGATCCTTATGACTGGTTTAGTGGTCCAGGGTCACATATACATGATGGATCCAAACATCTAATAGAGAGACGTTCACCTCCTGTCTGCGTGGAATGGCATGGTCTTCCTGTTTCTTCAGCTCCTGGAAGGTGTGGAGCTCCATGTGGGCTTGTTCCACCTGATCCCAGAGTTCACTGAGCTGTTTGAGCAAACCCATGGCCCGCGACTGATAACCGCCCAGCAGGATCTTCATCTTCTTCTCCATCTTCGCCGCACGCTTGGCTTCTGTGGTCATGTGACCTCTGTTGATCTGTCAACAACACAGGAAGCGAGAGGAAGTTACAAACAGTCACAATTCACTCGTAAATCAGAGTCTCAACTACCTGTTGCATATTAGTTTAGAACTTGTGTTTTTAAGTGAAACCACTTTCAGACCTGTCTAAACAAAAAAGAAAATAATGGACAAGGTAACAGATCATTTAATGAACATTTTATAAAAAAAAAAAGTAAAATATGAACCAAAAAATAAATAAAATAAAATTATATTAAGAAAAAAAAAATTACATTAACTACATTAAAAAAATAAAATTAAGGCAAAAAAGTAAAGGATAAAAAAAATAAAACAATAATGAAATATAAAAATAACTAAAAGGCAACATCTAATCTCTGCTCAATTTAAACTTTTAATTAGAGCTCTCGCTCGTCATGTTGCGATGGGAGGTCTGAGAAAAACCAGGGTTCAATTTTGCCTTCAGACACTGGCACCAGCAAATATTGAAACCATTGCAAACAAACTATTTTCAGACGTTCAATTTTGCAATAATGTGTGACATGCAAAAAAGCAGCGAATTCTACAAAGTTATGAGATGGAAACAAAAACAATAAACCTCCAATGTCAGCACAGGCCTCAGAAACACACGCCACGTCTTTGGCCTTTAACAAACCATTATGCAATTATAATGGATCTGTTTTCATTCGAGCGCCTGGCGTTTTCCAGTAAGCGTCCCGCTGCCAGCTCAAACTCCTGACTGGGCATTTCTCTGGGTAAAACATCCCAGGCGAGCCGAGACAACGAGAGATCAGTGAGAGCGGGACGTCCAGACAGCAGCAGACGCGTGACTGTCAGCCAATGCAGATCATCTTAAAATCAACAACAGCTGATTAAATGAACGTATGAATACATCAAAAATTAATCTGCGGTTACACTTTATTTTGATAGTCCACTTTAGACATTTTATTAACTGTAAGTAACTTTGCAACTACATGTCAACTAATTCTCTTTAGTTTGCAGCTACATGTCTACTAACTCTCAGAGCAGACTGTTAGGTTAGGTTTAGGGTTAGTAGAATTAGTTGACATATACTTGCAAAGTTTAGAAGAGTGTTAGAAGATATTAAACAGACAGTCTACTAATACTCTAATGACTAGTTGACATACAGTTGCAAAGTTATTTACTGTTAGTAGAATGTCTAAAGTGGACTATCAAAATAAAGTGTTACCTTAAATTTTAAACAATTACATTTTCTGTCAATTAAATGTTTTATATCTAATATTTTATATCCATGATATAAAATATATTATGTATTTCACATACATATATAAAATTACATATATTACTTGTAATATTAGTTAAATACACACTCACATACACGTATAAACTTTAAATTTAATATACATAATATATACAGGGGTTGGACAATGAAACTGAAACACTCGCCAATATAGTATTGGAGGTCTCATGGCTATATTTGCACTGTCTGGTGCCCAATCTTCACTTATTGTACATTACACCAGTTAGAGCAGAGAGTAAAGTTTCATTATGTGCACCCAATGGTTCAAACATTGTACCTTGAAGGTAGTGCTCTGTATCAGGATAATAATGCACCAATACACACAGCAAGACTGGTGACAGACTGGTTTAATGAACATGAAGATTAAGTTGAACATCTCCCATGGCCTGCATAGTCACCAGATCTGAATATTATTGAGCCACTTTGGGGTGTTTTGGAGGAGCGAGTCAGGAAACGTTTTCCCACATCAGCATCACATAGTGACCTGGCCACTGTTCTGCAAGAGGAAAATGGCTCAAAATCCCTCTGGCTGCTTTGCAGGACTTGTATTTGTCACTCCCACGATGAAATGATGTTGTATTAGCTGCAAAAGGAGGCCCAATATCATACTAATTGTGATCTAAAACCAGGTGTTTCAGTTTCATTGTCCAACCCCTGTGTGTGTGTGTGTGTGTGTGTGTGTGTATATGTATTATATATATATATATATATATATATATATATATATATATATATATATATATATATATATGTATATATATATATATATATATATATATATATATATATGGACACTCACACACTATTTTTTATACAGTTACTAACTTTTACTTATTTTATTATGCTCAATATGTTGCAATTTAAAAAAAAGAAAGATAAATATACATTATTAATTGTACAATAAGAAAATAATAAATAATTAGCCCCCAGGGTTGACCGTTTCTAATTTCTACATTTAAATAAATAAATATAAATGTAAAAAAGTGTAACTTTACAAAAAGTGTAAATACATCAAATGTACATAAAAGTTATAGAAAATATATAAATATAAAACCACCATTTTCATTTTTATTTAATTATACTCTTATTAATTATAATATAAAATGTTGTAATTACAAAGTTGTTGTTTTTTTTATTGTGCAATAAAATAAATAGAATCTCCCAGGTTTGTTGACTAAAATAATAATAATAATAATGAAAAAAATGATTAACTTTAAAAAGTGTGTGTGTTTTTTTTAAACGGGCTTTTAGCACAAAATAAAATGCATATAAAAGCTATATAAAATATATAATTATAATACAATTACTACTTTTAAGTTTTATTTAATTAAATTGTACAATAAGAAAATAAATAAAACCCACGTTTATTGACCGTTTCTAATTTCTAAAATAAAATAAATCAATTATTTTTTTTTTTAAAAAAGGGCTTTTAGCACAAAATAAATGAAAGTTATATAAAATATATATAATACAATTACTCTTATTTAATTATACTAATTTTTATATAAAATGTTGTAATTTTAAAAAAAAAAAAAAAAAAAAAAAGTTTAAATATTTTTTAAAAGTGGTAAAACAAAAAAAAACACGCAAAAAAAAAAACAAATCCCCAGGTTTGTTTACAGTTTCTAATTTCTAAAATAAATTTAAAAAAAAAAAAAAAAAAAAAACAGAGTGTACTTTTTTCTTACATTGGCTTTTAGCACAAAATAAATTAATTAAAAAAAATTAACAGTAACAAAGCATAGCTATAAACAAAATAGTGTTCTTGTAAACACATAAATAAACAAAAATATAACTGTTTAAAAAAAATAATAAAAAATTCTCCATCAGTGTGTGTAACTCCAGCTGAGGTCTGCTGATAAATGTGCTGCACAGATGCTGCCGGCATAAATCCTGGCAGTTCTCTGAATGAGAGACGCTTCCTGCAGGAACACAAACTCCCCGCGTCTCTGAACGTGCTGCTGTGTGAATGGACTCCAAGTTTCCGCCACACGTTCCCAGCCGGGACGCATGAACACAAACGCAGCCTGTGTCAAATGGGGGGTGTCCTAATGAACTCAAGCTCTGCACATGTGCACGTCCTGAAACTACAGGACACTGGCTGTCTTACCGGTGGCAACAGTTTGTGTTAAACCAGGCATGAATGCCCAGGAGTTTAGAGCCGTCCTCATTAAAACAGAATTAACAGATTTATTGCCGTTTATCTTGGCTGGTTAATTATAAGGTTAACATACTGAGTGACTTTTAAGAGCACTAAGAATGGATCTGAATAAACCGACTGTTGTACTAACAGCAATAAGATACTCAAGTGATTTTACCAAAACCCTGAACATGAATGAATTCAAGAAAATTAAAAAAAAAAAGAATAATTAAAAAAACAAAAAAAAAAAAACAGAATGAAGTAATTAAATAAAATATGCCCAGAAAAATAACACTTATGCAAATAAAGAACTCACTGACTGATTTTATAAAAACTTTCACCAAAACCAACCAAACAAAAATACAATTTTAAAAATTAATTTAAAATAATAATAAATAAATATACATAAAACAATAATGTTAAATGTAATATTATGAAAAAAGAAAAAAATGAAAAATAAAATACAAATAATATATATAATAAAAAAAATATATAAAAATAAAATTTAATGTAAATAAAATTAAAAAAAGTAAATAAAGTACTAATATTATATAATATAAAAAAAAACAATTAAAAAGATGGGGGGAGGGACACACTTAATGACCTTTAAGGCATTAAAATAAATATTTAAAAGTATACATTTTTTGATTACATGGATATATAAAATTATTTTAAAAACATTTTAAAAAATAATATAAAATAAAACTGAATTATCTTTAAAAGTAGTAAGACTGAAGTGATTTTACCAAATCCCTGAACATTACTGAATACAAGAAAATAAAAAACAGAATGGAGTACCAAACAAAACAAATAAGCTAAAAAAAAAAGAAACAAAAAACAAAAATAATGATATGCCCAGAAAAACAACACCACTATTACGTAAATAATGAAAAAGACCTCAATGACTGATTTTACCAAAACCTTGAACTGAACATATGAAAATAGAATAAAATAAAGAACCCACCAAAACCGAACAAACAAAAATACATTTTAGAAAACTAATATAAAATAATAAAAAATTAATTAATTAAAATACAGATTAAATAAATTAAAACAAAATAAAAAATAAAAATTATGTAAGAAACAATTTAAAAAAAATTAATAAAATACAAATAAAATACAACTATATATATAAAAACTAATGTTAATTGTAATATTATGAAAAGTGAAAAAGAATTCAATTAAACAAGTAATAAGCAATAAAAATATTACAAAAAAAAAAAATTATATATATATATATACATATATACATATATACATATATACATATATACATATATATATATATATGTATATATATGTATAGTATATATATATATATATATATATACATATATACATATATGTATGTATGTGTATATGTGTGTAGTATATATATATATATATATATATATATATATATATATATATATATATAAAAATCAAATGATAAAATGTAAATAAAAGAAAAAAAAAAAACACTGAATGACTTAATTAAAAAAAAAAATATTTAAAAGTATTTTTAGTTACATAAATATATTAATTGTTTAAAAAAAAAAAAAAATGATTTACCTTTAAAAGCAGTAAGACTCCAGTGATTTGACCAAATCCCTGAACATTACTAAACATATGCTTTTATTAACCAAACTGCACCATCTACTGGAAGCAAAAGGAATGTGCATGATGTTTACGATGACCTTACCTCCAGTTTCTTCTCCAGAGACTCGATTCTGTCTTTCTTGCTGGCCAGATTGGCTCGGGTGTAGCGGCTCTGTCCGGGAAGGTACAGGACCTGACTGTAACACTCCTCCCACACCTGGTTATACGCCTCCATAGACAGATCTCCATGACCCATCCCGTGTTTCACCACCTCCATCTCCTGAGCCAGCAGCTCTCCAGCCTGTCAAACACACACACAGGATTTGACTATAAAGAATCATGTACTTTATGACTGAAGAGAACCAAACGTAGTTAAACGCAGCCTATCAGCATGAAATAAGCTCTTGTCTGAAATGAACTGAATAAAAGCAAACTGCTCCACATAAAGACTTTATAGGTGAATAAAACAGAAATATCCAGATCATAACCCAAAATAAAAATTGCATGAAGAAAATTAAGTCTATGATTCTTTTGCAGTGTGACATTACTTTTGTAAAAATGTAGTAACTTAATTTGCAAAACAAATTTGTCTTTATTTTGACAATACAGTATTGAGAATGTTATTCTTGCATTACAGTAATGCTTTCGATTCATTTTCAGCTGAATGTGGACTCTTTTTTTCCCAACAAAACGCTGAAAATAAAATTATCTTTTTAATCACATATTTTTTAATTTATCTTAAAAATTACATTATATTACATTACATTATATAAATAATTTAAATGTTTTTGTTACTTAACTTCATAATTGATTAGTTAATTTAATTAATTTTAATGTTCTTAAGTCACTTACTGTTTTAAATATTAATATTAAATAAAGTATTTTATATTTTATTTAAATGTTTGTTACATAACTGAATTATTAATTAGTTGTTGCAGCCATATTTTTCCAATACAAAAAACATTTCATTACCACCATGTGGAACATTTTTTTTCCTATAATATTAGAATATAATTGTATTTATTTTATTATTATTAAAAAAAAAAAATCTGATTAATCAAATAAATAATAAATAAATTTTTATTATTATTGTGTAATATTTCCTATATATATAGGAAATATTACACAATAATAATAATAATAAAAATAATAATAATAAAATAGTATTTTCAATATACATATTAAAATGTCAGTTCATCAGTTTATCATTGTTAAAATGGCATAAAGAAAATTAAGTCTAAGATTCTTTAGCAACATGACATTACTTTTGACAGTTAAACAAAATAAACCTCAATTTTCAGTACTGTAATACTGTATAATTTGTAAAATACATTTGTGTTTACTTTGACAAAACAGCATTGAGTGACACCTTTTTGCATTGCAGTAACAGTTTCTTTTCGTTATCAATTTTCGTTTTTGCAGCTCTGCTTTTTAATACATTAACAATGCATTTAATTTTTCAATTTCATGTGGGACTCTATTTATTTAACAAAAAATAAAATCTTTAATAAAATCATTACCATGTAGAACACTTCCTATAATGTAATATTAGAAGAGAATTTTATTTATTTTATTACTGTTATTTATTTATTATTATTATTTTCTTTAAATCTGATTAAATCAAAGAAATAATAGATTAACTGATCACAATAATACAAGGGTTTTGGTACAATCCCTTGTCTTATCACTTTAGCATAATAAACAGTTAATTCTAACTTATTTTAGTACTCTTGAAAGTCATACACTAAGGATACATATGTTTTTTTAATTTATTTTTTATATTAAATATTACTGTATTTATATTTTATTTTAATGTATTTTTTTTACATTTTCTTAATAGATCAGTTGATTACAAATTAACAAGACTTTTCATTATTAATTCAATGTAGAACCTAATTTTCCCAATGCAGAAAATAAAATTAGGTTTGATTAATCTAATAATCAGAAGATTTGTTCAAATCATTAAAATTGTTAGTTGCAGCCCTATTGAACAGTAATGAAAGCAATGCAAATGTGCTTAACTTGGAGTTAACAAAGCATCATAATTTTTTCTAAATACGCTTCATTATGCAAAAATATGACCTGGAAATCTCTAAATGTCACTCTTATAAATAATTGCCAGGCCACACTGAACATGTACCTGCAGAATAACAAAACCTTCAGAGACTCGCACAGAATCTGAATGACCTCTCCAGCTGTCTGTGTGTTTCCACGTATAATTTAATAATAAATCACTCTCAGCCTTTGCTCCCTGATTAAAAAGAAAACAATGTCTATTCCATGAGGGTCTAATAATTAAAAGCAGCAAACCTTATTGAGCTCGTCCTCAGAGACCTTTTCGTAGGGTGTTTTCTCCAGGTAAGCGATGTGCTCTGCGTTGTTGGAGCTGGATCCCACTCCTTTACCTTTCTTGGCCTGGACGTCGCCGAAGGGGTGATGCAGACAGTCGAAGTGGATCATAGTGATCATTTCTTTCTTAATGAGCTCTTCGGCCTGCTGCAGGTCCGTCAGCGGCGGCTCCACGTTATGAGGCCGGATGATCGTCTCGTTCACCTGAACACACACATACAGGAGCATTAGTTTAGGCTGCTTTCATGTCTTCATCTCATGGTGGTGTACATCACTTCAACTATTAAAATGTACTGTTTGTTTCATTTTTTGTACATCTTAATGAGGCAAAAATGGTCAAAAGCCTCTTGACTAGTCTAGAACGATCAGTGTTACACAACCAAATTAAGTCAATTTTGAAATTACGTAGTTTTGCACACCCCTCATTTCTGCCCCACATTACTTTACTCTGCTATACGTAGCAGTTATTGTTAAAAACTAAAACTAGAAAAAAAAATCTTAATTTAAACAAAAGTGAAATAAAAAAAACCCTATATAATATATATATATATATATATTATATATATATATATATATTATAAAATAAAACAAGATGAAAACTAAGTTACTAAAAATATAATGTAATAAAAAATTGTTACAAAGCTAACCCTAAACTAAAAAAAAAAAATAAAAAAAAAAAATAAATAATAATAATAATATTATATATATATATATATATATATATATATATATATATATATATATATATATATATATATATATAATAAATACAATAATAGTATATAAATAAATACAATAATAGTATATTAAATACAAATATTACAAATGCAACGGTGTTATCACTCTTAAAAACTAAAACCCACAAAAAAAGTTAATTAAAAACAAAAATATAAACGTCTAAAAGAAAATTAGAAATACTTTACTTTGCAATGCGCAGCAGTTAATGCAAAACTAAAACTTGCCAACCAAAATGAAACTTCAGATACTAAAACTAAAATCTAATAAAAATTCAATATATGAAATTACAAAGTTATTAAACCCTAAACTAAAATAAATAAACAAATAAATAATATATATATATATATATATATATATATATATATAATATATATATATATATATATATATATATATATATATATATATATATATATATATATATAAAAATAAAAGTAAATACTATAATGGCATATTAAAAAGACATATTACAAATGTCAGTTAACAAAAACTGAAATCACAAAAACAGTTGACTGAAACCAAACTTATAAAATATAAACAATTAATTTACATAAAAATGAAATTTAAAAAAGTAACGCGCAAAAACTTGACAACAAAATGAAACCACAAAAACAAAAGTTTACAAAATCAAACTATATATATAAAATATATACACTTAATTTACATAAAAATGAAATAAAAAAAAAAAAAAAAGACTAAAATGTAATAAAAATGTAAAAAAATAAAAATATCAACATTAAAAAAATATCAAAATATCAACAGATATATATATATATATATATATCTGGTGTATCACTGTTAAAAATCTAAAACCACATATACAAGTTAAAAAACTCAAAAATAAAAACACTTAAAAATGAAATTTGAAAAAGCTTTGGGAAGTACATGAAAAACAAAAAGGTTTAAGTTACTAAAACTAAAAAATAAATAAATAAATTAATTAATTAAATAGGAAAAAACAAACAAAAACAAACAAAAAAAAAAACAAATGCAATTAAACAAAAACTCAAAACAAAAATAAAAACAAAATATTACTAATACTATAATAGTATAATACAGAAAAAAAATGTCACAGTATGTGGCAGTGATATTTAAAAAAAAAAGTAGTTAAAGATTTGCTAACTAAAATAACAAAAAAATTATATAAATACTACACAAAAAAACCTGCAAATCTTATAAAACTGATACAAGACTAAAATAATAAATATAAAAAAAATGAATAAAGATTGCAAAGATAAAAATGAGTAAAAAAATAAATGTCTAATATTATATAATATAAGATAAAATATTAATAAATACTATAATAGTAAATTAAAAGTGCTAAAATAACACTAGTATTTGGCAGTTTTGGGGCACAGTAATTGCTAAGATATTACTAGATAAGTAAGTATGGATGGGATGTGTGTGTATGTGTGTGTCCTCACCTCTGAAGGTCTCGGTAATTCTCTCTGAACTGCTGTGTGTCTCTGACGCAGCTCCTTCTCCCTCTCAGCCTCTCTGACGGCCTGTGGAAATATCACACAAGATAAATAACACCAAAAACAAACATATCAACACTAAACACAGCACCTTCTGGATCCTGAGCGATCTGTGTATTTACAGATCTCAAAAAGCTGCATTAGAAGCTGACGGGCCAAGGAGTTTGGTTAACTGACCTGTTTACGCAGCTCTATCTCAGCCGCATCCTCCACGAAACTCTCATCCACCTCGGCTTCCTCCAGCTCTTTCTCAGCGTTTTCGGGAAGAACGATCTCAAAGTCATTTTTGGGCACCGGAAGAGACATCAAGCCCAGTCGGAGCTGCTCGCGGGACTCCCTTTGCTGGAACAGATGGAAATAAATGCATAAATGCACACTTAAATAAATGCATCAAATCCACTCAAGGACAACGGTTCAAATCTCAGACAATTTCAGGCTCATTACTATGAGCGTTTCGCACCAAGTGTTTGGCAAATGATGGGTCGTTGTAGTCCACACCGCCCTCCTCCGTGTTGATGTTGAGCTTGTCCCGCAGCGGGGTCCTGCCCGGGGTCACGCCCACTGAGGGTTTAGGAGTCATCCCACCGTGAGGGGTCATGCCCTCGGCTCCGTGACTGGGGGTTCTGGGAAACCATATGCATAAAGTCATTATTCACACAGCTCATTAACCTGAAATTAGGCATATACTTAAATATGACGAGATATTAATATTCAAAAGTTCAAAAGTTTGGGGTCAGGGTTGGTAACATTTTTAAATAAGGTCTTTCATTCTCTCCAAAGCTGCATTTATTTGATCACAAATACAGTAAAAACAGTAATATTGTTTTCTGCGAGGGTATTCTATATAATTTAAATTGAAAATTAATTCCATGGATGCTCAATTTTTAGCATGATCCTTTAGAAATCATCTTAATATGCTCATTTGCATAACACTGGTTTATTTTAGCAATATTGAAAACAGCTGCTTAACATTTTTTTACTAAAACACAATTTAAGCATTTATTTGAAATGGAAATCTTTATTAATATTATAAATGTCTTTACTGTCACTTTTGATCAATTTAATGAGTCCTTGCTGACTAAAAGTATTAATTTCTTAAAATAAATAAATAACTTACTGACTCTAAACTGATCCAAAAGCAGTAATGAAATTTGAATTCTATACTAATATGCCAATCATAATCCTAAATTTAATCAACTGTATTACTGGGTGGAAAATTGGCGTTGTTTTTTTTTTTTTTTTAATATTATTGACTATTACTTCTGACTGAACAATATTTTGAAATAGCTTTTAATTTATTTTAGTTTTCATTTAAGTTTTAGGCCTAAATTTAATGAACTATATAACTGGAAGAAAAAATGGCTTTTTTCATTAATATTAATAAATATTTTTGACTATTACTTCTGACTGAACAATATTTTGAATTAGCTTTTAATTTTATATTTTAAGCTTTAATTTCGTTTTAGGTAAAGGTCTAGTGATTTTATGTGCTTTTGTCATTTGTCGTTTTTCAGATTTTTCTTTTTATATTTATTTATTTGTATTTATTTCAGTTTTAGCAATTTTAGTACTACTTAGCTTACTGTGGTTATTTGCCAAGGTAAACAACAAAACAAAACAAAAAAAAAAATATTATGTATACATACATATATTTTATTACACACACACATATTTTTTTACTCAAAATACTGTAATATTTAGATTAATTTTATTTCAATTAACAAAAGCATGCCAACTGAAGCAAGTAGTAACTGAAGGCAAAGCATTACAGTGATTTTTACAACACCCCTGAACCTTGACAAAAATCACTTGTAAACCACAGTCTTGAGTGGATTGTTTTAATATGGCATTTTATTTTTAAGACGTTTTACTAAAATCAATTAATATTATTGCGGTCATTCTAATGTAAAAGTGCATATTTTTATGCATGATGGGTACCTGAAGGGTGTAGACAGCACTGTGTTGGGTGTCTGGACCACCTGTCTCTGTGGTGTGACACCAGAGAAGTCGCTCTCATGCAGGGGGGTGTTCAGCCCTCCCTTAAGAGGAGTGTCCACATTTGTAAGCGCCATCAGGTTCTGGGCTTCCTGTGAGAGTGAAAGAACCAAACAGTGAGACTCCGGATGTAAAACAGCCAGTTCGAGAAGTCTGTGAAGCTGGACCAAACCTGCAGGATCTTGTCCTGTGCCGCTGGAGTTTTGGGTGTGCGCAGGGCCATGGAGTTATTGGTCACATTGTATTCGGACAGAAGAGCGCTGGAGGCAGAGTTTGTGATTCCAGACTCTTCGGCGGTCTGACGGGCGATTTCGCTGGCCTGACCCAGTTTGACAACCTCCTCCAGCTCGGTGTCAGAGATCTGGAATAGAGAAGAAGAAAAATAAATAAATAAATAAATAAATAAAATATTCAGTAAAATGCAGATTATTCAACAAACTAATTGTAACTTCTATATTAAACTATTGAATTTGCTTTTTTATATTTTTTTCTTTATCACTGTAATTTCAGTTAAAGTTTTAATCATTTTATGTGCTTGTCTTTACATTTCATATATTTCTATTTTTATTTAGATTTAATTTATTTGGTTAATGTGTTGTTATAATTGTTATTATAGTATTTATATATTAGTATAGCATTTATTAATATTTTGAATTAACTTTTAATTTTATATTTTCAGTTTTCATTTTAAATCCTAAAATTGTATTAATTTATGTGCGTTTGTCATTTATATTAGTTGTTGTTCTATTTAGATTCAATTTATTCAATTAGTCTTAATTTAGTACTATTTATATACTACTGTAGAATTTATCCACAGAATTACCTTTTCATTTCATGTTTTTTCGGTTGGTTTTTATTTTTTACGTAAATTAACATTTTATGTGCTTGTCATTTTTGTTGGATTTTTTTAATATATAATTCTATTTCTATTTCATTTATTTGGTTATAATGTTGCAATCAGCACGATTTTAGTATTATAGAATTTATGAATATTTTAAATTAGTTTTTAATTTCATGTTTTCAGCTTTCATTTTAATTTTAGTTAAAGTTTTAATAATTTTATGCGCTTGTCTTTTTTTATTAGTTTTGTTCTTTTATATATTTCTATTTAGATTTAATTTATTTGGTTAATGTGTTACTATAAGTGTCATTTTAGTATTATTTATATACTAGTATTTATTTTTGAATAATATTTTAAGTAGCTTTATTTTTATATTTTCTGTTTTCATTTTAAATTCTAAAATTTTAGTAATGTATGCGCTTTTGTAATTTCTATTAGCTTTTCAATTTAGTGTTATTTTACTACTATTTATATACTATTATATTATTTATGGATATTTTTAATTATTTTTTAATTACATATTCAGGTTTGATTTAAAATTTAAAGTTTTACAAGTTTTACAAGTTGTATGTGCTTTTGTCATTTCATTTAACAAATAAAATTCTATTTAATTTATTTGTTTATAATACAGCAATCAATGTTATTTTAGTAACAGCAATTATTAATATTTTGAATTAGCTTTTAATTTTATATTTTAGTTTCCATTTTAATTTTATTTTAAGTTTTGGGAATTTTATTTGCATTTGTCATTTTTATTAGTTTTTTAAAAATTATATTTAGATTGAATTTATTTTTTATTTCAGTTTTAGTAATGATAGCACTTCTTGCACTTTATTGCAGTCATTTTTTACCACGGTTAAGGTACAGTTTGTAAGAACTGACCTGTGGTGCCGGCAGCACCAGTTTGCTTCTCTTCTTTGTGAACTCTGAGACTCCACTGGTCTGCAGAATGGCCGAGGGCAGATCGGACTCCTTTTTCTTCTTGATCTTCTGTCTGTCCTTCTTTCGGTCACGATCCTCTTTCTCACTATATACAAAAAATAAATAAATAAATAAATTAAAAAAAATGTAAAATAAAAAAAAAAGGGGTGATCAAAAAAAAACACCCATCCAGGCCACTGAATTACCAGCAGCTCAACAAGAGGAACTTTCACACGACCCCGCTCACCTCCTGAGTTCTCCATCCAGATGCTGCTGGCGTAGGCGTTTGAAGTCCGGTTCCAAAGGATTGTACTGCTCCATGGATGTATCGTAGAAGCCCTGCGCGGGTTTCTTTTCAAATGGGATCTCAGCATTATAGTCGACACCTCTCTTCTTCTTGCGCTTCTTCTGAATGTCGATGCCTGCAGCTCGCAGCTCCCTGCGCTTCTGAAGTGCTGCCAGACGACTGCGGAAAACAGCGGAGAGAAAACAGTGAGGACGGCTTCATGATTAACACCTCTGATAAACAACTCAACATGATCAGCACTTTGAGAACTAATAAAACGCTTATTATGACACTGCCAACAACACTTTTTCAGATTAAAAAATAAATAAATAAATAAAAAAATTCAACAATTAGTCGTTAAGCTGTTATGCATATACTCTAAACATATATATACAGAAAAAAAAAAAATTCTGCCGCCCAAACGTTCGGGATCAGTAAGATTTTTCATGTTTTTTAAAGAAGTTTCTTATGCTTATCAAGGCTGGATCAAAAATACAGAAAAAAAACATTGTGAAATATTATTACGATGTAAAATAATGTTTTTCTATTTTAATATACAATAAAATGTAATTTATTCCTCTGATGCAAAGCTGAATTTTCAGCATCATTACTCCAGGATTCAGTGTCACATGATCCTTCAGAAATCATTCAAGATGATGATTTATTATCAGTACTGGAAACAGTTATTTTTTTGGAACCTGTGATACTTTTTTTTTCCTTCTTCCAGGATTCGCTGATGAATAAATAGTTAAAAAGAACAATTTATTTAAAATAAGAATTTTGGGGTTAGTAAATATTCATTCTTTCATTTTTTTGAAAGAAATTAATACTATTATTCAGCAAGGATGTGCTAAATTGATAAAAAGTGATAGCAAAGACTTATATTGTTAGAAAATATTTATATTGTTATACATTTAATTTATACTATTTACACAGTTATGGCGTTATTTATATTGTATTTATACTGCTGCCAAAGTAGATAATTCTAATAATAAATCAGCATATTAGAATGATTTCTGAAGAATCATGTGACACTTACGAATGGAGTAATGCCTGATGAAATCACAGGAATAAATTATATTTATAGTATATTAAAAAATAGAAACCATTACTTTATATTGTAACAATATTTTGCAATATTACTGTACCCCAGTATTTCTGAAAAATTGTTTTTATTTTATGTTTAATGTCTTTATTTAGGTTTAACTCAGTTAAAACGTGATCAGTGCCTTTTAGTACTTTTTATATATTGTTATAGTACTTCATAATATTCTGAATTAGCTTTTTTATAATTATTATTAAGTTTAATTTTAGTCACCAATTATACTTTTTTTTCATTTTTTAATTTCTATTGAGAATGAATTTATTTTTATTTCAGTTTTAGTATTTTTAGTATGTTATTGTATTTAGTTGCCACACCAGCATTTCATCAAGTTTTTCATCTAATATTTAGATTTCAAACAACTTTGCAAAAACAACATTGCTTATGATGTGGTTACGGTTAAGTATGAATACATGCTAAAAAATATTTGTCCTCAAAAAGTCCAGCTGGATTGGATTCAGCAGGGTTATTTTAGTTTACAAAAAAAAAAAAAAAAAAATTGTGTTTAAGTTATGTTACTTTTGTTCTTTAGATTTAATTCAGTTGCGATCAGTGGCTTTTTAGTAATATTTACATACAGTATTATTTATTATACCATTTATTAATTATTTTTTTGAATTTGTTTTCAGTTTAGTCATATATGATTTTAGTCATAGTAATTTTGCTTTTTTCATTTTTTAATTTTTATTTAGACTGAGGTTTTATTTGCATTTCAGTTTTATTCATTATAGTACTTTATTGTAGTTAGTTGCCACAGCAGCATTTCTTTTTTAAGTTTCTAAAGTTTTTCATCTAATATTTGGATATCATTTCAAAAAATTTTGCAGAAACAATATTGGTTATGATGTGGTTACTGCTAAATATAAATTTATGCTAAAAAATATTTGTCCTCAAAAAGTCCAGCGTGATTGGATTCAGCAGGGTTATTTGACTTAAATAAAACCATAAAAGATATTTTTTGTTACTTGTAATAAATAAACAAATGTTAACTAGACAAATGGCAACATTTCTTATTTTTCACTTAATTTAACTCTACTAAATAAAGCTATAACAGAATTTAAATGACATTAAAATAACCCTGATTCTCATTCCCTCAAGAACATTTTCAAAAGTATAAAATCTGACACCGATTTATTCAGAGACAGACAGCAGCTGCTAAAAGATTCCCAAGTCTGTTCTCTGACACAAGATCTTACCGCGCTTCCTCCAGCTGTTTCTCTCTGGCTTTCCGCTTTGCCTTCTTGCCTTGCGTGTTGGCCAATCGGGCTCTGGCTTCAGACAGCATCTCCAGCTCATCTGCACATGCAAGTTTACAAATGTCATGCATTGTCTTTTCAATCACAGTGTTAAAATGGTTCATCTGCTTGTTTTTCAGACACACTCACCTTCATCCATGTCCACAGGGTCAGGCCTGGCTGGTTTGGTCTCAGGGTTTGGGTCGATCTCTCCTGGTTTGAGCTTGCGAGGGTCATCGCCCACATCATCCTCATTCTCTCTCTGGGCGGCTTTATCTCTACAAACAAAAACAAAAATGAATAATAGATTCTTCATAAACAAAAAGGTTCACGTACAACCAAACAGACAACATTAAATGGCATCTTTGTGTTGCATTTCCATTGACTAGAATATTTTGAATTAGACTGAATTCTGAAAGGTTGCCCCGAGTTATTGCATGTTGTTTGTATTGTGAATCACACTGTACTTACAGCAGATATTCATAATGCTCCAGACACTGAGCGGCTGTTCGTCCAATGATGGGGGCGATTGTCCTCCACTGAGTGGGCATCAGTTTGGCCAAGTGAAGAAGTTTCTCCTCTTCCTCACGTGACCATTCTGTTTTCTTGATGCTGGGGTCCAGCCACTCATACCTGCGTGAAACACATCATAAGACAAAATTCAGACCTGGAATATCTTCTAATCAGGAAATAATCAAGAAGCTGCATTTTTGTGCATTACAGTATGTGCTGTACAGATTCAGATCACTGGGTTTTGAGACGTAACTTAAATGATATAAACTCACCATCTGGCTTTACACTGTTTGGCTGATTTGCGGTGCAGCAGGGATGCGATTCGAGACCACTGATTTTTGCCATATTTCATTACAGCCGCTTTGAGAATTTCATCCTGTTAATAAATCACATGAAAGGCATGAATAATTAAACAGGTCTGAAATAACACATCAGAAATGCAACAACAAGGCGACTCAAATGACAGATCATTTTACTAATCTAACTTCAGCTTTGAAAGGCTGTACATTTTAATGCAACTGCAAAACTCAAAAAGGGTGAAATTTTAGTATTCATTTGAGCAAATTCCAACATAATAAACAAACACGAGCCTAATAGAGATAATGTACTTGTTTATCAAGAAGAAGCAGAGTCAGTGAGAAGCAAGCCTTATTTGATCCAAAGTACAGCAAAAACAGTAATATTGTGAAATCTTTTTCTCAAATAACTGCTTTCTATTTGAATAGATTTGAAAATGTAATGTATTCCAGTGATTTCAAAGCTGATTTTTTAGGATCATTATTCCAGTCACATGATCCTTCAGAAAGCATAGTAATATTCTGATTTGTTGCTCAAAAGATATATTATTATTATTGTTGAAAACAGCTTAAAATAATTTTTCAGGTTTCTTTGATGAATAGAAAGTTCAGAAGAACAGCCTCAAAGAAATATTTTGTAACATTAAACATTTCTTTTTCATAATTTTTGATCAATTTAAAGCATCCTTGTTAAATAAAAGTATGACACAATTTAATAATCAGAAAAGTTTTTGAGCAGCAAATCAGCATATTAGAATGACTTCTGAATGATCACATTGACACTGAAGACTGGAATAATATGCTGAAAATTCAGCTTTGAAATCAGTAACAAATTACTATATATTTTATTATTATTTTATTTATTTATTTTTTATAAAACCAGCTAAATCCATCTGACGTCTTTCTTTAAAAAATGCATTTTTATCAGGCTCAGATGTATAGGCTTCTATGCAAGTACCGGTACTTCTGATTGGGCTGAGGCTTGTATTTTAGCGAGTTTGAAGAAAAGGTATTTGATGGACGTATAATATGTGTCGAGAGCATTCACTCAGTATCATTATCTCATGACTTTTGGCTGGTTTTGCATCTGAACTCTTCATATGTAAGTCCAAAATCGTACTGTCCAAAAACTTTTAAATGATAGTCTATAATAAATAAAAAATAACATTTAATAAGTTTAAAAATATAAACTTCAGCTGTTAATACACATACATCTTAATATTCGGGAAAAACATTACTAAAATAATATACTAATTTAGTGCTCTTAATGTATAAAGTCAGAATTTATGCACGGCCTAATTAACACTTTTCTTAAAACAAACCGTCTAAACTGTGTGGGTATACGCACTTTTCTAAAAACCACGGTAACGGCATTCATGTTTTTGATATCGTATTCACTCAATAAAAATCAACTGATAAAAACAGGAATAAATTATATTACATCATACAGCGCGTTCTGAAAGCATTCTACATCACAACACATGTAACATTAACGTATCAAAACGTAAATTAAAACACAGCACTGTATACATGCAGATAAGCCCGGTAAACAATCATTATATGAAAATCGAAATGCCTTTACTGAACAAAATGCTAACGATTTATGCAGTTTTAATGCTGAAATGTTGTGTGTTTTCTAAACAAACCTCAGTGTTGCGCCACACGCCTCCTTTAATCATAATCCGCGGCATGTTGGCGATTTAAAGTCTCCACACGTGCCCGCGTAATAAAATCTTCTTCTTGAAGGTCAAATACGTGAAATTAAAAAGAAATCAGAGATATAAACTTTGAGTTTGAACTGCAGCACGTTCAACTGCAGATGAGGAAACCGAAATGGCTGCGAGCGCACAGAACTGTGGGAAACAGACTCTTCCTCTACTAATTCGTACGGGCTCTGTCATGTCACTTGAACTCAATATCGCCCCTCTCGACAGAGAGGAGAATGACAGGCTGAACAACATGCGCTGCTGTACGAGGCTAGCTTGTATTTAATAACTTTTAATAACATATTTTTTTATATATAATAATTTTTTTTTTGTTAGACTATATGTTTTATTTTTGTACCATTCTTTGGTAAACAGAGTTGTTTTAACTGTGCTTTATAAATAAACAAAAAAAAAGTAAGCTTTATACACTGACAAACACTTTATAACAGTACCATCTTAGTATAATACATTGTTTTTTAAATTAAAAAAAAAAATTCTGAAATTCAATTTCTTCACCTTAATTCTATGTGATATCTCATTTGTTTAATTACAGCAATATTGTTCTTGGATAATTAGGCATTTTGTGAATTAAAAAGCAAAATAACTAGCCACTATCAGAAAATATTGATATTTAAAACTTATATATTTATATTTAAAATAACTGCTTTCTATTCGAATATATTTTAAAATGTAATTTATTCCTGTGATTTCAAAGCTGAATTTTTTGAATGATCCTCCAGAAATTATTTTAATATTCTGATTTGCTGCTGAAAAAACATTTTATATTATTATTATTATGTTGAAAACAGCGGAGCAGTTTTTCAGGTTTCTTTGATAAATAGAAAGCTCAGAAGAAGAGCATGTATCTGAAACAGAAATCTTTTGTAACATTATAAATGTCTTTATCATTACTTTTGATAAATTTAAAGCATCCTTGCTAAATAAATTATTAATTATTATTATTAAAAAAAAGAAAAAAAAAGAAAAAGAAATTATACTGACTCCAAGTTTTTGAATTTTATAGTTTATAGTCATAGTTGTATAATGTTACAAAATCTTTTTATTTCAGATAAATGCTGATCTTTGGATCTTTCTATTCATTAAAGAATCCTGAAAAATGAACTCAACTGTTTTAAATAATGAAAATAATAATAATAATAATAATAAATAATATATCTTGAAGAGCAAATCAGCATATTAGAATGATTTCTGAAGGATCATGTGACACTGAAGACTGGAGCAATGATGCTGAAAATTCAGCTTTGATAGCAGAAATAAATTACATTCAAAATATATTTAAATAGAAAGCAGTTATTTTAAATAGTAAAAATATTTCACAGTACTGCTGCTTTTGCTGTATTTTGGATCAAATAAATGCAGGCTTGGTAAGCAGAAGAGAATTTTGTTAAAAAAACAAAAAAAAAAACATTTTTAAGTCAGTCTTGAGTAATACTATAAAGCTATTATTGTAATATTTGTGCTTATTTCATTTTGTGAATGTCCTAACGTATACATTTTTTGGAGAGAACTGAAGAATTATTTACAAAAAGAAGTGAAGATTGTTAAGCTGATATGAGATAGTTAAGATATTTCTCATTATTTGGTGGTGTTAAAAATCTAATATTTATTTATTTATTTGGTCATTGTTATGTTAAAAAAGTCAAATAATTTGAAAAAAAAATTGAACAATTCAAAACTGATATTAAAAAGTATTTGGAAACAATATCTAAATGTAAGAACTTGCAAGGAATATGCAATTGTACTTTATGTACCATTGTTTTGCAATTTTCTTCTTGCCTTGACTGTACGCTTGTTTTTCAATTGTGCTTATTTTATTTACATAACTATTATTTATTTTTTTACATTTTGCTTTATCAACATTTCATTTTGTAGTTTTCATTGCTTGTAATTTGTGGCAATTGCTTGTTTTCAATTTGAATAGCATTTGATTTGTTTAAAAGGTGATATAGAAATAAATATTTCATGCATTGATTGACTTATTGAAAGTTCAACTTGTAACTTTGGAATAAGTTCCAAAAAGAGTTGAGGAGCAGTTCTTTGAGGTGTGGAACTGCATGTCCTGGAACATCTGGAGGACTTCAGACACTGCGACATCTGATGCTGCACTGGATGGCATCAGACAGCTTGAATGATGTTTGATGTGTTATCCAGCAGAAAAACCTGATGTTCCGTTTTAAGCTCCAAAACAAGCCAAAACCCCAACTGGGGACCAGCATAAAGGCCCGTCCACACCTATGATGGAAAAAACAAGATATATATACATATACATATATGCATTGTATATGTGATCTATTGTAATTTGTAGCTGTAATTCCCACTCCTGTCCAGTTGGTGGCGAGTGCGCTCCAGTGTTGTAGCAGAGCACTTGATCCAGAACAAAAACGAAAACGTCAGGAATGTTTTGCTGTGTTTAATTTCACAGGCGAGTACCCAGTTTAAGCTACAGCGATCTATTACGCCACATTAAAGAGCGCCAAAACGGTATTTATTGGTTGAATTTTCTAATGAAATGGACAGAATTTGAAATCTGATACTTTTTCATATTAAAGGACAACTCCATTTCCAGAACAATTTACAAATAATTTACTCACCCCCTTGTCATCCAAAATGTTCATGTCTTTCTTTCTTCAGTTGTAAAGAAATTGTTTTTTGAGGAAAACATTTCAGCATTTTTCTCTTTATAATGGAAATTATGAAAGAAGTTATGTTGCCCCAATTTTGAACTCACAGTTCAGCTTTTCTCCTAGGTTTACAGCTTTTTTTTTCCTTTTATCCCCCCAGAAATTCTTGTGTTTTAATTTTTCTGATAATCAAATGAAGGCATTAAACATTTTTTTTTATCAAATGAAAATTAAACCCTTTTTTTATTATTATTATTATTTATTTATTTATTTTATTTTATTTTATTTATTTATTTATTTATTTATTTATTTATTTTTGCCAAACAGAGGTTTACTGTTAAAATTAATACATGGAAGAAAAATTATGTGAATATTCAGTTTTCAGTTTTTTTTTTTTTTTAAATAATAATTGTAGTATTTTTTTTTCTTTAAATTAAATGGTTAATCTTGTAGTCATATTTATTTTTATCATTTAATTGTTTTATTTAAATTTGGCAGAAAGAGGAATATAGTAGTCAACATTTGAGGTGGATCAAAACAAGTAATACAAGACTTATATATTTCTATTATGTTAAGCCGTTTAGTTTCTGTTTGTATACAGTATGATATGATGCCAGTTTTCTCAAATGAAACGGTAAAATTCCGCGAGCGTCTCGCGCGCTTCAGTATTTATGTAGTAAACAAACAGAGGCAAACGGAACATGCAGGATTCATATTTAAACCGTCTTTTTGCGTTTCAGTATTCACAGCCACTAGTGCATATCGCAATCCGAAATAAGTGATTTATTTATCCAAAAATCGATTAATTCCTTGGGATTCCGCACTGTAGAGTAAATTCCGTTTTTATGAATGGACTCGCGATCCAGTCAGTTTTTGCTGAGGAGAAATTATAGACGCGCGTTCATATAGAGACAGAAATGACATGCCGTCGTGTAAATAAGAAAAATACCATAAGATTATTTAGTTTGTTTAATAAAAGATCAAAGAACTGTATAGACCTGTTCTATAGGAAAGGTAGCCTTAAATGACTTCTGTTATATTAAAAATAAAATGCAGGGGAAACACTACCCACATAGAAAGAACCTATATGAGGATATATGCGCATATATGAAACCTATATGCAGTATATATGCACATATATGATAATATATATGCTGCATATATGCGTATATATGCCACATATAGGCAAAATTGAGGTGCATATATGTGCATATACAGGCCATATAGGTCTCCTGTATTGCTTCTTTATATCCACAAAAAAGCCCTATATGTACATACAAGATATGTCTCCTATATAGCTCATGGCAGGATCTGGTCATTTTAGCTCATATCTCACTTTGGCAACTGTCATACATGATGCCTAGCTCATATTTTCTATTATCAAGGCAATAACTAAGAACTAACTAAAAAAAAAAAAAATGCAAAAAACTTATGTGCGAACACGTGAAATTGGTATCACATGTAATTGGCATGTTATGGAATTTACCCACAGGGAAATAACCTATATAGCGCTATGTACTGTTCATTCATCAACTGAAAATAGCATAGACCAAAAGATCGACTGATATTTAACAATCTATATTGTTTCATAAAAATGAAAATCTATTAAAATCGAAAAATATTTTAGTGTCCTTCGTTGCCCCTGTGTGGTGTTGAACATGAAATGTGATGTAGTCTCTGTTAATCCGTTCTCTTCAAAATAAATGTATAAGCCTATCCACCTTATTTTTCAATGCGGAAGTAAGCTGTTTTCTGGTAATGTGTTAGACTTCTGGTTCATAGTCCTCCATAGGGAAATAAGGAAAAGAATATCGAAGTGCAGTAAACGGTAAAACAGTTTGCACTACAAACCAGTGTGTTCATAATTAAGATAATACATTAAAATAACATGGTAAGACACACCAGTTTGCAATATCAAACAGCAAAACGAGCTTTTTGTGCAGCTAAAAATAGCTGGAAGTAGATGAGACCGGAAGCCAGACACAAAAAAATTACAAATGGTTGCACCCACTCTTATGGGAAAAATAAGGTGGATAACGTCCCATACGTTCATGATTAAAAGTGAAAATTTAAGCAAAAGTAACACTTCTAGTAACAATGACTAATGCTATAGCATATATAGCTCTACCTACACCACATTATTTGCAGTCAATGTGTTTGTGCTTTGCATCAATAACAGTATTTTAATGTTGTTTTTCAAATATTTTTTAAACGGTTGAGCTTGACAAGGTCAGCATTTGCGTAAACACAATGAAAGAATGATGAAGACTGCAACTCATCCATCTTCCGACACAGTTTTGTCCTTCATTTGACTTGAGACACACAAACTAAACAGCACAGATGGCAAAAGTGTTTCAGACTTCTCTGAACAAATCACAACATGCCCAGAAAGATGACAGTCCAGTGATGGGCCCTATTGAGAATAACTAAATAGCCCGGTGTCAACATTAAAAAAAGCAGCGCTCTTGTGCCAGAAGTGGCCATCAGGAGCGATAAACGACACACAAGAGTCTGGAGGGGAAATATGAAGCAAATCCTCAGAACGGGTCATCTTTTCTGACTGCTAATGTTGAAAATGAAGAAAGCTGCAGGAAGGTTTTCTTCCCGTGAGCCGGAGGGAGCTGCACGACCATGTGAGGAGCAGAGATAGGAAGGACTGATCGGGCACCACAGAATTTGAAGAGGCTTCTCTCCAGGTACAAAGCGGATCTGGACTCAATTCAAAACCTTAGGCAAAAAATGCTAAGAGAGCAAATTTTCCTGACTTGCTAAGAAACCTGACGTCAACAGAACTGCAAGGTAAAGTTACAGTATAGGCTGTGCGTTAAGAGGAAGTTCAATTCACACCGGAGTTATCGTTAAAGGGACAGTTCATCCAAAAATGAAAGTTCTGTCATTAATTATTTATTGCTTATAAATAATTAATTTGTCGTTTGATGAAATCCAAGAGCTTTCTTACCCTATATATACACACATATATTGCAAAACCAGCAAAATCCAGGTTTCTATGTAAGTACCGGTACTTCTGATTGGGCTGAGGCTGGTATTTTAGCGAGTTTGAAGAAAAAGTATTTGACGGACGTATAATATGTGTCGAGAGCATTTACTTAGTATCATTATCTCATTTTTGACCAAGATGGCTTTTAGCTGGTTTTGCATCTGAACTCTTCATATATATATACACTGTATAGTGTAGATTGATGTGGAACAAAGTAATTTAAAGCAACAAAAAAAAAGACAAAAACACAAATTAGACTAAAATGAAGGTATAAACAGAAAAACACAAATGAAATATTAAAAAAAAATAGTTTTTTTTCAATGAAAAACCATCAAATGTAAAGTGCAGTGGAATTCAGGGAATGTCAGTTTATGGTTTTTCTCCATAATTTTTAACATAACTTCATATATAAATATCTTAATTTGTCGTTTATCTTCGGAAAACAAATTAATTTATTTTTGATGAAATCCAAGAAATTTCTGACCCTTCATAGACAGGAATGCAACACATTCAAGACCCAGAAAGGTAGTAAGGACATTGTTAAAATAGTCCAAATAGTCCATCAGTGGTTCAACCATAATTTTATGAAGCTACTTTTTGTGCGCAAAGAAAATTGTGTGCATGCATCGTGGTACTGTCGCGAAAGCATGTCAGAGATTGACATGGAAGAGAAGTTAGTTTACTTTGCTCACAAAAAGTATTCTTGTAGCTTCATAAAATTAAGGTTGAACCACTGATGTCATATGGACTATTTTAATGATGTCCTTGCTACTTTTCTGGGTCTTAAAAGTGATAGTTGCGTTACTGTCTATGCAGGATCAGAAAGCTCTCAGATTTCATCCAAAATTTCCTAATTTGTCTTTTGGGTTTGGGACAACATGAAGGTTAGTAATTAATGACAGAATTTTAATTTCGGGCTATACCTTTAACTAAAACTAAAACATTTTCGTTACTTCAAACTAAATAAAAGTTAACTGTAATAATAATAATGATAAAAATACATAAAAACTTAAACTTTAGCTAGCTGCCAAGGCAATGTTTCTCATTTTCAGTTACAGTTTAAGTACTAAAATAACTATAACTAAATAAATAAAAATCAATATGAACTACATTACCAGTCAAAAGTATTTGAACACTAAGATTTTTAATGCTTTTTAAAGAAGTCTTCTCTGCTCACCAAACTACAGCAAAAACAGTGACATTTTGAAATATTTTTACTATTTAAAATAACTGTTTTCTATTTGAATATATTTTAAAATGCAATTTATTCTTGTGATTTCAAAGCTGAATTTTCAGCATTGTTACTCCAGTTACATGATCCTTCAGAAATCATTCTAATATTCTGATTTACTGCTCAAACATTTCTTATTATGTTGAAAACAGCTCAGTAGAATATTTTCAGGTTTCTTTGATGAACATGAAAGTTTAGTAGAACAACATTTATCTGAAATAGAAATATTTTGTAACATTATAAATGTCTTTATCATCACTTTTGATCAATTTAAAGCATCCTTGCTAAATAAAAGTATTCATTTCTATGTTTTCTTTCCAAAAAAAAAAAAAAAAAAAATATATATATATATATATATATATATATATAAATTATACTGGCTCCAAGCTTGTGAATAGTATAGTGTATAATGTTACAAAAGCTTTTTATTTCAGATAAATGCTGATCTTTGGACCTTGGATCTATTCATCAAAGAATCCTGAAAAAATGCACTTCACTGTTTTAAATATTGATAATAATGATAATAAAAAAATGAATCTTGAGCAGCAAATCAACATATTAGAATGATTTCTGAAGAATCATGTGACACTGAAGACTGGAGTAATGATGCTGAAAATTCAGATTTGATCACAGAAATAAATTACATTTTAAAAATATATTCAAATAGAAAGCAGTTATTTTAAATAGTAAACATATTTCACAATATTACTGCTTTTGCTGATCAAATTTTTTGCTGTCTTTTGGAACAGAAGAGATTTCTTTAAAAACATTAAAAATCAAAAACTTTTGACTGATATTGTGTGTGTATGTATGTATGTATGTAAATATATATACATACATATATATATATATATATATATATGCACTGTATTGTGTAGACTAATGTGGAAAAAAAGTAATTTAAAGTTTAAAGCAGTTTAACATACTTTAAGGCAGCAACATAAGAAAACATTAAAAACAAATTTAAGGGGTATGAATACTTTTGCAAGGCACTGTATATACACAACTAAAAGAAATGACAAAACAAACAACAAAATTACTAAAATTAGACTAAAATTAAGGTAAAAACAGAAAATACACATGAAATATAGTAAGTATAATTTTTCAATAAAAATAAATGTGAAGTGCAGGGGAATTCTGGGAATGTCAGTTTATGGTTTTTCTCTATAAATTTAACTTTGTAATTTTTTTTTCTCCTCAAAAAGTGTAAATCCAGCAGTATTTCATTGTAAAATTACATGAAATGTCCCATTAGATTTGTTACAGTTTTTCATATATAGAATGGGAACTTCAACCAATTAACAGTCTCTTCCCATTAAAATTATGATTATTTTTACAGTGTAGGATGTTGTAGGTGGTTGGCAGAGAATACAGATAAGATGTTCTAAGTGGATTTCGGCGGGTTGTTATGCTGTCGCTAGGGTGTTCTGGTTGGTTAACAGGTGTCCGTATGACCGTATAAATTTATGTTCTAAAAACATTTTCCAAACATTCTATTTTGTTTTTTTTAGAACATCTGATTTGAAATTTGGTCCAGTTTTAATGATAGTGGAATGTTACTTTAAGATAAGCGTAACAATCCTGCAACGTTCTTTCAAATTTCAGTAGGAACATTCACTGGTCCAAGTCAAAAGAGTTTGCCCTTCATCTCTCTGTGAGTCTCTGGTCTCTAGATATAGCTCTTTTTTTATATTAATCAGTATGTGTGTTCTCTGTTCTCCGCCAGCTGAGCTCCAGGAAGACATTTCCATGACAAGTAGGCCTCTCACACTTTTAATTCCTCTGTGCTTGTGTTTGATGCTCTGTGTGGGAGGAAGTACTGTAGTGAATTGGGATTAGAGATTACAGCGAGATGATGCGATTTAGAGCTTTGAGATATAATCTGCTTATAGTCATATTGTGCCACTGCGCCGGGCTCATTAAAACCAATAAACTTTAAACCAATAACGTCGACGAGCTCAAAGTGAAATTCAGCAACCCAGGAGGAGAAATTAATCTGCTCAACAAGACGGCATGAGCGTATTCACACACGGAGAGAGAAACGGAAAGTAATTATATTTATTAACATATTATTATAAAAATTATGAGATTACTGCTTTATTAAAAGCGGGACTGATCAGATACGCATATGCTGAGCTGTGATGAAGCAACAGATAGAAATGCTTATTGACTGTTAAATTAATAATTATCACATTTATTTTTATTTTTTATCGTCATGCACAATGTGGATCTCTCTTGATGAACATTTGTTACATTATAAATGCAGTTCTGCCTGCCATCTAGTGTACTAAAGTTTATGTCAATAGTTTCTAATTGAAACAGATGAAGCCAGAGCTAATAACCTGAATACAACTGATCAGAAAGTTTCATCTGGATCAGAACGATTATTAATTGAATCGTGACCTCAGGAATCGATATGAATCGAATCATGAGGTTACAAAAGATTCACACCCCTATAGCCTTGATAAATTGAGCAAAATTGAAATAGTTATTTACTGAATATTTTGGATTTTTTGATTTTCAACAACATGAGTAAACTAGATAAAAAAAATGTTTTTGTTATTGGCTTGAGAAAGCTAAAAAATGAAGTTTAAAGTAGCATGTTTCTAGCATGATTAGCATGTTGCTAGCATGATTAACAAGTAACTAGCATGACGCTAGCATGTTTCTAGCATGATTAGCATGTCACTTGCATGTCTTGATGTTTTACCATAATTAGAATGATTTCAGCACATTTTAGCATGATTAACATGTTGCTAACATGTTTTTAACATGATTAGCACATTGCTAAGATGTTGCTAACATGTTTCTAGCATGATTAACAAATTAACAGTATGTTGCTACCATGTTTCTAGCATAAGCATGTTGTTAGCATGTTTCTAGCATGTTTAACACTTGCATGTTTTAACATTTTACCATGATTAGCATGAATTTAACATATTTTAACATTACTTACATGTTACTAGCATGTTTCTAGCATGATTAACATGTTGCAAGCATGTTTCTAACATGACTAGCATGTCTCTAGCATGTTGATAACATGTTTCTAACATGATTAACAAATTAACAGCATGTTTCTACCATGTTTCCAGCATGATTAACATGTTGTTACCATATTTCTAGCATGATTAGCAAGTTACTAGCATGTTGTCAACATGTTTCTAGCATGATTAGCGAGCATGTTTCTAGCATGATTAGCAAGTTATTAGCATGTTCCTAGCATCTTTCTAACATGATTAACAAGTTGCTACTATATTTTTAACATAATTGGCATGGTGTTAACATGTTTCTAGGATGATTAGCATGTCAGTTGCATGTTTTAACTTGTTTTAGCTTGATGTTAGCATGTTTTTAGCATAGTTAGTATGTTGCTAGCATGTCTCTAGCATGATTAGCAAGTTACTAGCATGTTGCTAACATGTTTCTAATGTGATTAACAAGTTACTAGCATGTTGCTAGCATGCTTCTAACAGGATTAGCATGTTGTTAACATGTTTCTAACATAATTAACAAGTTACTAGCATGTTGCTAGCATGTTTTAGTGTGATTAACAAGTTATTAGCATGTTGCTAGCATGCTTCTAACATGATTAGCATGTTGTTAACATGTTTCTAACATAATTAACAAGTTACTAGCATGTTGCTAGCATGTTTTAGTGTGATTAACAAGTTACTAGCATGTTGCTAGCATGCTTCTAACATGATTAGCATGTTGTTAACATGTTTCTAACATAATTAACAAGTTACTAACATGTTAGTAGCATGTTTTAGTGTGATTAACAAGTTACTAGCATGTTGCTAGCATGCTTCTAACATGATTAGCATGTTGTTAACATGTTTCTAACATAATTAACAAGTTACTAGCATGTTGCTAGCATGTTTTAGTGTGATTAACAAGTTACTAGCATGTTGCTAGCATGCTTCTAACAGGATTAGCATGTTGTTAACATGTTTCTAACATAATTAACAAGTTACTAGCATGTTGCTAGCATGTTTTAGTGTGATTAACAAGTTACTAGCATGTTGCTAGCATGCTTCTAACAGGATTAGCATGTTGTTAACATGTTTCTAACATAATTAACAAGTTACTAGCATGTTGCTAGCATGTTTTAGTGTGATTAACAAGTTACTAGCATGTTGCTAGCATGTTTTAGTGTGATTAACAAGTTACTAGCATGATGCTAGCATGTTTTAGTGTGATTAACAAGTTACTAGCATGTTGCTAGCATGCTTCTAACATGATTAGCATGTTGTTAACATGTTTCTAACATAATTAACAAGTTACTAGCATGTTGCTAGCATGTTTTTGTGTGATTAACAAGTTACTAGCATGTTGCTAGCATGTTTTAGTGTGATTAACAAGTTATTAGCATGTTGCTAGCATGCTTCTAACATGATTAGCATGTTGTTAACATGTTTCTAACATAATTAACAAGTTACTAGTATGTTGCTAGCATGTTTCTAACATGATTAGCATGTTGTTAACATGTTTCTAACATAATTAACAAGTTACTAACATGTTGCTAGCATGTTTTAGTGTGATTAACAAGTTACTAGCATGTTGCTAGCATGCTTCTAACATGATTAGCATGTTGTTAACATGTTTCTAACATAATTAACAAGTTACTAACATGTTAGTAGCATGTTTTAGTGTGATTAACAAGTTACTAGCATGTTGCTAGCATGCTTCTAACATGATTAGCATGTTGTTAACATGTTTCTAACATAATTAACAAGTTACTAGCATGTTGCTAGCATGTTTTAGTGTGATTAACAAGTTACTAGCATGTTGCTAGCATGCTTCTAACATGATTAGCATGTTGTTAACATGTTTCTAACATAATTAACAAGTTACTAGCATGTTGCTAGCATGTTTTAGTGTGATTAACAAGTTACTAGCATGTTGCTAGCATGCTTCTAACAGGATTAGCATGTTGTTAACATGTTTCTAACATAATTAACAAGTTACTAACATGTTAGTAGCATGTTTTAGTGTGATTAACAAGTTACTAGCATGTTGCTAGCATGCTTCTAACATGATTAGCATGTTGTTAACATGTTTCTAACATAATTAACAAGTTACTAGCATGTTGCTAGCATGTTTTAGTGTGATTAACAAGTTACTAGCATGTTGCTAGCATGCTTCTAACAGGATTAACATGTTGTTAACATGTTTCTAACATAATTAACAAGTTACTAGCATGTTGCTAGCATGTTTTAGTGTGATTAACAAGTTACTAGCATGTTGCTAGCATGCTTCTAACAGGATTAGCATGTTGTTAACATGTTTCTAACATAATTAACAAGTTACTAGCATGTTGCTAGCATGTTTTAGTGTGATTAACAAGTTACTAGCATGTTGCTAGCATGTTTTAGTGTGATTAACAAGTTACTAGCATGATGCTAGCATGTTTTAGTGTGATTAACAAGTTACTAGCATGTTGCTAGCATGCTTCTAACATGATTAGCATGTTGTTAACATGTTTCTAACATAATTAACAAGTTACTAGCATGTTGCTAGCATGTTTTTGTGTGATTAACAAGTTACTAGCATGTTGCTAGCATGTTTTAGTGTGATTAACAAGTTATTAGCATGTTGCTAGCATGCTTCTAACATGATTAGCATGTTGTTAACATGTTTCTAACATAATTAACAAGTTACTAACATGTTAGTAGCATGTTTTAGTGTGATTAACAAGTTACTAGCATGTTGCTAGCATGCTTCTAACATGATTAGCATGTTGTTAACATGTTTCTAACATAATTAACAAGTTACTAACATGTTAGTAACATGTTTTAGTGTGATTAACAAGTTACTAGCATGTTGCTAGCATGCTTCTAACATGATTAGCAAGTTGTTAACATGTTTCTAACATAATTAACAAGTTACTAGCATGTTGCTAGCATGTTTTAGTGTGATTAACAAGTTACTAGCATGTTGCTAGCATGCTTCTAACAGGATTAGCATGTTGTTAACATGTTTCTAACATAATTAACAAGTTACTAACATGTTAGTAGCATGTTTTAGTGTGATTAACAAGTTACTAGCATGTTGCTAGCATGCTTCTAACATGATTAGCATGTTGTTAACATGTTTCTAACATAATTAACAAGTTACTAACATGTTAGTAGCATGTTTTAGTGTGATTAACAAGTTACTAGCATGTTACTAGCATGCTTCTAACATGATTAGCAAGTTACTTTCTCAAGCCAACTTAATAATGACAGACATAATTCATAATAAAAAAAATGTAAACAAGCAAATACAAAAGATGCAACTCCAAAACACTTGTAGAAACACAGCGTTCCCCTTCGTTCAGGTTGGCTTCGTCATGCATTCAATAACCTTCATCTTTCTGTTGATTAAAACCAGAATTGAAAAATCCCTCAACACAGAGCACAACAAGAGGAATCTAATAGGCATGCAGAGCTGCCAGCATGTGTTTACAGTCTTGGAGCGTGATCAATAACTCTTCTGCTTTTCACGCAGGCGCTCCGCCTGGAGGAGGTCAGCTGGCTGGAGGCGGCTCATTGATCAGACAGGAAACAAACCTGAGAGACGCTGCCAGCGGCCCATCATTCACACACACAGGTGCGCCGTCATTAGCATACGGCAGAACTACAACAACCGCCGACAGACCCGTGCAAATCTCCTCCACGACACCGCAGGCCTGATGCTTTTCAGTGCACGGTCTGTAAAGTCAACATATGCAATATGTTAATTAATCACTGACATTCAAAGCAGCTGTGTTTGCTAGAAAGTTACTGTAACATACTGGTTGCAAAATCTTTTGAGTTTACAGTACAAATCATACAGAAACGTATATATAAATATACATTGGTCTTTTTTACTTCCATAAACTGTCAATTTAACAGTATTCCACTGTAAAATATTTGAATTGTCCTGTTAGATTTTTTAGCTTTTTTGCCTTATATAGTAACATACACTACCAGTCAAAAGTTTTTGAACATGTTTTTTTAAAGAAGTCTCTTCTGCTCACCAAGCCTGCATTTATTTGATCCAAAGTACAACAAAAACAGTAAAAAATGTAAATATTTTTCTATTTTAAAATAACTGTTTTCTATTTTAATATATTTTAAAATGTAATTTATTCCTGTGAATTCAAAGCTGATTTTATTTGCATCATTACTCCAGTCACATGATCCTTCAGAAATCATTCTAATATTCTGATTTGCTGCTCAAAAACATTATTATGATTATTATTATGTTGACAACAGCTGAGTAGAATTTTCAGAAGAACAGCATTTATCTGAAATATAAATCTTTTGTAACATTATAAATGTTTTATCATCACTTTTAATCAATTAAAAGTAACCTTTTCTAAATAAAAGTATTAATTTCTGTCTTTTTTAAAAAAAAAAAAAATACATAAATAAAAAAATAAATAAATAATGTAAATAAAATGTTTTAAATATTGAAAATAATAAAAATAAAAAATGTTTCTCAGCATATTAGCAAATCAGCATGTTAGAATGATTTCTGAAGGATCATGTGACACTGAAGACTGGAGTAATGATGCTGAAAATGTAGCTTTGAACACATTAATAAATTGCATTTTAAAATATATTCAGATAGTTATTTTACACAGTAAATATTTTTCACAATTTTACAGTTTCTGCTGTACTTTGGATCAAATAAATGCAGGCTTGGTGAGCAGAAGAGACTTCTTTAAAAACATAAAAATTCTTACTGTTCAAAAACTTTTGTCTGGTAGTGTACCAATTAATTTTTTCTTTTTTTACTATGGCATTTTTACAATCCTTTACAGTTAAAATGATTTTTTTGCAGTGTGCAGTTGGAAACATGCACTTTTTTGTTACATTTTTACAAGAAAATACTACTTTCAGTCTTTCTACTTCAAAATGTAATGTTTAATTCAATGTGTTACTTATTTCTTTGTAATTATTTGTGAAATTTACAAGCAATAAATGTTTCAAAGTATTTTTTTCTTTGTAGACTAAGCAGAAATCAATGTTATAGACTATAAAACTACTTAAAAATTGATCTGTCTGTTCAGGCTAAGATGTATTCCAAAAAAATGGGGTTTAATCTGATTTCATACCAAATGTGATTTAAATCAGACTTGAAAATATTATTTATTAAATAAAATGTCAAAAAAAAAAAAAAAAAAAAAATCAAACCACATCTAGTATGAATGTGATTTGGATCAGGCTTGAAAATATTATTTATTAAATAAAATGTTATAAAAAAAAAATATTATTAAAAAATATTATTAAAAATATTATTTAATAAAATAGTACTGATTTACTTATTTTTATTATTCATTTAAAGTGCTTGTCAAAAGTTTGGAAACATTTTAATGAAATTTCAGCATCATTTTCTTTTTGCAATTTCTGAAGGATCATGTGACACTGAGCACTGGAGTAATAATGCAGAAAATTCAGATTTGATCACAGGAATAAATTATATTTAAAAAAAAATATTTATATAGAAAACAACTATTTCAAATTGTAATAATATCTCACTGTTTTTACTATATTTTTAATTTAAAAAAAATGCAGACTTGGTGAGCAGAAGAGAATTCATTAAAAAAAAAATAATAATACAAATGTTTCCAAACTTCTGACAACTTATTTATTTAAAGAGACATTCAAACTACAAAGAAAAAAAAAAAAGATTTGAGTAAAAAATCTGAATGTTAACCAGTCATAACCTACGTAAGGCAAGATACATTACTTCAAACAGCCAGTTTCAGTTAAGTGTAAGGGAGAGAATGAAAAATGAACATGCAAAAATAATTGATGACTGTTTTAGATGCAAGAAAAACCTTGCTTGACATTATAAGAGGACATCTGGGGGAAAATACTTTGTAAAATAAATCTATTGATGGTGTAAGGGCAGCCTCTGCTTTGGTCTGATGTAAAATACCTCATCTTTTTTTTGTAGCAAGTGTTTGACCATAAATATCCTGAGAAAGCCAGCGGTAATTACATTGCATTGTGCTGAGAGACTGTCAAGGTGAAACTTTAGACTTAATATTCAGAGCTCATTCTCAGCTCCATTATTCAGCTCAAGCACCTGTTCTCCCTCATTATCATCCGAGTGGAAATACTTGCTTTGACTCCTTCACTTTAGCAAGAAAAGAAATAGTGAGCGAGAGAGATGGAGAAAAAAGGTAGTGGAGTGTCACAGTCATCTGTCATCATGGGAATGGTGTGCCTGACCCAAACCCGCAACTAGACTGATTGATTCATTAAGATCTGAGACAGCGTCTCGACTCCTTCGTCGGCACAATTTAACATCAGATCTCTGCGTACTAGGATATATGGACTAAAACGCCTCATAATAGTGTTTGAAAGGCTGCTCTGTATTGATGTTCCCCAAACATTCTGGTTAAGGTTTGTTCTAAACTAAACTATTAAATCGATGCAGTTAATTCAGTCTGAGTCGCATGACATGCAGAGGCAAACTCAAAAAGTCAGTCTTAAGTGTTAAAAGTTTGAAAATCTCCCAGTGACTCGCTCTGTTAGAATCTTCAGCATTCAAAATGTAACCAATGGTGATGATGACTTGATATTTGCATACTGAATTGCAACTGGTCGTCTTTCCTACTCTGATTTGCATACTGAATTATTATCGGTCTTCTTGGCTTATAATTTAACAATCAGCTTTTTCACTGCTCAGTGACTACTGGACAGTAAAAGTAAACACTTTAAATGACAGAAAATACAGTGATATGCAATTTCATAGGAAGTGGAGAGGAATATAAATAAATTTATTTTCTTAAAAAAAAAAAAAAAAGTTTGTAAAATTAAATATATGTGCATATAGATTAATATATTAGACATATTTTATGTTAAATTATTTTGTAATTAAATTTCTAATGAATAATTTATAGCATTTTTATAATATTTACAATTGTATGTATTTATAACAACAACAATAATAAAAAAATCTCTCTCTCTCTCTTTCTCTATATATATATAATGATAGAGAGAGAGTTACTAAACACAAAATATACATATTCATACAATTTTTATCTAATTTATAACATCCAAACATTTAAGATACACAAGTTATTTAAGAAACAGTTATTTATCAATAAATATACATTTCTATTTATTTTTTAAAAATGTTTCTAATATTATAATGAACAGATATAAAAGGTATAATAATATAATAATAATGTTTATAACAACAACAGTAACAAAAAAAGTAACAATTATAATAAAAAACTATCTCTTGCTCTCTTTCTATATATATATATATATATATATATATACACACATTTAGAGAGAGAGAGAGTTGCTAAACACAAAATATACATATATATTTATACATTTTTTATTTAATTTAGAATTTATAACATCCAAACATTTAAGATACACCCAAAATCATATTCACTGTCATATTAAATGGTTATTTATCAATAAAATAATAGTTAATAATTACAAATAAAAAATACAATAAATGTAAATTGTTATTTAGTAATTAAAGTTTCTTCAAATTAAATATATATTTAATAAATAAATGTGCATATACATTAATAAATTATACATATTTTATACCAAAAATTATATAAATATATATTTAGAGAGAGAGAGAGTTACTAAACACTAAATATACATATATATTAATTTTTAATTATAATATTTATAATTCTCTATATTTATAACAACAGCAATAATAAAAATAATTTTTATTTAATTTTTATTAAAAAAAAATAGTTACCAATTAAGATACATCCAAAATCATATTCATTCATATTAAACAGCTATTTATAAATAAATCTGAATTTCTATTTATTTTTACAAATATTCCTAATATTACAATTAATGTGTATAATATAATAACAATAATATTGTTTTCTTAAAATTAAATACATTTAATAAATATATGTGCATATACATTAATATTTTATACATATTTTCTATCTTAAATTAACACCTATTTGAATTTTATATAAATGTAAAACACTAAATATACATACACACACATATATATATATATATATATATATATATATATATATATATTGTATTTAATTTATAATAAATAATTTATAACATTTTTATAATATTAATAATTAAGAAACAAAAACAGCTATCCAATTTTTTTGGGTGGTTGATAGACAATAAAGTTACATCCAAACATTTAAGATCCATCCAAAATTATATTCGTTGTCATATTAAATGGTTATTTATAAATAAATATGAATTTCTATTTATTTTTCAAAATATTTCTAATATCACAATGAATGTGTATAATATAATAATAACAATTAAAATAATAATTAATAAAAAAAATACAGTAAGCTTAAATATTTTTTTCTAAAATGAAATATATATTTAATAAATAAATTAGTATATACATGAATATATTATTCATATTTTATATGTTTAATTATTATTATTATTATTTTACATATATCTATATTCCCTGTTTAGTGTGTATATAGCAGTGAACACTACATAGGGACCCTGTGAATTTGATTGTGTTCATTCTAGTGTGCCACCATCAGAAAACGAGACACATGCTGAGCGTTATGACACTGGCACAGTGGCGCTCATTTACACAGAACCAAAACCCCAAAACTTCAACTAATCTAAAACCTCAGTATGCTTATTTCCTTTAGGAAATGCAAATCTAATTTCAATAAAACGCTCTTTTGTCATTGTGCAATTCTTAGCGCTTTCTTTCTCTCAGCGTGATTCACGCGGCGCTTCTGCGGGTAATTCAATCAGACCGAGCCGGAAAACAGCAAATGTATGCAGAAATGCCAAAACTAATCACAACTAGTCAGCTGGCCTGTTTTATTCATATGCCAGGGAATTAAAAATTAAAACTTTAGGATGCTGGGGAATGATTGCGTGCCTGATACGCAGGGACAGCGTAACCAGCCCGCTAAACGAAAGCACGCGGATGCTAATTATTATCCTCTGTGAAACAACAGAATCTGTGTTTACAGCCAGCGAAAGCCTAATTTGTCTGCTGTTGGAGGCGGATGCATTATTAAAGCATAATGCAATGTGCATGAAACACTCTCTTTGGGCCTATTAGATGCAAGTAATAATTCAGAAAGTTTGTAAAGTTCTCCAGGCGCCTGTTTTGCTAGTATTTTCACGCTGGCCGGTAACGGAGCCGTGGAGCTACATGGTCTACGGGTTTCTCCAGACTTCATGAAGATGTGCTACACTTCACAGAAAAAACCCACAAGCCCTTCACGGAGACCGAGCCTCTGGCAAAAATATTTCAAATATTATAATGAACATGTATAATAATAATAATTAAAATAATAATTAAAAATAAAAAATTCAAAAACCTTTTTTTTTTTTTTATTAAAGTTTCTTAAAATTAAATATATTTAATAAATAAATGTACTTATACATTAATATATTATACATATTATATAGGGTAAATTTGATATATATATATATATAGAGAGAGAGAGAGAGAGAGAGAGAAACTAAATATACATATATATATATATGTCGGACACTTTCTGCTCTCGTTAGTGACGCTCTCGCGATGTTTGCATGCACTATCACAGATGAAGTGAATTAAATGCAATATTTATCAAATACACAGATTTTTCAAAAGCGTTTTTATGAGCAACAGAAACACGTTTCATATACTGCTTAATACAGCGCCATCTGAACAAGAATAATGATCAACATAAACATATACTATTTAAATACTAATAAAGTGGGGTTATATATGCTTTTATCAGTGTTTTATGATAAATGTGACTCAATATAACATTGCGACTACAGTAAAAACACTTTTACTGTTCTAAAAAACAGATTTGTCAGCATTATCGGACTTCAGGATGTTAGAATAAACCCAAAACACACGTGATCGTTGTCATGCGGTGAATCTGGCCAATCGTGAAACAGTCATGTGGTCATCAGAGCTCCTGCAGCCGCTCTGAAGAAACTGTGCCGGCTGAGTCAGCCGGCTGCTCTCGAATGGCTATCGCGGTACTTTGATGCCACACGTGACAGTCACGAGGCGTCGGCGCCTCCTCAAGTCGGACAAAATTTCTAACCGACATGCACTGCTTTAAGTCAGAATTTGATCGAGCTGCGCAGCGCTGCGTTAAGTCGAACACACCTACTAATAATCACGGGAATGGGACGGGACAGGAAAAAATGTCAGCGGGAGTGGGCGGGACCGGGAATCGTAACGCTATGAAACCCAGCTTCATACACAAATATACCTTTTATATAAATAAACTATATATTGTAATTTTAAACTTAATTCTAGTTGACCTGTCTCTTTATGCTCTCCTTCTGTATGCTTTGGTGTGGCTGGTTAAGCAAGTGAGTTCATGACGGACAGATCGTTAACGACTGGTCTATGTGGTAATACAGGACATCCAAATGCTCACCTATCATTCATCGACCATACGGGTTTTCATCTGAAAGATTTATGTAGTAGCAACTTTACATGGCCGCTCAATCTAATGTTAACCTAGAAAAATGTGCGCTATTGAAGTGTCAGTGCGAGTGTGGAAGCTGAATAGTAGCGCGGTACTGCATGACAGAGGCGCCGGTGCGGTCACTTGCTCTTAATTTTTAATTTTTGCTCTTTAATTTTAATTTTTCTCGTCATTTTTGGTCATACAGATAAGAGTAATAGGCATCTTTCGAATCTGTAAAGATTCAACGTTTTTTTTTGTGTGTGTGTGCACTCAGAAAAACAAGGAAACGTTGCGCTTTTGTAAACTATAATTAAAGCAAAAAGGACGCGCTTTCTGCCTTCTGTCTCTGTGAACTTGAGCGCGTCTCTGTATACATTCGCGCTAAAATATCAAGGTGAAAGTCATCATAGCTTGCGTAGTATAGACCCAGCTCCCAACCCAACTTTGAGAATAGATTAACGGCGATATTTTTTTTATCGCCGATAAGAGTCTCACGTTAACGCAGCACGTTAACGCCGATAACGGCCCACCACTAATATATATATATATTATTTTTAATAATTAATAATTTTTTAATAATTTATAACTTTTTATAATACTATAACTGTATGTATTTATAACAACAATAAAAATAATTTAACAACTATAAAAAAATCAGTGTATATTTATATATATATGTTACATCCCCAATTGAACTCTCATTTGGTTTCTCCCAGTGTCTCCCCCTGTCATCCTGTTTACTTTGGTTTTGCCCTCGTTATTGTCATCCCATTCACCTGTCCTTGTAATTAGTCACCCTTTTAAAAGCCTGTTTGTATCCTGAGTTTTCTGTCGGTCTTTAATGTTGTTTGAGGTTTCTACGTGTGTGGATTTTCCTGCCTGTTCCTGCTTGTACTACCAAAGGATTATAGTAAATCATTTCGCTTGTTATCTCGTCTCTCGTCTCGTTCCATCCAGCACGCAGCTACTAACCGTTACAGAAAGACCGACCAACAACAGTTTTTTTCCGGCATTATTCCCCTGCGTTTATTTTCTCGTCTTGTTTCTCAGTGTTTTCCTTTTTGATTTTCTAGTATGGACCCTACTGTTCTCCTCATCCTCCTGAAGCAGGGGGAACGCTCTCTTGAGGACCACACCCGAGACTACATCTTCCTCGCGGAACACTCCCACTTTCCGGATAGCAGCCTTTGCACTTTCTACCGTGCAGGACTGAACACCACCGCAAAGGGGCTGCTATCCGGGGAGGGTCCTCGAGAGAGCCTGCCGGACTACATCGAGTGGGTGCTGGCGTCCTGTGGATCGTCATGGACTATTGACTTCGTCAAGGAGGACGTCAGCCCCACTCCAGACCCAGAACCCAGCCAACCCTCACCCCGACATGCGGAGCATGAGCCCGAGCCCACCGCGGATGACGAGCCAGAGCCACGAGCAACCGAGCAAAGGATCACTCAAGAGCCAGAGCCCAACACGTCCGACCAGGTGCGAGAGCCGGCTACGACTACCGCTACGGTGGAGTGCTGCGTGGAGCAAGAGAGGGCTATGGAGAGCCCTGCCCACTGCACCACCGCTGGGGGTGAGCTTGAACTGAACTCTGGGGACTTGATGGACTTCTTTACGGAAGTTCTGGAAACTCACTCTGGGGATTTAATAGACTTTTCTACGGAAATACCTACCTGTCATTATCTACCTGTCGGTATGGAATTCCCACCCACCCCCCCTCTTCTGTCTGTCTGGTCACCGCTGTCCCCTGACAGCCCCTCTGCTCACCCTCAGCCCACCACCTGTGCAGTGGGCTCGCCGCGGGTCTGCCAGCTTCCATCGGCGTCATGGCTGGAGGATCCCTCAGCTCCGCCTCCAGCCTCAGAGTCCAGAACTCCGCCTCGGCCCTCCGACCCTGCGGCTCCACCACGGCTCTCAGCTCCCTCATCTCCACCGTCGCCCGTCGGCCCACCAGCTCCACCGGGCTCCCTCGTCCCTCCGGCTCCGCCTTGGTCGGTCGTCGTCCCGCCATCGCCTCAGGACTCCACTCCTCCGGCTTTGCCTCGTCGCTCCGTCCCGCCGGCTCCGTTGGGCTCCTCCCTCCCTCCGGCTCCACCTCAGTCCTCTGTCGCTCCGGCTCCGCTGCGGACCTCCGGATCTCCGCTTCCGCCTCGGTCGCCAGAGCCTTGGGCTCCGCCTTGGCCCTCCGGATCCTCGGTGTCGCCCTGGATCTTTGGCTCTCCGTCTCCGCCTCGGGCTCCACCTCCACCTGCTCCGCCGCCGTCGGTCGGCCCCCTGGAGTTGTCAGCCCTTCCTCCACCATGGCTCCTCCCTCCGTCGGCTCCACCGTGGGCTTACATCATGGCTGCGGTCTGGGTCTCTACCGGCTTCTCCTGATACATACATTTATTAATATATAGAGAGAGTTACTAAACACTAAATATACATATATATTTATTTTTATTTAATTTATAATAAATAATTTTAGAACATTTTTATATTATAATTGTATATTTATTAACAACAACAATAAAAATAATTTAACAATAATTTTTAAAAAAATCAGTTATCAGACTTTTTCTTGGCAGTTGACAGACAATTAAGTTACATCCAAACATTTAAGATACATCCAAAATTATATTCATTGTCATATCAAACGGTTATTTATCAAAAAAATATAAATTTATTTATTTAAAAAATATTTCAAAAATTATAATGAACATGTATAATAATAATAATAACAATAATAATAATAATAATATAAAAAATACAATACTTAGATATTTTTCTTTAAAACATTTAAATTTCTATTTAAAATTAAACATATATATTTATATTTAAGAAATAAATGTGCACATAAATAAATATATTATACAGATTTTGTGTTAAATTAATATATATTTAAATTTTATATAAATTCAATTTTATATAAATTTTATATAAATTATAGAGAAAGAGCGAGAGTTAATAAACACTAAATATACATACATATTTATTCTTTTTTATTTATAATGAATAATTTATAACATTTTTATAATACTATAATTATATACATTTATAACAACAATAATAAAAATAATTTAACAATTATAAAAAAAATTCTGTTATCAAAAACATTTAAGATGCTTCCAAAATCATATTTATTGTCATATTAAATTATTTATCAATAAATATAATTTTTTCTATTTATTTAAAAAAAAATTCTAATATTAAAATGAACGTGTATAATAATATAATAATAATTAAAAACACACGAAAAAAATGTCTATTTAAAATTGAATATATATTTAATAATTGTGCATATACATGAATATATTATACTGTATTATATTATATTATGTTAAAATTAATATATTTAAATTTTATATCAATTTTATATATATTTAATTATATTATAATGAACATGTATAATATAATAATAATAAATAAAATATAATAATTAATAAAAAAATACAATAAACTTAAATAATTATTTCTTTAAAAAGTTAGTTTCTAGTAATTCAAGTAATAGTTGAGAAAGTTTGTAAAGTTCTCCAGGCGTCTCTTTTGCTAGTATTTTCACTCTGGCCGGTAAGAGCCGTGGAGCGACATGGTCATCCGGTTTCTCCAGACTTCATGAAGATGTGCTACACTTCACAGAAACCTGACAAGCCCTCCGCAGAGACCGAGCCTCTGGCAAACAGCCATCAGACACGCCTGGCAGCTGCCAGTCACCCTCAATCATTTACCGCCATCACAGTTTGCATTCGGCAGAACGGGGAGGCATTTTGGGTAGCATGTTAAACATGGATGGCGAGAGGCTGTTTATTCTTTCTCAACCTTCAGGCTAAGTGTTGTCTGCCTGAGATGGATACCACTTCAGGGACTAACTGAAAACTGCTGTCTTTCATACAAAAAACTGAGGCTTTTCACAGAAATACACGATAACTGTCAAAACTGGTATATTTTGTGACATGCACTGGTTTTGAGATGTTATACATGCCTGTCTGGACTTCCCGGAGACTCAGAACTGACACTTTCCTGAAACTAAACAAGCAAACGGTTGCAATTCATTGCTCAGGGGATAAAATGATAACGACAGGTCAGAAATAAGACTGTAAATACCATAGTAACAGCATCTTTACCATGCTGTGTTTCTGAGCACCATGAAGTACCAAATACTGTTTTTGCATATAGCAAGTGACAAATAAATAAACAAGCAAATAAATTAATTTTCTGAAAACAATTCTTAACATCATAATAAAGGTATACAATTAGCTACCCAGATTAATGTATTTTGATTTAACAGAGGCTACATATTTTTAATGAAGAACACAGATTTAAAATGATTTAAAAATTATTTATTTCTTAACTCTGAAGCATTTATATTGTATAGTTAAATTACCTGAAAAACACACAGCTGCTGTTTATATAGTATATAATAATTACATGTTTTCTAAACATTAAAAAATTAAATGAAATAATAAAAATAAAAATAAATATAAATAAAATATAAATATAACAAACAAATCAATAAAACTAAAAATTAGCAACTTATTTTGCTATATATTTTTGCGTATTTGCTAATATTCTTCTAAACATCAAAAAATAATAAAATAAAAATATACATAAAATATAAATATAACAAATAAATAAGCAAAAATAAGTAACTTTATTTTTGCTATATATTTTTGCATATTTGCTAATATTTTTCTAAACGCAAACATAAAATAAAATAATAAAATAAAAATTAAATATATATAAAATACAAATATATCAAACAAATAAATAAAATAAAAAACTTATTTTTACTATATATTTTTGCATATTTGCTAATATTTTTCTAAACGCATCAAAAAATAAAATAAAATAATAAAATAAAAATATACATAAAATATAAATATAACAAACAAATAAGCAAAAATAAGTAACTTCTTATTTTAATAAGATAAAAAATAAATATAAATAAATTATAAATATAATAAACAAACAAATAAAATTAGTAACTTATTTTTGCGATATATTTTTTGTATATTTGCTAATATTTTTCTAAACACATCAAAAAATAAAATAATAAAAAAATAAATAAATATAAATCAAATATAAATATATCAAACAAACAAAAAAAATTAGTTACTTATTATTTTGATATATATTTTTGCATATTTGCTAATATTTCTGAGCCTATATTTCTTATATTTGGATTAAAAACTAAATATAAATTCAGTATAAAAACTAATAGCCAGGGTCACTTTTTTTTTTTTTAATTTACTTCATTTAACATGAATTATTAAACAGACTTAATGTTTGACCCTGGCTATTAGTCAAACCATGATATAATAACTATTTCATGAAATCTCTTTCAATATGAAATGTTCATTTTTGCTTAAAATTAAAGAAAAAAAAAATCCAATATCAAATTTTTGCTAAGAATTCTTAATATCACATTAAATAAATATACAATCTGCAACTCAGCTAAATATATTTTGTGGTTATGATGGTTACATATTTTTACTGAAAAACATGTGAAGCGAGTTAAAAAGAATTAAATGTATACGATTATATTTTATTAATTGCTATATAAATAAATTAATATATATATATATATATATATATATATATATATATATATGATGGCACAATAAAATTTTTATATAAGGATGGCTTTATTATTTATTAAATTATGTATTAGTCATATATGTTTTACTTACAAATACAGCATATGTAAGTCATGCATATATATTCTCTCTCTCTATTACATACTATATTAAAATATTAACTTATTTGACAATTTATTTGTCTGACAGAATTCTCAAACTGGAAAAGACATCACAGAATGACCTCAAAATGACTAATTACTCCACGTTAGCACGCTAAGAGTGTTTGGTCAGATGCTGATGAACTAGTAACCTTCACCTAGCTAACCATCAGTCACTAACAGATACAGACTTTCACCGCAGTGTTTCTAACTTCAGGGCAGAGACGTGATTTAAAACAACCTGACAAAACCGTGTCCCGCAGCAGCGAGTTGTTTACAAGTTTCGTAAAAGGTTGTGCGAGAAGCGTGGCGAGGGGGAAACGCGGCGCGGGCCCCGACTGGGCCGTCAGGTACCGGTGACGCTGTCAATCATGCAAACGGACAGGCGGACTACACCGCTGGCGGCTCAACTCAATCAACTGAAACATCACAAACCCATCCGTGAAGATCAGAGACAGAGAACCATTCATTTCAAGCTGCTGTGTGGGACTGTGGGATACATGTGGACCTTCTTTCCCTCCAGTTATTACTCTAATATCTCTGGAACATGATGTGTGTTTTGTACTATCTGGCGATTTTGAGTGAGGAAAGCAAGTTAAGCTTCAATGATAAAGAATACTGCACAATTGCGAAGTCATAAACGAGTCTTGCGGGTGGCATTTAGCGCCGTCTTTTCATATGAGAGCCGCATTTGATGTCTTATTCAGTTTGGATGTAATTGCTTTTTACTCCCGGGAGTTTTGATGCTTCATCGCAACACACAATTTATAAAAGCTTTAAATACTACATTCAGAAGAAACCCACTTGACCCTGTTAAAAAAAAGGCACGTTTTATTTTCCAGACGTATGTTTCTATGCAATTTTTATGATTGTTGGAACATCTTAAAAGCAATAAGCAGAGGTTCCTTGAGGACTTACAGCACAAAAACGACAAGATTTCTCTTCCATTTTGCCGTTTACTCATCCCGACTGGTACATCTGGGTCTAAAAACAAATAAATAAATAATAAAATCACTAAAATGTTTATTCATTTGCTTAGTTGAAATATAAGCTGTCCAAGAAAGCTTTTATTTATTCAACATCATGATTTAAATATATTTACATGCATTTACATTAATGTTTGGGGAAAAGTGTATCTCCTGTACTATATCTTGGCAGCATCCCATTCTTCACCATCACTTTCTTGTATTCGCCAGTCTCATTTTCATAGTCCTGCTGTGCAACGCATGCATTTTTAAAGTACAAATATTCCATATATTCTCTAAATTAATAAGAGCTCATAAAATTGCCACATATAATATTTATAATATTGGTAGAAAAGAAGAAATCTTTTTAAATGAGTTACAGCATGTCTCACTGCAGGATACTAATAACACAGCATTACATGCCGAACTATCTATTTAATATCAGTGTAACATTTTACTGGAAAATACTTAATGTTAAACTTTTAAGTCCCCCCACAGTCACTAATTTCATATGTTAAAACTCATTTTTGATGGTTTCTGTGAGCCTAAAAAAAGGTTTTCACTTGTCATTAAAGCCTTAAAATGTCTTAAATCAGAGCAGAAAGTCTTAATTTCATAAAGTTTCATTAAATGTTTAATGCACTGCAAAAATATTTTTTGTTTTGTTTTCAAATGCAAATATCAAAACATCCAGTGTTTAATTATTAAATTGAGTTGTTTAAAAAAGAACAAATTTGGGGAATGAAAACTTGTTTTCCTTTTTAATTTAAATTTTGAATTTGCAATTGAATTTGAATTTAGAACTTTAAATTTGAATTTGAATTAGAAGTTGAAGTTGAATTTGAATTTTGATCTTTAAATTTGAATTTTGAATTTGAATTTTAAGTTTAAGTTGAATTTTGAACTTTAAAATTGAATTTTGAATCTGAAGTTAAAGTTGGATTTGAAGTTGAATTTTGAACTTAAATTTGAATTTTTGAATTTGAAGCTGATTTTTCTGAGCTCAATATTTGTACAAATTTTATCAAACTCATTTTATTTTGATAAATTTCCCATAAAACAAGTCTTCTTTTTAATTGTTTAAAAAAGAAGAAGAAATATCCCTCAACTGGGGATTGTTTTCCCTTTGAATTTTGAATTTGAATTTGCAATCTGAATTTTGAACCCTAAATTCGAATTTGAATTTGTATTTGAAATTTGAAGTTGAAGATGAATTTGAAGTTGATTTTTGAATGTTAAATTAGATTTTTGAATTTGAATTTAAATTTGGAATTTGCAATTTGAAGTTGAAGTTGAATTTCAAGTTGAATTTTGAACTTAAATTTATATTTTCGAATTTAAATTTTGAAGTTGAAGCAGAAGTTGAATTTGAATTTTTAATTTGAAGTTGATTTTTCTGAGCAATGGTAGATATTTCTAATAATTTTCATCATAAACTCATTTTATTTTGATCAATTTCCCAGAAAACAACTTTTAATTGCATCTTGATTTAATAATCTTTTAATAATCATTTTCACTGGAAAAAAAAGACAAAAATACTGAACATCACTGATGAATTTGCACATGTTTGTCTTTAAGCATATTAAAAACCCTAAACAGATGTTAAAACTTGATTTTCACCACAAGAAGTCTTGAAAAAAATATTTTTCCATCTTAGGCCCAAAGTACCATGTCCACTGTGACATCTAGGTTGCAAACCACTGATTTATACAGTGCTGTAGTACTGAAAGATTACCATATTCATATTTGCAGTACCCCAAGGCAATTCAAAAAATACGTATGCAAAAGAAACATGGTATTATGATGGTAAACATCCTAAAACACCATGAATCTTTTATGCTAGCACACACAGCGGTGATTACTCACGTCTCCAGATCTCTGTGTGTGATTTTCCGTCCTGTATGCGCAGTATCTGTCTTCTATCATGTACTTGATTCATTGGGACTCTGATCTGTCAGCTTTCATAACACTTGTCATCGCATTTACTGGTTTGCTGGTTTGCTAGCAGCTGTCAGCGACACTACAGCGTAACCAATCCCATCGTACAGATGTGGTTTGTGCCCTGAATGACAGGACCGGGATATGGAAGGGAGATTTGTCAGTTTTAGGGCAGTGGAGAACAGACCAGCTTAGCAGTTTTTCTCCACATGATTCAGGGTGAAAGTGTCCCGAGGGTTTGGATGCCATCTGACTCCTAATTACGCACTGAACCCTGCGAAAAGAGGCAAAAATGTTAGGAGGAATTTTAAAAACTACATATAGTACACTAATTTCAAAACAAAAGCAAAAAATATATATATTTTGTGATAACGACTTTCTGTAAACAAAACTCACTACACCATAAAAATATATAAAAGCAGGGCGTGAAACAATGATTTGAGTAAAGAATGCTAAACAAAAAATAAAAATGCAAAAGAAAATCCCATTTTGCATTTTGGCAATATAAAAATTATATATTATTTTAATACTAAAGTACATTTGCATTAAAAGTACATAAAAGTACTATTTGATGTATTGAATTTAATTGATGCTGATTTTAATTAATTGTTTGCTTGCATATAGAGATTAATTATTAAAGCAATTACCGTGGATAGTTTATCGTAATGCAAATACAAAATGAATGTAGAAAAAAAAAAGATTTAATTTACTACAGCAATGATAATTAATGTGTTTAATCGTCATGAAAGTAATGCAAAAAAATGGTTCTAAAAATAATGACGTTCTGCATGATTCTCGTTTGACAATGTTTCTTTTAATAACAAAAATGATGTCATTTGTGTTATTATTTTATTATTATTAAATTTTGCTATTATTTTACATTAGTATAAAAAGTGCATAACAGAACTGTTTAATGTATTGAATTTAATTGATGCTAATTTTAATTAAACCATCTGCTTGCATATAGAAGTGAATTATTATAGCATTTTTTTTATTATTATTTAAAAAAAAACTAATATTTTGAAAATATTATTGCAATTTAAAATTAGGGTCTTCTGTTTCAATATACTTTAAAATATAATTTATTCCTGTGATGCAAAGCTGAATTTTCATCAGCCATTATTCCAGTCTTTAGTGTCACATAGAAATCTTTTCTAGAAATATGTCTTTACTATCACTTTTTATCAATTTTAACACCTCCTTGCTAATAAAAGTATTAATTTCTTTCAAAAAAAGAAAGAAAAAAGGTTTACTGACCAGACTTTTGAATAGTAATGTATATTGTTACAAAAGATTAACATTTTAAATAAATGCTGTTCTTTATTCATAAAAGAATCTTGAATGATGTATCACGTTCCAAAAAAAATAAAATAAAATAAAAATAAATAATAAATCAGTATATTAGAATGGTTTCTGAAGGATCATATGACACTGAAGACTAGAGTAATGATGCCGAAAATTCAGCTTTGATCACAGAAATGTTATATTTTAAAGTGTATTAAAATAGAAAAACATTATTTTAAATTGTAATATTTCACAATATTTACAGATTTTTTACTGTGTTTTTGAACAAATAAAAGAGGCCTTGATGAGCAGAAGAGAATTTGTTTTAGAAGAAAAAAACAAACACACACACACACAAATTATTATAGAAATTAACAGATTCATTGTAATTCAGATACAAAACAAACATTGAAAAAACTTTAATTTAGAATAGCACATGAAAGTAATGCAAAAAAAAATGGTTCTAAAAATAATAAAACTTCTAAATTCTAAATTAAAAACTTTAATTTAGAATAGCACTGATAATTAATATGTTTAACTGTCATGAAAATGGGTTTTAAAATAATATATATAATGACTGATTTCTTTTAATGATATGATAAACATAATATAAAAATGATATATTATTTAAATTGTAAAGTACATTTCCATAAAAAATACATAAACTGTTTAACGTATTGAATTTGATTGATGCTAATTTTAATTAAACCATCTGTTTGCATATAGAAGTGAATTATTATAGCAAATAATTAATTCAAATACAATGTAAATGTTTTTCGTTTAAACATTTTCTTCGCTCATCAGGGCTGCATTTATTTGATCAAAAATACAGAAAAAATAGCAATATTGTGAATTATTATTGTTATTTAAAATAACAGCTTTCCATTTCAATATACTTTAAAATGGAATTTATTCCTGTGATGCAAAGTTGAATTTTTATAAGCCATTATTCCAGTCTTCAGTGTCACATGATTCAAAATAGAAATCTTTTCTAACAATACAAGTCATTACTATTGCTTTTAAATCAATTTAACACCTCCTTGCTGAATAAAAGTACTAATTTCTTAAAGAAAAAAAAAAAAAGAAAGAAAGAAAAATGAATTTTGTAGTAATGTATATTGTTACGAAAGATTTCTGTTTTGAATAAATGCTGTTCTTTTATCAGTGCTCACTATAAATCAGCATATTAGAATGATTTCTGAAGGACTATGTGACACTTTAGACTGGAGAAAAGATGCTGAAAATTCAGCTTTGCATCACAGGAAAAAATTATATTTTAAAGTATATTTAAATAGAAAACCATTATTTGAAATTGTAATAATATTTCGCAATATTACATTTTTTTTTCTGTATTTTTGATCAAATAAATGCAGCCTTGATGAGCAGAAGAGACATCTTTAAAAAAATAAATACATTTTACTGATTCCAAACTTTTGAACAGCAGGCTGAAATATGACTTTTTTTTTTGCATGAGATTCTCACAATCATATTTATGATGCTCTCTTTCGCAAGACATAATGTTGCTCTCTAAATCTCAAAGTATCCCGCTGCTCTCATCTGGATCGTGTGGAGATCTCCACGAGCTTACAGTCTGATGACTTACTCTCAACAACTTCTGCAAAGATTAGCTGAGCCTAATGTGGCCTTAATGTATTCAGTCTATTATTACTGGAGCGCCAGCCTGAATCGAAGAGAAGCGGACTGATAAAGTGTCACATCCACGAGCGTATTAAAGTCCTTTTCATATAAATACCGTTCTGCAGCGCTGATTTTGATTGCCATTAACTGGCTGATAGTTGGTAATTATAGCCGAATAATGATTATGCATTACAAATGTATGACTGCTGGACGTCTATCAGCGCAGAGAGATGATCTTCTCAGCGCGAGAGGAAGTCTACTGTATTATCAGAGAGAGGTTTTGCGTTTTGCACTGCCATCTGTCTGTTTAGTACTCATTTGAGTCTGTATGGCAGATCGTATGAGGTGCTGCAGTATATAATCTTTCCGAATCTGTGAACTTTAGTTCCTCTGGATCCTTATGAGATTAACTTAAATTTATCAGATTATTATTTATTTATTTATAATTATTTATTATGCTTGTACAGAACTTTGGGGAAACCTTGGTTGTATAAATGTGCTTTAAAAATAAACAAACTCAACAAACAAACTCAACATATAAAAAGGAATACTGTTTTTTTTTTTTTTTCTTATATATTTTGTTTCTTATATATTTTCCTTTTTTTTTCTATTATTGCATCTAACTATTTTTATTTTGCTAAAAAACATTGTTAAAATAGCTAAAATATATTTTTCATATATTTTATTCCTTTTATCTTCTTTTTGTGATATATTTGTTCTCTTTTTTCTTTTGTGATTGAATCTTACTATATTTTACTGTTATTTTTATTTTTATATTGTAGTTTAATTTTTTTTTTTTTTACATTCATCACTCTTGATGATATTTAATTTATTTATTCTTTTATTTAATCTTTCTGTATTCTTATTTTTATTTTATTTTACTTAAAACATTTTTTTATTTTTGATTTAAGTTATTTTTAAAATATATTTGATTCATTTGACCTCCTTTTCTAAAATGACACTGATTTATTTTTCTTCTATTATTTTTATTTTACTCCAAAACATTTTTATTTTTATATATTTTAAACATATTTTTATATATTTTATTGTTATTATCTCCTTTATTTTACGTTTACATTTTTTTACATTCATCCCTGTTTAGTGATATTTGATTTCTTTTTTCTTCTTTTATTGTATCTTTCTGTATTCTATTTTTACATTTTTTTTACTTAAAAACATTTTTTATTTTTATTTTGATTTAAGTTATTTTCAAAATAAAATTCTTCTTTTTATCTCCCTTCTGATCTGTTTGTTTTCTTTTTTCTTCTATTATTGAATCTTACTATATTGTACTTTTATTTTATTTTAAAAACGTATTTTTATATTTTACGTTTCATTTTTATATATTTTTGTTTTACATTCATCCCCTTTTTAGTGATAATTATGATTTCTTTTTCCTTCTTTTATTGTATCTTTCTGTATTCTATTTTTTTTTTACTTAAAAGCATTCTTTATTTTTGATTTAAGTTATTTCTAAAATAAACTTTTGAAATATTTCTAATATGATATTGATTTATTTTTCTTCGATTAGTTTTATTTTTTTCAAAAACATTTTTTGTTTTTATATTTTAAACATTTTTATACATTTTGTTCTTTTTATCTTTTTTAATATTATATTTCTTTTTCCTTCTTTTGTTTGTTTCTTACTGTATTCTGTTTTTATTTTATTATTTTGTTTTTTATGTTTAATATTTCAAACATATTTTTATCTTTTTATCACCTTTTCTAATACGATATTTGTTTTCTTTTTTCTTTTATTAATTTTATTATTAAAATTGTACAGCACTTTGCAAAAGTCTGTAGTCTTTTGATTGCGGTCAAGCCATTTTACATTTATTAGAGTGCAAAATTTGAGATCCAGAAGTTAAATCCCATTCATTTTCTATAGAAGGAAATCAGAATATTCTATGCAAGAATATTTCTGAATTAAAATATATTGCTTTTATACTTATAATCAATTACTAGAAGTTAATAGTTTCACATTTTAGCATTGTTTTTTTATTTGATTACATCATTTGCAATGCATTAAGGATTAGAAGTTTATTGCCTCATCAAAAAAGAAATTTAAAAGTAATAAGTGCATTAAGTCTTCCGTGATTCATCTTGCAACTCATTTTCTGAATGTACATGCATATGGAGTATGCAAATGGGAAAAATACTTCAACTTAAAAAGTGGTCAGTCTCTGTTCAGCTCTATTGAGCTTAATGATTTGCACAAGCAGTTAAAAAGCCACAAGTAACCATTATAAAATCATTATGTTCCAGCTATACAACGATGGTTTGTCTGTGGTGTGTTCGCATTTGTCTTGTTTGGTGAAAATGTGTTTGTGAGTGTAAACAGCACACCTTATCTTAAGTTGTCAGGCTCAAGCGCAAGCAGCAAAACCTCAACAACAAATCCATGTCCTGCTGCTCGACAGCTTCAAGGACAGATGCACATGTTAGTCCAGGAGAAAATCACACTCAACGGGCCAATCTCACGAAAACCTGTCAAGAAAACATCCAGGTCAGATTTATCCCGAAAATCAACAGAAAGAAATAAGACGTCCAGTTTTGCTTAAAACAAAGCCAAAAATGCATTATTTTACTCATAATTAAACACATTTACTGTTTGGTTCTTCAAAATATCTTCTTTTGTAAGTGAAGTATCCCTTTAATGCATACTGTATAATGCAATGCAGCACTGCAGTAATTAATAATGAAGTTTTTGTGCAAATGCATCCATACACACACACACCTAAAGGTCCAGTCCTGACAACCTGCCGTCATTACTGTCCAGTCTCTCAGCTTATTTCCCCTGGAAACAGAGCGGCTACAGTATAATGACAGCCTGAGCTCATTCTTCACCACTGAGACCTGCTGCTCACTCCGAAACTTCAATGTGCGAATTATGGCACTTCTTCATTTCATATTGGGTTGAGTGTTTGGGGAGGGTCAGTCAATAATGAAGCTGGCAGCACTGCATCTTAAGCAAACCCAAGATGTTCCCATAGCGGACGATCAAACATCATACAGAACAACAGCGTTGGAAAAATCAAGCTGTAGAAAACAGGAGAAAAACAGTATCAGAACTTTGCAGAACATTCTGAGCAAACCTTCTTCCAGCAGCATTAACAGAATGCGCTCTGATGCTGCTGTAATGTTGTTGGTCTTACATAATCAAAATTGTGTAATTGTTTTCTGAAGAATATGCTTAAATAAAAAGCTCACTTCATGAATTACAAGCATGTTGGCAACCACAGCTATAAATGAATCCTTTAGATTACATGAAACTGATAATAAGTCTATTATACACAATATAGTGATAAACCGAACATTTACTTCAGCGGTATGAAATGACTAAATGCTTTCAACTGATTTCCTATTGAACTGTCATCAACTGAACAGCAGTGCTCAAACTATTTCATATATAGCGAATTAAGCTACAAACTCGATCATAGTGCACAATGTTTTAATCTAAAATGAATTATGAGCTGCCGCTCGTCATATTAATGGCGTGTTTTCCAGTAGTTAGCTGTAAATCGGTTACCTCACCTGAATATGTTCGTAGATTTGTGTTGGATGTTATCTCTGAAATGTAGCCTAAATAGTGATAGGCCTATTTTATTTGTAAACATCATACTTTATACGTTTATTTCGATTTATCTCATAAAACTAGCGAGCTAGTCAGTAGTAGTACTGAGAGTGTCGTGTAAACAACTGAAGACGCGAAAAGACGAACGGACAAACCGCCTCAAGTGAGTGAGTCGTTTACGCTGGAACCGCTCCGATTGATTCAAATTCAAACTCGTGACTTCGATCAAGTCATTCACTAGCAAAAAAACAAACAAAAAAAAAAACAGACCAATTCATTTACGAATTTCGGCATCGCTTGTAATGGCTTTAAAAAGCACGTAGTGATTGGTGAAATGGATCGCATCGCAAAACGATTCAATGTTTAGAAGCGCTCCATCCGGATCGCGAATCATTTGATTTAGATCGGAACTTCGGACCGGGTTCACGAATCATTTAATTCAAATCGGAATCCTCGGAGCGTGGATCGCGAATCATTTGATTTAGATCAGAACTGGGATGGTTCGTGAATCTTTTACGAATTTAGACACCGTTTGTAAAGATTTTAAAAAGCACGTAGTGATGGGTGAAACGGAGCTTTTCGAAACTCCTAATCGGTTAAACCACTGCATCACAAAATGATTTGAAGCGCTCCAAACGGATCGCGAATCATTTGATTCAGATCGGGACTTCAGAGCGCGTATCGCGAATCATTTGATTTGAATCAGGATTTCGGAGCGGGTTTGCGAATCTTTTGATTCAGATCGGAACTTCGGACCGGATTTGTGAATCATTTAATTCAGATTGGGATCTTCGGAGCGCGGATCGCGAATCATTTGATTTAGATCGGAACTGAGATGGTTCGCGAATCTTTTACGAATTTCGACATAGCTCGTAATGAAAAGCACGTAGTAACTATGAAACGGAGCTTTTCGAAACTCATGATTCAACTGTTTCGAAGCACTCCAACCAGATCCCATAATATCGCGACTTCAGATTTGAATTTGAATCCAAATTTCGGAGTAGGTTTGCGACGTTTGATTCAGATCGAAACTTCGAAGAGGGTTCGCGAATCGTTTTATTCAGATCTGCGAATTGAAAGATTTGTGATAGGTGCTCCGAAGTCCCGATCTGAAATGATGGTTCGCGAATCATTAATCAATTTCGGAGCACGTATCGCGAATCATTTGATTTGAATCGGAACTTCAGCGCGTTGACGAATCATTTGATTTAGATCGGATCGAAGATGGTGCGCGAATCGTTTTATTCAGATCTGGCCTGCGTCCCACTGTGCATACTATCCACCCTAAATTCTATGTGATACTAGTAAATTTCACTACTATTTAGGGCAGATAGGGTGGATAGTATGCACACTGGGACACAGGGTTGGACTTCAAGAGCGAGTATCGCGAATCATTTGATTTAGATCAGAACTTCAGAGCGGGTTTGTGAATCTTTTGATTAAAATCGAAACTTCGGATCGGATTCGAATCTTTTGATTCAGATCGGAACTTTAAATCTGATCCGCGAATCATTTCGCCAATTAAATTATACTTTATACTTGTACTTGAATTATACTTGTCTATACAATCCACTTTGAATAAAGAAAAGAGAGGTTTAGAGTCAGTAAACTTTTGTTTGTGAATGTGAAATTTAGCCAACAGCAAACCCAAATTAATAATGTAATATTTCGCTATATTCCTATTATTTTGAGTATTCAAATCCAAAGGCATCTTTAAAACGAAAAGAAAAATCACTTACAACATAAGCTTGAATAAACATGAAACAATCCGACCATATTTTTTTTTTTTTTTTTTTTTTTTTGTAAAGGTGCCTTGCCAGAACAAATGAATGAAGTCTTCTTCAGAGGAATGACAAAAACAGTCCCACTTCATATAAGGGCCAGCCAGGAGTCCCTAGCAACAAACAATTTTATCAGCACTTAAAGATCCCTTCAGACTGAATAAACATGAGAAACCAACATTGATCGAGACAAACTTGCCTGTTCATTTCTACAGTCCGAATGCTGTTGTGGTCGCTAAACCTCCACAAGGTGGCGCATCTCATTCACACCGCGTCCACAGAACTGCTGACTGTGCTGCAGCGTGTTTGCATGTGTGTTGAGCGGTAAATGAACAGTCTTGATGAGAGAATCTTTGGCCCGTGCTGACGGGTTTACGCCGAGGCTGTTGGGAATACAGATTAAAGTCATCCTTTGGGCTCTTGAAGCAGAAAGCCAGGTGTACTTAAGCTGTTTAAATCAAACAGGATCGCTCTTTGATTCTGGTGAAACGCACCTTGTGGGGATCCTCCGGCTTCCTTTAATGCTGCTCGGCTTTGGAGGCAGAAAATATTTGCAGGTTTTCATTTGATCCGGGGCTGATTCATGATTGAAAGATGGAAAGTTCAGGCGTGACTTAATCAAACAGACGGGATTTATGTTTTGTTTTGTTTCTGTTGACGTTTGATAGTGTATGTTATTTTTGATAAGCAGATAGTTTGTACTATTTGTAGAAGTTTGAAATCCAATAATCTGCACTGAACTTACAATAAGTTCAGTGCGTTTATTTTCGAGTCCAAGTCCCAAAAAGCTTCTTATATTAGTAGGTCAATATATTTTAATCTAAAACATCATCTAAAAAATAAACAAATACGTTTTAAAGGAATAGTTTGCCCCAAAATGAAAATTTATCATCCTCAGGCCATCCAAAATGTACACAAGTTTCTTCATGGGAGTGAATGGGTGCCGTCAGAATGAGAGTCCATACAGCTGATAAAAAAGCATAATAATCCACACCGCTCCAGTCCAAAATGTAGATGAGATTGTTTCTTCATCAGATTTGGAGAAATGTACAGTAGCATTACATCATTTGCTCACCAATGGATCCTCTGCAGTGAATGGGTGCCGTTAGAATGAGAGTTTAAACAGCTGATAAAAACATCACAATAATCCACATCACTGTAGCCCATGATGTAGGTGAGTTTGTTTCTTCATCAGATTTGGAGAAATGTATAATCACATCACTTGCTCACCAATGGATCCACTGCAGTGAATGGGTGCCGTCAGAATGCGTGTCCGAACAGCTGATAAAAAAATCACAATAATCCACACCACTCCAGTCCAAGATGTAGATGAGTTTGTTCCTCATCAGATTTGGAGAAATGTAGCACTACATCACTCACCAATGGATCCACTTCAGTGAATGGGTGCCGTCAGATTGAGAATCCAAACAGCTAATAAAAACATCACAATAATCCACACCTCTCCAGTCCAAGATGTAGATGAGTTCGTTTTTCATCAGATTTGGAGAAATGTAGCATTACATAACTTACCAATGGATCCACTTTAGTGAATGGGTGCCGTCAGAATGAGAATCCAAACAGCTGATAAATAACATTACAATAATCCACAAGACTCCAGTCCAAGATGTAGATGAGTTTGTTTCTTCATCAGATTTGGAGAAATGTATTATCACATCACTTGCTCACCAATGGATCCACTGCAGTGAATGGGTGCCGTCAGAATGAGCGTCCAAACATCTGATAAAAACATCACAATAATCCACACCACTCCAGTCTAAGATGTAGATGAGTTTGTTTCTTCATCAGATTTGGAGAAATGTAGCATTACATCACTTGGTCACCAATAGATCCACTGCAGTGAATGGGTGCTTTCAGAATGAGAGTCCAAACAGCTGATAAAAACATCACAATAATCCACAAGTAATCCACACCACTCCAGTCCATCAGCTGACACCTTGAGAAGCCAAAAGTTATGTTTGTAAGAAAACAAATCCATCCACAAAGCATTTTAACTTCAAACTGTAACTTTTGGCCAAAATATGAGTCCATAATCCATAATAACTCTTCCTCCAGTGAAAAAGTTTATCTCCTTTTGTCTCACACATCAAAATCCACCCACATATTTGTTTAGAGCTGTTTTGGCTTGTAAACGGTGCTTGATCTGTGCAGATTTCTCTTCTGATTTCAGACAAAATTACTTTTTCACTGGAGAAAGCAATATTATGGCTCGAGGACTTGTATTTTAGCTAAAAGAAATTATTTAAAGTTTAAAAACATCTCAATTATGGATTTGTTTCTTACAAACACCCACCACTTGCCTTCACAAGAATGTTAATTGTGATGTTTTTTCAGCAGTTTGAACTCTCATTCTGACAGCACCCATTCACTCCATTGATAAGCAAGTGATGCAATGCTACATTTCTTCAAATCTGATGAAAAACAAACTCATCTAATACTCAGTAAATGTTCATTTTTGGCTGAACTGTTCTTTTAATCAAGAGCTGCATGGCACTGTCATTTCAACAAGTATGAAAGCCACATACAGAGTGTCATGTATTGAAAAATAACTTAAGAATACTTCAAACAAACACTTAAGAAATGTGACTTTGGTTTAGAGAAAAGCTATTGCAGCATTTGAGATTCAAATAGATGCAGACACTCGATCTCATGAATAACATTCACACATTTATAAGTGTTTGCGAAATGACATTTCTGTATATATCATATTTAAAAGATCTATCACAATGCATATGCTTGGTATAGAGAAAAAAGCCCGTCAGATGTGATTGTGGAGGGCGGTCATGTTTGAGCGGCTGTGCGACTGCAGACAGATTGAATGTAATGGCTGTTGTGGTCTACAGTTCGGCTCAAGTTCTCTCAGCCGGACATAAACCCCATTGCTCTCGTTGGCTTGTTCTTTCTTCTTCGCCACTTAATAAAATCCCCTCTAAGTCCGACTGGGAAACAGTCATTCCAGCTTTCAGCCAATCGGATCACGGGATGTTTCGGCCACATTATTTGCCCTTTTGGAGTGGAAGACATAAGAACAACAACAGAAACAGGCTGGAGGGTCACCGTGGCCTGAATGAAGGTCATTTCACCTTTGAAAACATGTTGAATGATTGCATCATAATCAAGGGTTGCATCCCCACTGAGCTGTGCATTGTAATTATGATTTATTAACGACATTAAAGGGTCGAAACTACCACATGATTACAGCTATTCTTAGAGCATTAAGAATGCTGAAGCTGATCAAATCGCTTCCGGCAAATAATGTCCCATATGGTGCTGCTGTAGATGTTTATCTAGAAAACTGAAGATGGAAAAAACAAGAAAATAATAGATAAACGTATCATAATGATAAAGCTATGAATAGTTGTTTGAATAAATATTATATATATATAACCTACATAACAAATAATAAAAAATATAAACAATATGTAAAAAATTTGAAATAATCTGAAAAAATTACATATATAACAACAGTTATCATTAGTTAATAGTTAGTTATTATTTAACTTTAGTTAGTTAGTTATTATTAGTAATAGTTTATTCTATTTATTCATATTACTTACATTTTCTATATATATTTTTAAAAAAGTGATAATCATAAAATATATTACTTTTAAAATGTAGTATTTCTTATTAAATATTATTAAATATTGTGATATTTGTGTGTATTGTTGAAATTATACATTCTATTTATATATATACATGTGTGTATGTATTCTAAGTAATAATAAAAATGTAAACAATAAGGCGCACACAATTCATATTTAAGTAATATTGTTTTAAAAATCTAAAATGAGAAAAAATTACATATATAACAGGTAAATGTAATATTTGCAGTTATTATTCAAATTATTTATTATATTTATTTGTATTATTTACATTTTATATCTAAAATAATTTTAAAAAAGTGATAATCAGACAAAATATACTACTTTTAGTATTTAGTATTTCTTATTTAATATTATTAATATTATTGTGATATTTGTATGTATTGTTTAAATTATATATTCTATTTATTATTCATATATACATGTATGTATTCAAATAATAATAAAAAAATATAAACAATAAGGCGCACACAATTCATATTTAAGTAATATTGTTTTAAAAATCTGAAATGAGAAAAAATTACATATATAACAGGTAAATGTAATATTTGCAGTTATTATTCAAATTATTTATTATATTTATTTGTATTATTTACATTTTATATCTAAAATATTTTTTTAAAAGTGATAATCAGACAAAGTACATTACTTTTAATATTTAGTATTTCTTATTTAATATTATTAAATATTATTGTGATATTTGTATGTATTGTTTGAAATATAAATACTATTTATTGTTCATATATACATGTGTGTATGTTATCTAAGTAATAATAAAAATATAAACAATAAGGCACACACAATTCATATTTAAGTCATTTTTTAAATCTGATATGAGAAAAAAATACATATATAATAGTTAAATGTGATGTTTGTATTTATTATGCAAATTATTCATTGTATTTATTCATTTTATTTACATTTGTATATATAATATTTTAAAAAAAGTTATAAACAGAAAAATATTATATTACTTTTAATATACTTTTAATTATGGAGGGCCAAATTACTCAAAATTAAATAATTAAATAAATGTTGAAATATATAACGCATCATTTAATTATTGAAAGCATAAATAAATGTATAAATATTTATTTATTTAAATATGTATTTATTTATTTATTTAACTTTTTATTTATTTAATTATTTATTTATTTAAGTATTTATTTATTTAACTTTTTATTTAGTTAAATATTTATTCATTCATTTATTTATTTAAATATTTATTTACGCATTTATTTCTGCATTTATTTATTGCCTCCACATTTCATTTTGAGGTTTGCGGTTGTCGGCACGTCACTCAACAACAGTGGGCGTCACCTTTCCAGCTCGATTACTTTGGTCTTTCTAGTTCAGGCGCCTTTTTCATGTTTTTCGCATCACAAACTATAGCTGATGGAGGATGGTACAGTAAAAGATCTATCGTTGACTCTTGCAGATGAAGTGACATGACATCTGACGCACGAAAGCCATTAGCACACGCCGCTATGCTCAGTGGCACAACCGCTGACACTTCCGGTTTTCACTGACATGCATCAGCAGAGAGTGGCATATGCTACTGACACTGTTGCGGAACATGTTACTGTATTTTTGACAGCTGGAGTATAACGTTGTCTGTGAAACACACGCACTTACCTGCAGAACGATATTTTATTGATGACGTGTTTATATCAAATGTAGGATTAGTTACATCGCGGAACTGATTTGTATGTATTTGCTTGTGTGACAAATGTGCCGATGGATTGTGTCAGTGTCGCGGAATGTCACCGTATGTGGCGACAACACAAGGAAACACACGGAATTAATCTATCACGGGTCACTACGAATACCGCATTCGCATCCGTTATTGTAAACTTTGATCCTGACGTGACACCTACTGACGCGACATACGGTCACATTCCGCGACACTGACACAATCCATCGGCACGTCACACAAGCAAATACATACAAATCAGTTCCGCGATTTAACTAATCCTACATTTCATAGAAACGCGTCATCAATGAAATATTGTGGTGCAGTTAAGTGCGTGTGTTAACATGTTCAGTATGAGTGTCAGTGGCACATGCCACTCTCTGCTGATACATGTCAGTGAAAACCGGAAGTGTCAGCGGTTGTGCTACTGAGCATTGTGGCGTGTGCTAATGGCTTTCGTGCGTCAGATGTCATGTCACTTCATCTGAAAGAGTCAACGACAGATCTTTTACTGTACCATCCTCCATCAGCTATAGTTTGTGATGCGAAAAACATGAAAAAGGCGCCTGAACTAGAAAGACCAAAGTAATCGAGCTGGAAAGGTGACGCCCACTGTTGTTGAGTGACGTGCCGACAACCGCAAACCTCAAAATGAAATGTGGAGGCAATAAATAAATGCAGAAATAAATGCGTAAATAAATATTTAAATAAATAAATGAATGAATAAATATTTAACTAAATAAAAAGTTAAATAAATAAATACTTAAATAAATAAATAATTAAATAAATAAAAAGTTAAATAAATACATATTTAAATAAATAAATATTTATACATTTATTTATGGTTTCAATAATTAAATGATGCATTTAACGATTTATTTATATATTTCAACATTTATTTATTTATTTTGAGTAATTTGGCCCTCCATATATATATATTTTAAATAATAATAAAACATTTAAATTTAATGATAATGTGCACACAATTCATATTTAAGTTATATTTAAAAAAATATCTGAAATAATCAGAAAAAAATTACATATATAATAGTTAAATGTGATATTTTCATTTATTATTCAAATTATTTATTCTATTTATATATATTATTTACGTGTTCTATCTATCTATCTATCTATAAATAATAATAAAAATATCTTACTTTCAATATTTATTATTTCTTATTTAATATTATTAAATGTTACTGTGAACTTTGTATGTATTGTTTACATTATATATTGTATTTATTGTGACGTATGCATTTATTCTTTCAATTATTATTTACTTATATTTATTATGTTATTTATTTAGTTTATTTTAAATATGAATTACTATAAAATATACATATTACACTACCAAAAAAAGTAGAACGCATCATGATATTACCTTTTGGATATTTGCCATTGTAACACCACATTTTGAGTAATGAAGGAAACAGCTGCATCTACTTCATGCAAACAAAACAACAGTCATAAATTAATTAAATCGACAGTTTGAACTCATTCACAGACATTAAATGAATCAGTTTTACAAATTCTAATGTCTATTTTGCTACATAAAAGTGATCGTTGTCAGTTCTGCAGCCCTAGTGACAAAAAAACTAACCTGCAAAAATATGTCTTAGATCTCAAACTCTCACCATTAGTTGAGTTAAAGTCTTTAGGAAGTATAATGAAAAAAAAGTGCATTAAATCATTTGTAATCATTAGTGAATATTGCTTAATCTTATATTACAAGCAAAATCACTGCAAATACGTAATTAGGAATCTGTGCAGCCTCTTCCAGACGTTTTTAACTCGGTCCAGACGGAGAAGCGTGCTTCTTACGGTTAATGGTGTATCGCTGGCATACACCAAGCATGCGACACGCATTAAAAACGTGTCACACACAGCGACCGTGTCTCATCATTTGGACATTCAGACTTCCAAATGTTCCAGCCTCAAGCGCTCGTTCATGCCAGGAGCCAATTTAACATTGATAATTGGAAACTTGAGCCTGGAATGAACAGCGGCCGGTGACAAGCTGCGCAGAGTCAAGTTTACTACGGTGATAAAAATAGACTCTCTGACACTCGCAACGAGCCAACAGAACGCCTGTGTTTGACCAGCGCCGCTGATCATCCTCACCATCTGCTCACCCTCGGGTTTGATCATCAGATGAGCTGGAGAACCACAGAAAATCTGGAGAATGGTTCAGTCGTTTCGTCTAGACGGCGATGAGATTGAATGGAGATGTGCTAATAGGTATCGCTCACCCAAAAATAAATACACGGTCATTATTTACTCACCCTCATGTCGGCCCAACCCCGTATGGTCTGCTTGGAAAACAAAAGCAGATGTTCAGCAGAGTGTTAGAAGAATATCAAGCTCCTAAACACACAAAATGAACAATCACAACATAATGTGAGTACTGTGCAGATGTCTCAAAAAATGAACTTGTACATGGTTTCTAAAATAAATAATTAATTAATTAAATAATATATTTCAAAATATATCAATAAAACAAAGACCGCTGGAGTATGTTTTACATAAAAAATAATAATTTTAAGAATAATTTTACATTTAATGTTTAACTTTTTTTTGTGATAATTTTTAATATGAAATTTTCAAGCAGTTTCTGAATGAAAACTGTTTGAATAATTGAAAAAGTAAATCCTACACCAATTTTTTTCAGTGTATTTGTCCTAAAAAGTAAAACAAACAAAAAACAAAATTGTATGTATATATATATATATATATATATATAATATTTAACTGTTTGAATAATTGAATTGAATAACTGAGTATTTGAAAAAGTAAACCCTGTTGTAAAAGAGTTTATATTTTTAAGTGTATTTGATCTAAAAAGTAAAAATTCTATAAATTAAATAATTAAATTAAATTAAATCTATCTATCTATCTATCTACATACAGTGTATAATTAGCAATTTCTGAGTGAAAACTGAATAATTGAACTAAATAACTGAATTGAATAATTCAATAAATGAAAAAAAAAAAAAAATAAATAAATAAATAAAATATGTGTATTTTACAACAATCCTGTCGTAAAAAGTAAAAAAAAAGTATGTATATATATATATATATACACTGTGTGCATAATTATTAGGCACGTTGATATTCTGGTCATATTTTTTTACCAAGCACATTTTACCAATTCCAAACCACATCAATCTTAATAACTACTATTAATTTTGTATTTAATCATTTATACGTGATATATATTTGTCCATGAAGGCTGGAAGTGAAAAACTCCTTATATTCAGGTGTGCGTAATTATTAGGCACGTTTTCTTTTACATATCAATAAGCCAAAAAAGAGATTTAACCCAGACTGAAAAGTCAAAAATAATTAAATGCCCAAGAGAAGGATGCAAAAGTAATGCAGTACTAGAATTTGCAAAGTTAAGGCATGACCATTGGACAGAGAAATGCTCGTTGGGTCAGCACGGTGAGAAAAAAACAGTGGAGAAGAAAAGACACGTCAACTGCAAAGGAATTAAGAATTAAAGTGAAGAATTAGCTGTGAAACCATCAGGAACCATTTAGTCTCCAGCGCCACCATTTTCCAGAGCTGCAACCTACCTGGAGTCTTCAGAAGTTCAATGTGTCAGGTTCTCAGAGACTTTGCTTGAGAAAAAAAACCTAAAAAATGACCCTCATTTAAAGAGAATAACATTCTGAAGTATTAAGAAATACATGAAGACAGTTTTTTATAGGCTTTATAGACAGATAAGTTGAGAGCAGCACCACATCCTCTTGTACTTCTGATTCAAGAATTTGTCTTCCAGAATCTAGCAGTACATTTTGGGAGTTCATGTTTAGTCTATCTCCTATCCTGACTTGCAGAGATGGACTAAAATGAACTCCCAAAACTTACTGCCAGATTTTGGAAGATAAATTCTTGAAAGAGTGGTATAAGAGGATTTGATGCTGGTCCTTCAAAAGTCACTCTCAACTTATCTGTCTATAAAGCCTATAGAAAACAGTCTTCATGTATTTCACAACACTTCAGCATGTTATTCTCTTTAAATGAGGGTCATTTTTTAGGATTTTTCACCCAAGAAAAGTCTCTGAGAACCTGACACGTTGAACTTCTGAAGACTCCAGGTCGGTTGCAGCTCTGGAAAATGGTGATGCTGGAGACTAAATGGTTCCTGATGGTTTCACAGCTAATTCTTCACTTTAATTCTTAATTCTTTTGCAGTTAACTTGTCTTTTCTTCTCCACCGTTTTTTTCTCACCGTGCTGACCCAACGAGCATTTCTCTGTCCAATGGTCATGCCTTAACTTTGCAAATTCTAGTATTGCATTAGTATTGCATCCTTCTCATGGGCATTTAATAATTTTTGACTTTTCAGTCTGGGTTAAATCTTTTTTTTGGCTTTTTTATCTGTAAAAGAAAACATGCCTAATAATTACGCACACCTGAATATAAGGAGTTTTTCACTTCCAGCCTTCATGGACAAATATATATAATGTATAAATGATTAAATACAAAATTAATAGTAGTTATTAAGATTGATGTGGTTTGGAATTGGTAAAATGTGCTTGGGAAAAAAAATATGACCAGAATATTACGCACACAGTGTATTTAATGTTTAAATTGCAATTTCTGAGTGAAAACTGTTTAAATAATTGAATAAATGAAAAATAAATCCTGTTCTAAAAAAAAAAAAAAATCTATATATACATGAATAAGTGAACTGATTAACTGATTAATTGCAAAAGTAAATCCTGTCGTGAAAAAAAGTAAAAAAAATAATAATAATAATAATAAAAAAAAAAAAAAAAAAAATTTTTTCAGTGTATTTGTCCTAAAAAGTAAAATAAATAAATACATTTAAAATAATTTTCTATCTATCTATCTACCTACACAGACACACACATACAATGTTTAACTAGCAAATTCTGAAAACAGTTTGAATAATTAAAAAAAGTAAATCTGTCATAAAAAAGAAAGAAAGAAAAAAACATTTTTCAGTGTATTTGTCCTAAAAATAAAAAATTAACAAAAAACTAAATTATTAAAATATATATATACAGTATATATATATATATATATATATATATATATATATATATATATATATATATATATATATATATATATAAGCAATAGCAATTTCTGAGTGAAAACCTGAATAATTGAATTGAATAACTGAACAGTTGAAAAAGTAAATCCTGTCGTAAAAAAGTAAAAAAAAAAAACACACATTTTTGCAGAGTATTTGTCCTAAAAAATAATACAAATAAATAAATAAAAATACAATAAACTTCTATCTATGTATCTATCTATACACACACACACAATCTTTAAATAGCAATTTGACTGAGTGAAAAATGTTTGAATAACTGAATTGAATAACTGAATAACTATAAAAAAGGAAATCCTGTCATTAAAAAGAAAAAATACTTTTTTTTTTGCCTCTTTTCTGAAATTACTAGCAGTTAATTAAATTAAATTAAATTAAATTAAATTTGTTTGAGTGACTGAAAAGGTAAATCTTGTCCTAAAAAAGTATTGTGCATTTGTCCTCAAAAGTTTTGAAGAAACACCCAAGACAAAGTTGAAACTAAATTTCAGTACATCTGGGTCATGAAAGGGCAAACTCTGAGCAATAATATTTTCTTCATGATTTCTATGATCACTACAAATTCATTTTTTTAAATGGAGCAGAATGAGTGATTTGAGGTACAAAATCCAGACACAATGTTGGTCAGTCAGTTTAAATCATTCATCCACAAGATCTTCGGTCTCTGTGTCTGCATATTATTTCAAGTGGATCGAACATGCTCAGACAACTAATTTTACAACTAATTCTTTCCTTTGTGAAACAAAATCTGAATACACCATACACTGGCCACTCTTTTCAGCAGCTATTGAAAGTGAACGAGGACTGGAGCTGTAAGCACCAAAATGACAAAAGAAGCAGCATAAAAGCATCATTAAAGCAGTCTGTATGTCTCAAGCACTATTTTCAAAGTCTTCTGAAGTCACAGGAAAACCCTCATCTCTTCTTTTTGGTAAGTTAGTGAACTTTTCACACAAAGCTACTGTACAGCTACAGCAGACTTGTATGAAAGAATATATAATGTTCTATATCTTCAATACAGTATATTCAAGGCTGCAGCACATGTATCCAAGACAGAAGAAGTGAAAAGTTCAGTTAAAAAGACCATAACACATGCAAGAATTTGGGGTCTGTAAAAATTGTTTAAAAGAAGTCTCTTCCACTCACCAAGGCTGCATTCATTTGACTAAAAAATACAGTAAAACCAGTAATATTGTGAAATGTTTTTAGAATTTAAAATGTCTGTTTTCTATTTTGATATATTGTAAAATGTAATTTATTTCTGTGATCAAATCTGAATTTTCAGCATCATTACTCCAGTCTTCAGTGTCACATGATCCTTCAGAAATCATTTCTGAAATTTCATGTCTGATTATTATCAATGCTGAAAACAGTTGTGCTGTTCCATATTTTTGTGGAAATCATGATGCATTTGATTTTTCAGCATTCTTTGATGAATTAAGTTCAAAGAAACAGCACTGATTAAAAATAAATATTTAACAGTATAAATATATTTACTGTCATTTTTGATCAATTTAATGCATCCTTGCTGAATGTATTAATCATGTATTAATATATAAAGAATATCAACTTTTGAATGGTAGCATATAAAACATATTCAAAAAAATATTATAATTATTTAGAATGACATTAAATGTATATATTCTAAAAAATATAATTAACTGCATTTTTTTAATTATTAAAAAAAGTATTTGAAAAATTTAATTAAACTAAATAAATTTTAATACCAAACAATATCAATAAAAACATTCAGTGTATTTCTGTTTATTTAATGTATAACTAGCAATTTCTGAGTGAAAATTGTTTGAATAACTGAATTGAATTGAAAGGTAAATCCTGTTGTAAAAAAACAAAAAAACAAAAAAACAAAAACAACAAACAAAATGTATATATATATATATATATATATATATATATATATATATATATATATATATATATATATATATATATATACGCACTAGTTTTTCTACTGTTTAACTAGCAATTTCTGAGTGAACTGAATTGAATTGAATAACTGAATTGAATAACTGAAAAAGTAAATCCTGTCATTAAAAATGATACACACACACACACACACACACACACACAGACTATTTCAGTCATTCTACTTAAATTTTTGCCTCTTTTCTGAAATTATTATCAGCTAGTTGAAAATTAAAATTAAAATAAAAAAATAAATTAAATTAATTTTAAAACCAAACAATATCAATAAAAACATTCAGTGCATTTCTGTTTATTTTATCTATAACTAGCAATTAGTGAAAACTGTTTGAATAACTGAACTGAATAACTGAATAAATGAAAAGGTAAATCGTGTTTTAAAAAAAAAAAAAAAAAAAAAATTCTGTACTTGTCCTAAAAAGTAAAAAGAAAAAACAACAACAATAAAATAAGTAAATAAATAAAAATGAGATATATACTAGTCTTTCTACTTCAAAATTTAACATTTAATGTTTAACTAGCAATTTCTGAGTGAAAACTTTTTGAATAACGGAACTGAATAACTGAAAAAGTATCAAAAAAACCCCAAACACATTATATATATATACATACATATACACACACACACACACACACACACACACACATATATATATATATATATATATATATATATATATATATATATATATATATATATATATATATATATATATACACATATATATATACACATATATGTACACACACACACAGATTATTTCAGTCTTTCTACTTAATTTTTTGCCTCGTTTCTGAAATTATTAGCAGTTGAAAATTAAAATTAAAGAATAAAATAAAAAAAAATAATAATTTTAATACCAAACAATATCAATAAAAACATTCAGTGCATTTCTGTTTATTTTATGTATAACTAGCAATTAGTGAAAACTGTTTGAATAACTGAACTGAATAACTGAATAAATGAAAAGGTAAATCCTGTTGTAAAAAGTAAATAAATAAATAAAAAATAAACATTTTTTCTGTGTACTATATATATATATATATATACATATATATATATATAAACAAAAAAAGTATATATATATTAGTCTTTCTACTTCAGAATTTAACATTTATTGTTTAACTAGCAATTTCTGAGTGAAAACGTTGAATAGTTGTATATATATATATACACACACAGATTATTTCAGTCTTTCTACTTACATTTTTTTTGTCTCTTTTCTGAAATTACTAGCAGTTAGTTGAAAAATTTTTTTTAATTAAATAAACTTTAATACCAAACAATATCAATAAAAACATAAGTGTATTTCTGTTTATTTAAAAGTATTAAGTCACTGTCGAGTTTCTGTGTTCCAAATCACTTGCGGATTCATTTCAGTCAGGATGCTCCCTTAGAAGGTAGCTGCATATGCAGGCTCACTATGTTAGGTTGTGCATCGATTGTTCTCCGTGCAATTAACAGTCTGAGAGGAGAACACAAACCCTCGTGAGAGTCCTGTGAGCGCGCTCTCTTTAATCAGACAGACATGCTTCATCTCAAGTCAAATCCAACACAAACAATCCTATCTGTTCCGTCCAAATGTGCGCCACACAACTACGTGTCTGGTCCTGCCATTATTGTGTGCTGTTCAAACGTTTTGTGGCTCTAATGAGAAAAACCAACATGTGCACATCATGCAAATGGCCAGGTAATGTTCTGTTTGTCTTTCAGCCATATCTGCGCTTTACAACTGTTGACAAAAAACCGTGGTCTTCAAATCGTGATCAAGGTTCAGTAGAGCGAGCTAGACAGCGGAGCAGAGGGATTTGTAGAATGACAGACATGTCTGTCCAATTTATTGAGCCGAATTTGACACTGTGCAAAATCAATTGTGTGTCTGCGGCATGTCATTTTGTGCTCCCTTCTGAGACGTTTTCAAGGAAGAATTGCTATCCATGCTCGCTAGGGTGGCAATTATCATCTAATATACATATACAGAAGGAAATCTGTTGTTGACTGGCCTTTTCAGACTGACAAACACAACATCGCTGCTCTGTGCTGTCCACCCTTCTGCGTTAAAATACTTTTTTTGTATGCAGAGTCAACGATAATAAGTCAAACACCATGTAAACACTTAGAGGGAGCGATATTTTAATGGACGAAACATTTGCATATGTCATTGTACACTGTTTATGCTTTCAGACTTTTATGTTTACCAAGGATGTATCAAAAACACAGTAAAAACTGTCAAATATGATCAATTTCAAATAACTGATGTCTATTTGAGTCGGAGGTTGCGCTAGACTTTAACATTGTCTGTCATTTTGACGGACAGGGTCGTAAAAATTCCGTCGCAATCTATTATTACCCGTCATTTTAATTTTCATATTTTAATTAGAATAACACATTTAATTGATTTTATTTTTGTTCACATTTTTAATCATGAACCTAAAGGACGACAGCGCAGTGTTTAAAAACAACAAAATACACTAGGGCTGGGTAAACAAACAAACAAAAACTTACTTTTGATATGAAACAAAGTCTCAGATTTCAAATTCTGTCCATTTCATTAGGAAATTCAAGCAATAAATACCGTTTTGGCGCTCCTTAATGTGGCGTGATAGATCGTTGTAGCTTCTGTGTACTCGCCTGTGAAAGCTTTTATTCTTTTTGCAGTGTAGTTTCTGCGCAAAGGATTTGCGGACCTCACTAAGTGATCCAGCACTACCGACGCACACGGAAAAACACGATATTCTCTATTCAATTTAACCAATTAAAAAAAGTCGAGGCAGCTTTCAGACGCCACTTTCTTCTTATTTTAATAGTTTGTTTGATATGGTTGCTATGGCATTCTTTTAATGACAAATAGAACGCAATCTCACACTTGTGCCGCAAACTCACATCTATGTCCCGGCAACAGATCTCTTGTGGTCACCCCCTAGACGGAGCCGTTCACATATCGCGTCTTTTCCGCGCTCAGGTTCGTTATTTCAAATGTAGGCGCGCGGCAGCTGCGCTTATAATAACGGAAGCGACGCGGTCGCGATGCACATGCGGTGCGACGCGCTCGGTTTTTCCAGGCGCGTCCGTGCCGCATCGAGATAGGGACTTTAAGCAACAGCTTCCCTTGGAACGGCTACGATGACCGGAAGTAAGCTGTTACACCGCCGTAGCCGAGAACGTTAAAATCATTAAGCAACCATAAACAAGACGGCGCAACGCGGCATTCATTTATTTAAATACAAATCATGGATTATGAGGAGGATGTTTAGGCAATACGTACATTGTTCGTTTCACATCCTGTCTAGTCTCAGTGCTACCTGAGGTGCCGTTGCCAACAGCAGACATATCTTTGTACAAATTAAAAAATAAAAAAAAATCGTTAAAATTAGCTTAAGTTTAAAACATATCGACACAGATTAAATGAAAGACTAATGGTAGAATCGTATACTGATGGAATTACAGAGCTATAAACTATAAAACATAACACTTATCTACCTAATCTGTCACGTTGTAAAGACTATGGCAAACCAGCTGTACTCCCGTAGTAGACGGCTACAGCAGAACGTCAAGAAGTGGCAGTTAAAGTCGTGAACGCGCAATATGACGTCGGAATGCCGTTGCCGTTCCATATGTGGCTTGCTTAAAGTCCCTAATAAATGCATCTTCCCTAGTGAGCTCGTGCAGCGCGGCAGTTTGAACTTTGGTCCGAGCGGATAAACGGTCCGTGTGGTGCGATTCAAGTGAGTCGCGCTGTTTCGTTCCGTTTTTGGCACATACAATGTGTGTTTAGCAACCTTGTGATGACTGATTGGATGCAGAGTATGCAGACTTGGGTTTGTTTGTTAACTAATTAGCCTATAGGGTTGCACGATATACCGGTACTACGGTAGTATCGCGATACTAAAGCTTAAAAATACCCGCGGTGCCATTGCATTTTTTTAAACGGTAGTATCGTCCATATGGTAGTACCGTAAGATATGTTGTATGCATGGCAGAAACACTGTTTAAAACGCCAGCAGAAACATTACAAGTTGATTGCCAAAATGTCTTTCTGCTGTGCTTTGTGTAGTACATGCTGTGTTAATAACGTTACGCTTTGTGTGGTATTCAGTGTTTCCCGACGCTTCAGTTCAGTTTGAAATGAGACGTTGCACTCGCACGTCATTGTTCATGCTGCAGTTTATCAGAAGAGAGGGTCTGATTCAGACCGTCTGATGTTATTTAAAAAAATAGCAGCTCAAGGATCACTTATTCAACATCATAATATCTTACAAGAAAGTATTCTTGCAGTTTTATTCATTTGCCCACTTTTAGAACAGGTGTAGTAATTCATTTCTGGAAGCATCTTTGCGATCTCGAATGCAATTCCATTCATTAACATAGCGGCTTTGCACTTGGTTCTTCAATCATTCATTCATTGTACATATGCAATGCGGTTGTAAACGATCCCAGCTGAGGAAGAAAGGTCTTATCTAGCGAAACGATTGGTTATTTTCATTTAAAAAATACGATTTAAACACTTTTTAATCTCAAATGCTCGTCTTGTCTTGCTCTCCCTGAACTCTGTGTATTCTGACTCAAGACAGTTAGGGTATGTCGAAAAACTCTGATCGTATTTTCTCCCTCAACTTCAAAAATCATTTCAGAATCATCCTGCATCGCTGCAGAAGTACCGACTCAGTCTATGCAAAGTGAACATGCAAAGAAGATCAAACACCCTTAACAAAAAAGGTAAAACAGCGATATAGGGCGATTTCGAAATTGAGGAAGAACATGAGATGGAGTTTTTCGACATACCCTAACTGTCATGAACCGCAAGAAAAACAGTCTAGGCAGAGTAAGACAAGACGAGCGTTTGGCAATAAAAAGTATATAAATTGTATTATTTTTTATTAAAATAACCGATTGTTAAGGTAGATAAGACCCTTCTTTCTTGGCTGGGATCGTTTACAACCACATTTGGGATTGTTTGATGCTGCATTTAAACTGCATTTTGGAAGTTCAAAATCGGTGCACCATATCAGTCCATTAGATGGAGTAAAATGATGAAATGTTTTCCTCAGAAAACATAATTTCTTTACGACTGAAGAAAGAAAGACATGAACATCTTGGATGACAAGGGGGCGAGTACATTATATGTGAGTCTTTGTTTTGGAAGTGGACTTCTCCTTTAATGGTTTATCATTTTTGACCAGCGTTGCCAGATTGGGCGGTTTTGAATTTGATTGTGCGGGTGAAAATTGGCTTGAGTGGGTGGACAAAATTTGGACTGGTTTGGGGTCCGTTTGGCAACTTAATTGCTGCTTGCAACTAAATTTTTTATGCACTTTTATCATATAGTGCTAACAGACATTGGCTAAAAGCCACAAAAAACTGATTTGGATGCTTATGTGTTATGCATTTATAATTCCTAATAAAGTTATGAACTAGCTGATGAGTAACTTAGTTTCATTTATTCACCAAAGCTAATACGCTCTGTCATTTAGAGTTTGGCAAGAGTTAATTTTGGACCCCGATGGCCAGAACTACTCATCTCTGCATAAGAAGAAAAGTAAGAGATGTGAAATTGTTTTGTTGCCCATGGCAATGCCGTATAGCAGAGAGAAACAGAGAAACTATAGAGAGAAAGAGAGAGAGAGTAAATGGCAGGATAATGATTCTGCTGAGAATATCTGCTATTTACAGAAATATACAGAATGAAGATGAACATGTAAGCAGCATTTCAGGGTTCCATTTTCCAAACCATTAGCCTTGAACACTGCATCAGGATATCCAGTGTCCGCCTCAGTCGCAGCGCTCGCGGACCATCTGATGCATATTACACAAAAATCAAAACGAGTCTTTCTTCAAACAGCAGGCTCTAATGTCATTGGCTTCATGCAATTTGCAGAAATCAGGCTGCACAGCATTATATGAGTTCATTGGGAGTGTCGGGAGAGTTCCCAGGTGCAATGAACATTTCTGATCTGTCAAATATAAATGGGAAAAAGCAGCACTTGTCATCTTTTAGATGTCCTTAAAGCTAGGGATTTCAAAATTATTATTTTTTAAATTAAATTTACATTTTTTTTTTTTTTTTTTAATTTAAAAATCTAAAATAATGCAGAATTAATTTCATATTATGGAAACTAAATGCTAAGTATTACAAATGCTATACTATTTAATAACAAACTTAAAAATAAAACACTCAAATTAATAATTTTTAATGCCTCAAGTGAATTTAAGCATCCTAACATTATTATGTGAATAATAAAAAATAAATACTTATTTTTAGAATTTACATTTAACAGTGATTAACAATTAACAATGAAATTATTCATGTTTTAAAGAATATAAACCTTTAGGTAAGTACATTTCTGATCTGCCAGATATAAATGGGAAAAAGCAAAACTTATCTTATAGATGTCCTTAAAGCTAGTGATTTCAAAATTATATATATATTTTTAATTAAATTTAAATTTTATTATTCCACCATCATTATAATTATTGTTTTACCTTATATATATATATATATATATATATATATATATATATATATATATATTTTTTTTTTTTTTTTTTTTTTTACAGATTAAATAAAAAACCACTGCATGGATTTTTATCATTATAGGGTAGATTTGTACATACACTGCCAACACACATTAATGTTCAAACAACATGAAAAAGTGAACTTCGCATCCGATGACCCCTTTAAGTATTCTAATACGTCCATGTGTATAAATGTAATTTTGGACCTTTTTTGCAAATCAGCAGTTTTTTTTTTTCAACATTCAGGGCTTTGTTATTTACTATCATTTTTGAGATATGCATTACAGTAACACAAAGTGAGGTCGGCCAGACAGCCTCTTCCTGTCTAAATGGGCGTTTTTCCCTTGTAGTCATGATTTTATTCCTATACAACAAAGTCTGCGTCAGACTATGATATCAGCCCACAGCCAAGTCTCTCTCTCTTTTGTCATGCCGTGGAGAGTAAACTCACCGTGCAGAGGGCATTTACACGCTGACAGCGGAGAAGAGCCACCGGCGTACAAACATTCCCCTCAGAGAGAGCAATCATTGCGGTGGCGGGGTGCTGCACTGCCCCTTGTACTTCGTCCACGACCTCTCCACTTCCTCGTGTCCGGCTGCAGTCGGAGTGACCGCTGGAGTGTAGAGAGGATTTTTCTGGCCATCGGTTTCCGCTGCCAAACTCTGTGGGCTCCAAACTGCAGTCTTCCGTCTGCCTGGGTTGATTAGCACCTTGGCGCTGCTCACCCGGCGCTTTCTCACACGGGAAGCTTGGCTGCGTCGGTCTCTGCGGGTTTCTTTCCAAGTAAACACCTTCCTCACTGAATTTAGGAACAAACGCACACAAAACACACACACCTCAACATGCTGCCTGACATTCATTCCCACTAGTGGTGTTTAGTAGGGTTAAAACCATAACCACGATTACTGTAGACGATACTGAGATCAGGATTATTAAACATGATTTGCATTTGCATCATGCATTTGTTGAATTTTTACCAAAAACTTGCCTTTTCGATTCAACAGTGGATATCAGGGAAAATAAGATCAAATATGTTCAATGTATGAAAATAATAAATAAAATAAAAAAAGTGTGTGTGTGTGTGTGTGTTAAATAACTATATTAGTAGGGCTAATTGATTATTGCAAAAAATATAATTACAATTACAATATTCAGATTAGGATTATTTAACACATACTTTTTGACTTTGGAATATATATATATTACTATTTAGGTTTAATTTTGTTCATTCAGTTTTATTCCATTTATTTTAAAAGAGTTAAATAAAAAAAGAGTAAAATGATAAAGGAGTAAAATAAATAATTTAATCATTTTCAAGATTTAATTATAATATAACATGTTTTAATAAAAATAAATTATATTAAAATAAGACCAAATATGTTGTGCTGCACTATTATTATTATTATTATTATTATTATTATTATTATTATATATTTTTACATATTACTATTTAGGTTTAATTTGCTCATTCATTTGTAGTTTTATTCCATTTATTTTACCTGGAAAAAAGAGTCAAATAAATAATTTCATAATTATAATCATTTTAATAATAATATAAATAATTATATAAAATTAATGAATAAAATTAAAATATATTAAAATAAATAAGACCAAATATGTTGTGGTGCACACATTTTTTTATTATTATTATTGTTGTTATTATTATTGTTGGTATTATAAACATATTTTTTACATATTACTATATAGGTTTAATTTTGTTAATTCAGTTTAGGTTTATTCCATTGATTTTACCTGAAAAAAAGAGTAAACTAAATAATTTCACAATTTATGTTAAATAATCCTAATCTCAGTATTGACCACAGTTATTGTAATTATGGTGTTTATATATATATATATATATATATATATATATATATATATATTAAATAACTATATTTGCAAACACCATAATTACAATAATTGTGGTCAATACTGAGATTAGGATTATTTAACATACTTTTTGACTTTGGAAACAATTTTGTCATGTGCTTTTGTTATTTTAGTTAATTTATTTACTTATCTGACACATCATTATTTAGGTTTAACAACAGGTTAAATTTTGCTCATTCAGTTTTAGTTTTATTCCACGAATTTAAAACTTTTACCTGAAAAAACAAGAGTAAATCATTTCATAATTTTATGTAATATTTTAAAAATAATAAATACAAATAAATTACCTAAAAATAAATAAGACCAAATATGTTGTAGTGCACTTTCACATCTTATTGAAAACTACTACTAATTTAATTTTGTTCATTCAGTCTTAGTTTTATTCTATTTAATTTTATCTAAAAAAAGAAGAGTAAAATAAATTTTAATGTCAGAAAAATAATACATCAAAATAAATTACATTTAAAATTAAGATACTGATCTATGATATATAGTCTCAGACTGCAAAATGAATGAGTGAATTAATGAGACTGAATCAAAATCTACATCAGTTTCCTGACTGAAGGGATGATAGCTGTGTGTTTGTACTGTATCTTACACACGAATGCTCCGGCAGACTGAAGCGTGACACTGCTGCGATGTCTGTGCAGTTAGAGATGATGCTCTGTCGCAATGTTGAGCGCTATGATGCTTTTATTGATCTGTGGGATTCATTAAGTGTCAGTGATATGATGCTCTGAGCATGTGGGCCACGCTCTGCCCATTTTCTCCCCTTAATAGAAAGCATGTGTCAAGCTCTCAGCGCGTAATGACCAGAGGTGCATCTCACAAATAACAACCTGCCTTTTGAGGGTTAGCCGGCCCAACATCATTTCCCTCTCTATATTCTCATCCCTGCTAAACTCGGCGCACGCTATTAGATCTGTTTGGAGTGAAATAAGAAAGATTTCTAAAAGAGGCACTTTCAATGCACCTCGTCGTCTAGTGCTGTAAAAATAGAGAGCAGGTAAAGTGCACTTGTCATGGAGAATTCAGTCCAAAGCAATAATAAACCAACATGCTCAGCTGAGACGACACAATTTGCAATATAGAAAAGTGGTTTCAATGTACTGTGCGCAAGTATATTTTCACTTATACTTCAAATATGATCTATCAAAGCCAAGGAGAATTAATTCTGCAGGCAAATACGAAGTAATAACAGAAAATAACTAGGACTAGAACAAAATTTGCTTCCTCACTTTTGGGAAAACAGTAGGTCAAAATCTTGAAGGTAGGATGAATTCTGTGTAGGTGGATCTCACAAAAATTGGCAAAAACATGTCCAGGTCATATTTCAAAACAAAAACATAAGGAAAAGTAAATAAAGAAATAATGTTATGTTATTTAATATTTAGGATTTGTAAAAATAATAATAATAACAAAAATAATTCATCGTTTTGTAAACCCAAAATGAAAACATGCAAAGAATATTAAAACACAAAAATCTTTGTTGCATTTTCTTTATGCATAATAAAATTTATGAAAGAAAAAATAAATAAACAAATAAATATGAGAATAAATAAACGGTACATTTAATTGTTTCGTTTGCTTAAACTATACAGTAAAATGAAAGAGAAATAAAAAATTAAATAAGAAAACAATATTCAATTTTCATAAACATTTCAATTTAAATGTAATTTTTTAAAAATTATTTGTTTTGTAAACTAAAAATAAAAACACAAAAATCTTAATGGACCTTAAATTGCTTTTATTTTCTTTATGCATGAATGCATGAATGCATGAATGAATGAATAAATAAATGCATGAATACATGAATGCATGAGTGAATGCATGAATGAATGAATAAATTAATGCATGAATGCATGAATGATTGAATGTATGAATGAATGAATGAATAAATGAACGAGTGAATGAATGCATGAATGAATGTATGAATAAATGGTACATTTAACTGTTGATTTCAAACTATTCAGTAAAATCAAAGAGAATGAAAAAATTAAATAAGAAAACAATACTCAACTTTCTTGAGCATATTTATTTAAAAGTTTTCAGTAATTAATTGTTTTGTAAACTGACAATAAAACATGAAAAAAAAAATCATGAAACAAAAATCCTAATGGACCTGAAATAGGTTTCATTTTCTTTATGCATAATAAAACTTCAGAATAACTTTAAAAATGAACAGTAAGTAAATAAACAAATAAATATGGGAATTATTATAAAAGGTATATTTAATTATTTATTTTAATTTAATTAGCAGTTAAATGAGAATGAGGGTATTAAAGAAGAAAAACAATACTCAAATTCCTTTAGCACATTTATTTTAATGTAAGTTAAAAATAATAAATGTGGTTTTTATTTAAAAATAAGTGTTTTGTCAACTAAAAATGAAAACATGAAAATAATGACATGACACAAAAAATGTTAATAAACTTAAAAATGTCTTATATTCCTAATAAAATGTATTATATTCATAATAATTTAAGAATAACTTTAACAATTACCATACAAATAAATAAATAACTAAATGAGCAATTAAAAGGTATATTTATTTATAAATAAAGTTTGTTTTAATTATTTATTATTCAATCTATACAGTAAAATGAAAAATAAATAAAGTAGAAGACAATACTCCAATTTCTTAAGCATATTTATTTAAATGTAAATTTAAAAATAAATAAATAAAAAATAAAAATGCTTAAGAAATCACAAGAAAATATGTCTATGGTAAAAGAAAAATTACCATACAAGTAAATCAAAAATTAAATAAGTAATTAAAAGGTAAATTTAATTATAAATAAAGTTTGTTTTAATTGTTTATTATTCAATGTATACAGTAAAATGTAAAATAAATAAAGCAGAAGACAATACTCCAATTTCTTAAGCATATTTATTTAAATGTGAATCTAAAAATAAATAAATAAAAAATAAAAATGCTTAAGAAATCACAAGAAAATGTCTATTGTAAAAGAAAAATTACCAATCAAATAAATAAAAAATTAAATAAGTAATTAAAAGGTCAGTTTAATTATAAATAAATTTTGTTTTAATTATTTATTATTCAGTCTATACAGTAAAATGAAAAAGAAATAAAGTAGAAGACAATACTCCAATTTCTTAAGCATATTTATTTAAATGTAAATCTAAAAATAAATAAATAAAAAATAAAAATGCTTAAGAAATCACAAGAAAATGTCTATTGTAAAAGAAAAATTACCATACAAATAAATAAAAAATTAAATAAGTAATTAAAAGGTCAGTTTAATTATAAATAAATTTTGTTTTTAATTATTTATTATTCAGTCTATACAGTAAAATGAAAAAGAAATAAAGTATAAGACAATACTCCAATTTCTTAAGCATATTTATTTAAATGTTAATCTAAAAATAAATAAATAAAAAATAAAAATGCTTAAGAGATCACAAGAAAATGTCTATTGTAAAAGACAAAATTACCATACAAGTAAATCAAAAATTAAATAAGTAATTAAAAGGTAAATTTAATTATAAATAAAGTTTGTTTTAATTGTTTATTATTCAGTGTATACAGTAAAATGTAAAATAAATAAAGTAGAAGACAATACTCCAATTTCTTAAGCATATTTATTTAAATGTGAATCTAAAAATAAATAAATAAAAAATAAAAATGCTTAAGAAATCACAAGAAAATGTCTATTGTAAAAGAAAAATGACCATACAAATAAATAAAAAATTAAATAAGTAATTAAAAGGTCAGTTTAATTATAAATACATTTTGTATTAATTATTTATTATTCAGTCTATACAGTAAAATGAAAAAGAAATAAAGTAGAAGACAATACTCCAATTTCTTAAGCATATTTATTTAAATGTAAATCTAAAAATAAATCACAAGAAAATATGTCTATTTTAAAAGAAAAAGTATTGACAATAAGTCAGTTGTTTATTTTTTGTTTTTTCTCTCTATATGTAAGGCTTATATTATATAGAAGTCTTAAAGGAACAGTAGCAAAAACAGTTTCATTGTAAATTTCAAAGAGAAGGTGACAAATGCAGGAATCTTTCAAATGTGGCTTGTGTAAGGTCATTTCCATCAGTCAGCACTACTGAATGAACTAAACTGGAATGTTAAAATTGACAAGCAGCAGAGGCCGGGGCAATTCACACCATGAAGAGCTTCCACTCATGTGAAATTACAGCTGGTATATCTGAACCGCAAATGCTATTTAGAGTGTGCTGAATATCATATCCATCAAACGCCACAGACAACTGGGCATTTTTGTCAAGCCGACAATGACATGAACTTATCAACGAGATCAGTCAATGAAACCCTGCACAGCTTCAGCACAGAGTTGAGCGCTGAACGCTCACATGAAGGGCAGAGGAGAATCAATAGAGCGTTAATGCATCACACACACACACATCCGTCCAATTCCAATGCACACACACCTTCACATGAGACACTGGAGTTTAAAATATAGCTGTTCATCCACAGGACTGCTGCTGGTTTAAGATAAAGCGGCTGAGTAATGCATTGCCAAGAGATTGACTTGTCAGCGCATTCGCAGAAAGGTGTCCCAGAAAGAGGATGGAGTGGAAGTCACAATAAATTATTCGGCCCGCCGCAGCCGCTGGACCACAGCTTATCAAACTAATGCCAGCGGCTGTGCGGGTCGTCCGTCTTCTGTTGTCAGCGGCACTACGTGCGCATTTCCAGACGCTTCTTGAAGAAACCCTTGTGCCTAAAGCACCTTGATGCTCCAGGAGTCTGTCTGAAAGAGGGTTGAATGCCAAACACAACTCTACTGAAGATGTCCAATACATGGGTTTAAATAGATGTGTCTAAACAGTTGAGGAAAATTTATGTAAATTGGTTTAAATTTGACTTAAATTAGGCAAAATTAGTCAAAACTAAATTCATTTATGTATATGTATGTATTTTATATTATCTGTCTGTGTGTGTGTGTGTGTGTGTGTGTACAAAAGTCATAAAATATTTTATTCTATTTTGAAATTATATTCTAAAATGAACAGCCATATTTTACATTGAATGTGAATATAAATATATATTTCAACTGTGTGTATATAAAAAACAAACACATACTAGAAAAGTACTAAAACTTTCACTAAAATTAAAATTAAAAACGGAATATAGTGTCTGTTTTTTTTTAAATATGTAATTTATTTTAATAAATTTTAATTTCAGCTTTAGTTATTTTTTAACTTAATCAGAATGGGAAATACGAATTAAAAAAATTATTAATGTCAATTAATTTTTATAATTTCTGTTTTCAGTTTAATTTTACTAAAAATGTTGGAAATTTTTACTGTGTTGACTTTTTTTGTCTTTTTATGTACAAGAACAAAAAAAAATTATTATATTTTAAAATATATTTCAAAGCTGAAATAAAATTAATAAAAACTATATATTAAAAAAAAAAATTACTAAAACCACTAAAATTTAAATGAAAAATTAAAACCTAAAAAGTAAAAACTAATTGAAAATATGAATATATATTTCAGTTGCATGTATAAAATTATATATATAATGTAATCAAACTATTATATATACAGTATATGTATGTGTGTGTGTTTTCATTTTAATTTTAGTTACAATTCTGTTCATTTTGTTGTGTTGTTTATACTTTTTTTTTTTTTTTTGGAAAAACAATTAGAAAGACAAAGAAAGATAAAGCTGTAATGATCTGTAATAAATTTGAATAAAAACGATATATTTAAAAACCCAAAATTACTAAAACCTCCACTAAAATTAAAATTAAAACTTAAATTTTTTTTCGAAAAATATTAAAATATATTTAAAAAAATATTTTCCAGTTGCATGTATATAAAACAAACACTAATAAAAACACAGTAAAAAATTACTAAAACTTTCACTAAAATTAAAACAGAAAAGTATATATATAAAATATATTAAATCTTATGTTTTTTTTTTGCATATTTTTACATTTATTTTTATTTTATTTTATTTTCAGCTTTAGTTATTTTAATACATTAAGCTAAAACACATTACATACATTATTTAAACACATTAAACTAAACTAAATGAAAATGGAAAATATGAATTTAAAATTATTTGTACATAAATTATTTTCTTATATTTCCTGTTTTCATTTTAATTGTAGTGAAAGCTTTGGTCATTTTGTTATTTTTATTTTTAAATGTCTTTTTTAAATTAATTTTTATTTCAGCTTTAGTTATATTAATTTTAGTACATAAATTAAACTAAATAAAAATTGAACATTAGGTTTATGTATAATTTTTTTTAATATATATATATATATATATATATATATATATATATATATATGTGTGTGTGTGTGTGTGTGTACTAAAATGTTTTACTGGATTCAAACAGCATGAAATCATTCATTCCATACCCATATTGTTCTAAAAATAAAACTGGCTCTGAATAAAGAGCTACTTCTCAGTCTCTAACCCTACATGGTTGACCCGGCTGACACTGTCTGGTCCTGGGAGGGTTTTAATCTGAACAGAAGGCCCTGTTTATTGTCACCTCGGTGCAGAATTGGGATGTGACACAACTCTTGTGGCCGACTTTAATCCTTCCTTTATTCCCCCATCTCCCACAAGATTCTGGTGCATTATGGGAGATCAATGCAGAGTAGCCGGTCATTTAGGAAGACTTGGCGCACGGGGCACTTTCTCTGTAAAGCCGCTCCTAATGGAGCACTTAAGCGACACATGCAGTAAGAGCCGAGAGTCATTTACTCAGGCGTGCCGGTGTGGGAGTAATCGTTTAAAGCCCAGCTGAACGGATCAATGGAGTTGTAATTGTCAGAACAAACGGTCGGTTTCAAGGCTTTGCCGCCCTCTGTTTGTTATCGGCCTGATCTTGTAATAGAAATGGATTCGGTGTTCTTTTATCCTATCAGTTTTCATTTGACGAGGTTCTTTAATAACGTGCGGTAACAACATCCCCTGCTGCATTTTATCAATATGCATTAGCGCACTGTAATATCACTAATGTATATGACGGAAGGGTTAAATGAATCTTCTCCCGCTTAAAGCCGTAGATTAGCACCGTGCTCCCTGCGCTACTATAAATTGAGTGAATTATTAATGTGGGGGAAATGACACGGCCTCCCCGTCGGCCCCCGGCTCATCCGAGACCTGATTACATTTAATCCGCAGAGTAATTCTTAATGCACTTACACTGAATTGACCATATGGTGACCATGAACTGTCTCACCTTTCATATAAAAAAAAAAACAAAGACATGGTATTAGTGGCATTTGCGGTTGAGCGGCGCAGACTATTATCAGTGGACTTGGCAAACGCAAGTGTTACGGATAGTCATGTAATCAAGCTTGTTTAGTAACTGATCAGACTTACAATTTTCAATAAAGTGTGTCCAAAAATGAACTAAGAACAGTTCAGAAATCTTACCTAGCAACCACCCTAGCAACTGCCTATCAACATCCTAGCTCACTAATGCAACAATGTAGCAATACACTAAAAATCTATTTTGGAACACCTTAGTAATGTCCTGGCAACTACCTAAAACACCCTAGCAACTGTCAAAGAAACACTAGCATTTGTTTAGCAACACCCTAGCAACTGCCTAACAACATTCTAGCAACCAACAAAGACATCCTAATAGTAACTATCCACCACACTATTGCAACAATGTAGCAATGCACTAAAACTCTCTAAGAACGCATTAGAAGTGTCCTTGCTACCCCATATAACACTCTAGCACCTGCCTATCAACATCCTAGCAACCTGCAATGGCATCCTATTGTAACCATCCACTACACTATTGCAACAATGTAGCAATGCACTAAAAGAACACCTTAAGTAGAACACCTTAGCAGTGTCCTAGCAACCACCCATAACACCCTAACAACTGCCGCTCAATATCTCATCAACCATTCATAACACAGCCTAGAATTTGCTTAGGTACACCCTAGCAACTTCCCATAAACATCCAAGCAACCAGTGTAGACATCATAGTAACTATCCACTATACTGTTGCAACTATCTAGCAACACATTAAAATGTCTCAGAAAGACTTAGTGTCCTAGCAACCATTCATAAGACCCTAGCAACTGCCTATCAACATCCTAGTAACCAACAATGCATCCTAGTAACTATCCACCACACTATTGCAACAATGTAGCAATGCACTAAAAATCTATAAGGACATGTTAGCCATGTCCTAGCAACCACCTATAACACCCTAACAATTGCATCTCAACATCCTAGCAACTATTCGTAACACACTGTAGCATTTGTTTAGCTACACCCTAGCATCTAACATCCAAGCAGCCAGCAAAGGCATCCTATAGTAACCATCCACTACACTACTGCAACAAAAAGTCTCTAAGAACACCTAGCAGTGTCCTAGCAACCATATATAAACACCCTAACAACCGGCTCACAACACCCTAGCAGCAATTTATAAAACACCCAGCATTTACTTAACTACACCCTAGCAACTTCCCATCAACATCTAAGCAACCAGTGAAGACATCCTAGTAGCTATCTACTATACAATTGCAACTATGTAGCAACATACTAAAAATGTCTCAGAAAGCCTTAGTAGTGTCCCACACCCAAGGTTTCACAACACACTTGCAACAGTTTGGAAACACCCTAGAAACCACCCTTAACTCCCTAGCAACAGTCTAAAACCACCGTTCCAACTGTCAACAACACCCACACAGAACACCCTAGCAACTACCTATCAACATCCTAGTAACTAATAGAAACATTTTAACATTTGCTTAGCAACATCCTAGCAACCACTAATCCAAACCAAAGATTCCACAACACCCTTGCAACAGTTTGAAAACATCTTAGGAACCATTCTGAACACTATTGTAACAGCCTACTAATGCCCTAGCAACTGACTATCAACATCCTAGCAACCAACAAAGACACTCTAGCATTTGCATAGCAACACCCTAGCAACCACTGATCCAAACCAAAGGTTCCAAAACACACCTTGTAACCATTTGAAAACATTTTAGCAACTATTCTGAACACCATAGTAACACCCTACCTACACCCCAGTAACTGTCTATCAACGTCCTAGCAACCAACAAATACACTGTAGCATTGACTTAGCAACACCCTAGCAACCACTGATCCACACCAAAGGTTCCATAACACCCTTGCAACAACTGGAAAACATCTTAGCAACTATTCTGAAAACCACAGTAACAGCCTACAAACGCCCTAGCAACTGCCTACAACATTCTAGCAACCACCAAGATTAACCTAGCAACTGCCTCTTAACATCCTAGCAATCAGCAAAAGCACTCTTGCATACACTTAGCAACAAGTATTCCACAAAACCCTTGTAACAGTCTGAAAACTACTCTAAGCACCCTAGCAACACCCTAGCAACCAGCAAAGCCACTCTAGCATTTGCTTAACAACACCGTAGCAACCACCAAACACCACCTAGGTTTCCACACCCCTGCAACAATACAGCGTCACCCTAATGACCACTCTGAACACCCTAGCAACTGCACAACACACACAAAAAAAATCAGAACAGCAATTGTTGAATTTTAGAGTTCCGTTTTTAGTTAATTTAAAAGTCAAGTTCATGCTTCAGTGCTCGCTGTATCTAATGAATTCATATTCTCCACAAGTGCCTGCGTGTATCACTTCATGTGCTTGATGACTTTGTTTGTAACAAGCGTACTAACATATGTGCAACGCTTCCTCAAGCAAGACGACATTGAAATTCCCTGTGCGCGACACAGAACCCATTTGCCTTTTGTTTTTCATCAATTCTAACAATAGCCGCTTGTCCTTTTCACATTGTGTACATAAACAGTCCAAAAGAAGCAATTAATTGCTGTGATGCAGACAATTCTGGCGCAGGAAAACACTCAGCGCCGCCCGGTGCGTAATATCATCTACATCTAAAGCAATAGAAAGGTTAGAGGAACAATTGGAACAGCACTCGCAAAGAACAGACATGAATAATTACTAGATTCTTCAAGGTGACATTTAAAAATGAATCTCAATGGGAAAGGGCACATGCAGGAAGTCAATAAAAAGAGGCTGGGACAGAAACAGGAAGGAAGATTAAAAAAAATTCCTTATAGCATGCCTCTGACAAATGATATTTATGCAATTTAGTGGCTGGAAGATGTGTCTTGGCTGCTGCACTGGAGCATCAATCAGATTTTTGCTTGTGCAAGACTTACTGATATAATGCTAAAGTATTATGGGTAGTAGCTAGTGCATTTTAAATTTTTTTTTTTTTTTTTGAGCTGTTTTTATGAGCTGTTTGAACTCTCACTCTGACGGCACCCATTCATTGCAAGAGGATATATTGGTGAGCAAGTGATGCATATGTGATATTCTTTAAACTTCAAATCTTTGTGATATTCTGGTGTCTGATCTGGGGTGGTGCGGATTACTTATGGATTATCGTGTTGTTTTTGTTAGCTGTTCAGACTTTCATTCTGATGGCACCCATTCACTGCAGATTATCCATTGGTGAGCAAGTGAGTCAATGCAACATTTCTCCAAATCTGATGAAGAAACAAACTCATCCACATCTTGGACTGGAATGGTGTGGATTACTTATGGATTATTGTGTTGTTTTTATTAGCTGTTTGGACTTTCATTCTGACGGCACCCATTCACTGCAAAGGGATCCATTGGTGAGCAAGTAGTGGAATGCTACATTTCTTCAAATCTGATGAAGAAACAAACTCATCTACATGTTGGACTGGAGTCTTGTGGAAAACTTGTGGATTTTTGTGACGTTTTTCTCAGCTGTTTGGACTCTCATTCTGAGGGCACCCATTCACTCCAGAGGATCCATTGGTGAGCAAGTGATGGAATGCTACATTTCTCCAAATCTAATAAAGAAAAAACTCATGTACATCTTGGATGGCCTAATGGTGAATAAATTCTGATCTCTAGATATGGTTCGGGTCCGTCCTTCAATGCAAGTCAGGGGATTTTTGGTTCTGGATGAATTTTAATACTTAATACTAAAGTTTGTTCAAATCCTTCCAACCTTAGGCATGAGCAATACTTATATGCCTTGGCAAATAGCACTAAATATAGCCGACTGAAATAATCAGAAGCTGTCAGCGTGGAGGAGAGAGCACTTACATTAAGATAATCCTGCTAAGACTTACATTAATATTTTACATTTACATTTAAATGAGTCTTGGAAGCGTCTTGCAAATGTTGAGATGGGTAATTTAAGACCATTTAAGTGCCAATAACAGATAAAAAGGCTCGATGCAGGTATTCTGGGATTTTGAGGGTGAAATTAATAAGTGCGGTTATGAAAGCAGTCTCCAAACAAAATCTAAAAATGAAACCAAAGCAAAACTGAAATAAATTGCACTCAAGTCCCAGTGCAATCATTCTTGCTAAGGTAAGCGTCACTATTACTTATTGCTCATAGTATTAATTTTTGACAGCAAACCTATCCTGCACCACCTGTGCAATATCTTTCCTCTGTAGCAGATGTTAAAATGGGTGAAATCACATGTATTTAAGTGTACTTGAAAATACTAAGAACATACTGGCAACCACTTAGCAACCACTCAAAATCACCTAGCAACGACACGGCAATGCTCTAAATATACTCAGAACATCTTATCATCATTGTGTATGTTTCATAACACTATTCACAATGCAACACAAGTCATGATGGAGAAATAGTTTAAAGAACAACTTGCTTCAAGTTTCTCGCAAGTTTAATGGTACAGTGAAACTCTACTGAGGTTTCTTACCACTAAGGCAATACAAGAATGCATATTAGAAACATGCTAGTAACTTGCTAGTTGGGCTGAAAACATGCTGGTAATATGCTAATCATGTTAGTAACAAGCTAGTAGCTTGCTAATCATGCTAAAATCATGTTAACAAAATGCTAGTAACATCCTAATCATGCTAGAATCATGCTAACAACATGCTACTAACATGCTAATCATGCTAGCAACATGTTAGTAACTTGCTAATCATGCTAACATGCTAGTAACTTACTAATCATACAAGAATCATGCTAACAACGTGCTAGCGACATGTTAATCATGCTAGAATCATGATAGCAACATGCTAATCATGTTACAATCATGCTAGCAAAATGCTAGTAACTTGTTAATCATGCTAGAATCATGCTAGCAACATGCTAATCATGTTAAAAACATGCTACTAACATGCTAATCATGCTAGCAACATGCTAAACATGTTTTATGCTAGCAACATGCTAAACATGTTTATCATGCTAGCAACATCCTAAACATGCTAGAAACATGCTGGTAACATGTTAATCATGTTAGAATCATGTTAATAACAAGCTAGTAACTTGCTAATCATGTTAAAATCATGCTAACAAAATGCTAGTAACATGCTTATCATGCTAGAAACATGTTAACAACATGCTAATCTTGCTAGAATCACCTAGCAACATGTTATTAACCTTCTACTCATGCTAACATGCTAGTAACTTACTAATCATACAAGAATCATGCTAACAACATGCTAGCGACATGCTAATCATGCTAGAGACATGCTAAGCATGTTAGAATCATGCTAGCAACATGCTAGTAACTTGTTAATCATGCTAGCAACTTGCTGATAATGCTAACAACATGCTACTAACATGCTAACAACATGTTAAACATGTTTTATGCTAGCAACATGATAAACATGTTTATCATGCTAGCAACATGTTAAACATGCTAAAAACATGCTAGTAACATGCTACTCATTTTAAAATCATGCTAGCAAAATATTAGCAACATGTTAATCATGCTAGAAGCATGCTAGCAACTTACTAATCATGCTAGAAACATGCTAGTAACATGCTAATCATGCTAGAATCATGCTAGCAATGTGTTAGTAACCTGTTAATCATGCTAGAATCATGCTAAAAACATGTTAGTAACATGCTAATCATGCTAGAATCATGTTAGCAACAAGCTAGTAACCTGCTAATCATGTTAAAATCATGCTAACAAGATGCTAGTAACATGCTTATCATGCTAGAATCATGTTAGCAAAATGTTAGTAACCTGCTAATCATGCTAGAATCATGCTAAAAACATATTGGTAACATGCTAATCATGCTAGAATCATGTTAGCAACAAGCTAGTAACCTGTTAATCATGTTAAAATCATGTTAACAAAATGCTAGTAACATGTTAATCATGCTAGAATCATGCTAACAACATGCTAGTAACTTACTAATCATACAAGAATCATGTTAGAATCATGCTAGCAACATGCTAATCATGCTAGAATCATGCTAGCAACTTGCTATTTATGTTAGAATCATGTTAACAATATGCTACTAACATGCTAATCATGCTACTAACATACTAATCATGCTAACAACATGCTAATAAAATGCTAGTAACTTGCTAATAATCCTAGAAACATGCTAGCAACATGCTAGTAACTTGGTAATCATGCTAGAATCATGCTAACAATATGCTACTAACATGCTAATCATGCTAGAAATATGTTAGTAACATGCTAATCATACTAGCAACATGCTAATAAAATGCTAGTAACTTGATAATCTTTATAACAGCATGCATCTGTCTTTCTCTGACAGACTGTATTGGCTTCAAAACATTCCAACTTTAACCTTTTAAACTTCAAACTATTTCAGACTGAATTTTTTTTTTTAAACTTTTTAACTTTTTAAACTTTTTCAAACTTTCTGGTCTGGCTTTCTCAAGCCAACTTAAAGTTTGTCTTGACAAACTTTTTTTTATCTAGTTCAAAATAACGCTTTCTCCAGTGAAAAACGGTGGTCTGCTCTGAATCAAGAGAGAAATCTGCACAGATTAAGCACCGTTTACAGGCCAAAAAAGTCCAAAACAGCTCTTAACAAATATGTGGGTGGATATTGATGTGAGAGACAACAGAAGAAGATTATGTAATTGTATTCTGATCAATTTTTTGGCATTAAGACATGTTAATGATAGATTTGTTTCTTACAAACACAGCTTTTGGCTTCTCAAGATGTTAACTGATGGACTGATGTTAACTGTGGATTACTTGTGGATTGTTGTGATATTTTTATCAGCTGTTTGGATTCTCATTCTGACGGCACCCATTCAATGCAGAGGATCCACTGGTGAGCAAGCGACGCAATGCTACATTTCTTCAAATTTGATCAAGAAACAAACTTGTCTACAATTTCAGTGGCCTTGGAGGGTGTCAGCAAATTCTCAAGTTAACAAATGGACCGCACAGTTGCATTATGTTTGCACCAGCTCACATTTCCGACAGCTCAGAAGTGTTGGTGTGGCATCAGACTCAAAAACAGGTCAACAAACGGGCATAAAAATATCCCAGTGTCCGATTTTGCAAAATGACTTGCCAAAAATGTCTCTCTTTGAGGACTGAATGCAGCTTTGTTGTTTACCTCTTTGGAATTCACGCATCCCCTCGTGGAAGCAGCATGCGTCTTCTGCTGAAACGCTTCAGTTCTCCATACTTCATGAAGGCACTCCATCTCAAAGGCACAGCTTCCCATCTCAGCTGGCCGCCTGCCTTTTGATTATATGTGGAGGGCACTCTGTGCAATGCAATCAATTTCTAGGGTGGTTGAAGAAAGAACACAAAGTGAGAGGTGTTTTGTTTGCCAGACCCTTCAGAGCACCAGTTCAATTGCTCACCTGAAGACTGGAGGGTCAATAGACGGTTGACGGTGACCGTGAACCCATGGGACATCAGCGCAGCATCGATCTGAATGGGAAATATGCTTGCATTCATTTTCGTAGCACAAACAGTACCAGACATGGTTCGGGCTGTAGGTTAATGATGAGCAATAGTACTAGTGATGTTTGCACCACTAACAAGCAGTCCATGCATCAGAGATACAGTGCATTTCTCATTTCCAGAACTAGACTACTGCAGGACAAGCACACATTCAGTCTGTTGATTGTCATAAATGAATTTGGCCATGTTTCAGCCCCGTTGGAGATCCAGAGTGTTTCGGAGTGGCTGAGAAACGCAATTAGACAGTTTAATGTGACAGAGGGAATATTTACACTGGATTCTCTAGACGGCTGACTGTGACAGCGCTGAAGCAAGACACATTAATTCATTTCTCTCCTCCGCAGAGACAGACACGTCTACGGTTGTGGTGCTTTTCTCCTAACTGTGTACACAGAGACTAAAGCCACTGGTATGTGACATTTCTAAATACTTAACCCTGTAAAGCCTACTGTATCCCATTTGATAGAAAATTTCAAAGGCATCTAAATCAACAACATGCTAAAAAACCTGTTGTTCACAATGTACAGTATGCCTTCTGTCGTCTGATTTAAGAGGTTATACTTACATAACTCAAGGCTGTAACCATGTCTTGAACATTAGAGGGGGCACAACTCATTTATGGGCCATTCTACAGAATTGGTGCAAACTGCTGTCCCACAACCAAAAAACACATTTAAAAAGCATTTAAGTATTCAAATCTTAGATGTTTACTTAGATGCCTTTATTATCTATTGAAACCCATAATAATATATAAAATATCAGTAAGCGTAATATATATAAAATCATCATTTAATGGGTACTTTCAATTGGGAGGTGGCTGTCTCGAACCCTAACCTCTACATGCCGAGTAGATAGGTCCCATTATTTTGAGGTAAACATGTTCAAAAGATTGTCACTACCGAACACCATTTTTCTAGAATTAAACACACATTTTTGGGAGTTATTGCATAACATTTAGTTTTTATATGTGTACAACTGTTCAGAGCTGTGCTAGCTAACCATGTGCTGATTAGCATCTTTGAGCTAGGTTCAAAAGTATCTAAAATTGTCACTACCAAAACAATCACGACGAAACATTTGGTGGAGTTTTGGTAGTGACATTATTGTTTTTTGGGGGGCTGTTATCTAATAAAATTGTCACTGTAACAATCACAACCAAAACATGTCATCATTGTTTCGTTAGTGACAAAAGACAAAAACGAAACACATAATCCTCATATTTGGGGAAAATAAACCAAAGTTTAGTACAGTTATGCAAATTTGCAGTATTTTGGCATGTTTTAGTATGTGGGTTAAAATTATGTAATGTGATGTGGTCGCTACCAAAGCATTACTGTCACTACAGAAACATGGGATGTTTTGTCAAAAATAAAGTATACTGAATTATCACTTAACATGTTATGATGTTTGTTATGTTTTTTGTTCAATGTATATTCAAACTAACAAATCCTTATATTTGAAATCAGTATGATCAACTTTTTGCCTTTTACAAAGAAAAATTGGATTCAAAATACAACAAATCTTATAAATCAAATTAAAGTTGATATGATTCTTTAGGGTCTTAATGAGAAGTTTATAACATGCTTTGGTAGTGTAAATAACACCTTTTTTACCATGCCAAAATCAGCTCTGCAAAAATCATTCTGTTCTGGTCGAGGTTGCTTTAAATATTAATGAGCTCTGCTTGCCCCGCCCCTCTCTTCTCTCTGTGGAGTCACGAGCCTGTTTACTTTAGCCGCATTTAGCCGCTAAACTTGCTAACTAGCACATAATTAGGAAAGCCGATCGCAAAGATTCATAAAAAAACCCTTATACTCACTTCTGCTGTAGGTGAAGCTGGATCACAAATGATTTGCACAAACATAGACGGATATATGTAGATTGGGAGGCGCATTCCCTTCACAAACAAACGTAATTCACTACATCTTCAGCGGCTCAGATGTCGGGAGTAAATGACGACCACTATGTTCATTATTACATCCAGCAACACAACACCTCAATCGCTCAATAGGAGATATTCTTGTCTAACTTACATCCCTGCTCCGGCATCGAAACAATGGAGGTGGACTGTTACAGCTGATTTAAGGCGGGTCTGAGGTAAGAGCTCATGTCAATCAACTACTGTGGGAGCGGCCTCTGTCTGTGTGACGGCGCACCGACAGGCATCTGAGAATGGCTTGATTTGAAAAAGGGATATTATTTTGACAGATTAATTAAAAACCACCGCATGGATTTTTATCATTATAGGGTAGATTTGTACATACACTGCCAACACACATTAATGTTCAAACAACATGTAAAAGTGAACTTTGCATCCGATGACCACTTTAAAATTGTATTTGTTATTGATTTACCTCTGAAAACTTTTTGATAAAGATGTAAGATGTAAGCAAAATCTTAATAGGTTAATATAACCCTACTTATTAAATTATATATTACTGTTTCCGTAGTAACAAATTAGGGGAGAACAAATAGAGACAAATATTTCTAAACCTTCTGAAAATACAATATGAGAATTGACTGCACAATTACTAAATGTGTACCTTGGATATTATACAATTTGCATACATACAAAATTCGTGGAAGACAAAACTTTCAAGACGTTTCCATATGGCACGGCACCCACACAGGAAACATTCTGGAACACAGAAACTCAACACTACCCTGCGACTTAAAATAGCTTTGATAGGGGATTGCTACATTATATTTCTCTGCAATAAGGTGTTTTTTAAGTAAATGAACTCACAGCTTCATTGTTTGTAGAGAGAGACGCTCAGGGATGCAAATAATTAAGGCACGAAAAATTTCATACTCTCCCTCTCTCTCAAAATGGCCATATTTGAGAAAAAAGTCGAGTATATAGCTGCCTGTGATTGTTGGTTATTCAATATATCTTAAAACAGCTGACTAACATTAAATGATTTCCAACTTTCGTCTTACCTCGCTCTCTTGAACGTTAAACTGGTGCTTCCCGCTGAAATTTGCGCGTTGCTTCTGTGAACGGTAAGCACCGCCTACTTTGATTTGATTGGCCATCTTAATTATTTATGACATTGACGAGCGACATTGATTAGGCTGAAAATGTACATTTGAAAGCTTTTTGTCATCCTAACAAGAGCGCTGCGTAATGGAGTGCAGCAGATCAGCAAGAATTTCCTACATTTATACATACCTAGATTTACTTAATCATCCATACATATATTTTTTTTTAAAGAAATCATGTTAAAATATATCAAATATGACCATCAGGCTTTTGATTAACATATATTCACTGCAACAACAACAAAAAAGGCTTATCTTACTTTTGTCTTGTTTCTAGTCAAAATATCTAAGATGCATTTACTAGATAAACAAAATGACATATTTAGTCTTGTTTCCAGGGGAAAAAACTAATTTAAGTGCAGTTTGCTTAAAATAAATAAAATTATTTATTTATTAAATAATTTATTATTAAAATTATTTGGGGTAAGTAAAATACTCTTGTTTTAAGAATATTTGGGATTTTTTTTGCTTAAAACAATTAAATATCTTTTTGCTTATCTAATAAATGTATTTTAAATTAAGAATTTTTAGATATTTTAACTAGAAACAAGACTCTTAACCCTTTTTTAGAGAGATTTTTATCATGTTTTGAAACTACAGAGCTTTAAATAAAGCTAGGCACTTAAATATCATCTTACTAAGACATATTATTGGGAAATATAGAGTGAAAACTGATATTCATATGCATCTTTATAAGTATCTGCTATGCTGTTAAATAGATCCCACTGATTTACATTACAATTAACAGAATTTACTTACTTTTTGGCCATATAAATATTAGTATCAGCAATAAATTGCATATTTTGGCACATTTTGGGCCTCTGATTTCTTCCCCCTCCATATTCTTACTATATATAACATAAAAATACCATATATACCGTTCTCACTATTATGAGCCATAAAAGCCTGATATATCAAATTTGGTATGAAATGCATATGCATATTTTTATTTAGTCTTTATTTAAATAAAAATAATAACAACAACAACAACAATAATAAAGATTTCGAAGATTATTATTTCATGTCAGGGTTTAAAAGGGGTCATAACGTGAAAAAAACTAAATTTTTCCGCTTTTTTAAGTATCTATGTGAACTTATTGCAAGTCCAGTCCACTGAGACTATTTATAGTACAAAACTATAATCTAATTTTTAAATTTATGGCAATATAACCATGAGCTCATTAATATATGACCATCTACATTTACACTGAAACTTTAGAAACTCAATGCTGTAATGAGAACGTAAGAAAGAATTTTATGCTCAGATTCATTTAAGTAACTCATGTTGACTTTACGTTCATTTCATGGAGCAAAACCATGAAATACTAGAAAAATGCAGAACATCCTTTTAAATTTCCAATTACTTTGCAGAACAATGTCTTTCTTCTTTATAAATTTTTAATACTTTTAAATGTCAGTGCCCTTTCTAATATTTGAAGAAATATTCATAAGTCAATTATAAGTAAATGTTGAACTGTTTATCTTTGAAGTATATGGCACCTCCTCAAAAACATTTCTGCTCATTCGCAGCACTGAATTCACTGGTTACATGTGATGTTTAAATGATGAATCTCTGCGGCACTATTGAGACTGGAGTGTGAGAGCTGAACATTGAGATGTTTTGTGTCTGTTTTCAGATTTCAAGCACGTGCTTGAGTTCTTCCCCCTCGTTTCTTTCTACTGCTTCAATTGCCAGATCTTTTCCTCTTTCCCAGCATGCCCCACTACAAAACCAGCCCATTAATTGGGCAGCGAGAGCCGCACCATCTGCGGCGAGCCCGTCGGCATCACTCCGGCTTGATTTATGACTGCACAGACCAAATCATAAAGAGTCCAGCTGAACACAGACAGCGACTGACTGCCCATTTTCAGCTTCCAGTTCACACAGGCGTGGGTAAATCAGAGTCTCCATGAATTATATTACGGTAACACAAGTCTGTGTGTTTTAACCTGGCGTGCGGTGGGATTTCCACCTGTGATGGATGTGCGGTGCTGCATGGGCTGATAACCGTTGATTGTGGTGTCAGACAGACTAGTGCTGGGTAATTCACAAAAATAGGCCACAAGTGTCCGTTTTACAACTCTGAGACTCTCAGAGAGCGCTTATGTTAGCCTTGATTAAGTTTGTCCAAAAAAAAAAAAAAAGCCAGTAACTTTAGAAACTTTAATGCATGTGCCCCTAAACTTGTGTTCAGCATCTTTTGCATGCTTTTGTTCACTGCAAAAAAAAAAAAAAAAGTTTTAATTGGTCTTTGTTGAGACAGTTTACTTGAGAGGCAACACTATATGGGATTGTATCTTGAATGTAAGTGTATTCATATTGCCAGTGCAGTAAGACAAAATACACTTAGGATAGAGAATTTAAATTAAGTACATTTATTAAATTATTAAATGTTAGCAATTAAATAAATAAAATAAAATTAAATAATGTAAAATAAATAATATTTAAAATAAATGTTAACATTTAAACAAAAAAATGCAACTACTAAACAGTAAATTATTAAATAATAAATGTATCTTTCAAGTATTTTTGATATTTTCATAAATGAAGGAAAATACTACTTTAGAATAGTATTTATTTATTTAACTGTTTATTTATTTAATTAATTTAAAACAAATATTTAAAATAAACTTCAACATTTTAAAAAGATAAAATACAACTACTAATCAGTGAATTTATTAAACAGTAAACTTATGTTCTTTCGAAAATGTTTAATATTTGAACAAGAGAATTAGAGAAAATACTTGCTTAGAATATTGCATTTATTTAAATGTAAATATTAATTCATTTAATAAAGACTACTTAAATAAAATCATTTAAAATAAAACAATACTTAAAATTTAAGATAAAGTAATTAAATTCCAATATTTGTTCAATTACTAAATACTAGTAATTAAATAAATATAATTAAATAATTTAAAATAAATAATATTTAAAATAAACTTTAACAAACAAACAAACAAAAAAAAAAATCCAACTACTAATCAGTAAATTATTAAATAATAAATGTATCTTCTTTCAAGCATGTTTGATATTTTAATAAATTAGGGAAAATACTTATTTAGAATAGTATTTATTTATTTATTTAAAACAAAAAATATTTATAATCAATTTTAACATTAAAAAAAGGAAAAAAAAATAGAACTACCAGTAAATTTATTAAATAATAAATGTATCTTCTTTCAAGGATCAAGGATCTTTGATATTTTAACAAATTAGAGAAAATACTCATTTAGAATAGTGACTTTATTTATTTCTTTTCCAGTGAATTTCTTTTCAGCAAAGTTTTGCTCATGCTTTAGTTTTTGTTTTTTACTTAGTCATTTCTTGCGTTATTAACTTGAGATGCAAAATTACATAAAATAAAGAAAATAAAAAAATAAAACAAAAGAAAAAAATAGGTTTGTGACTACAACAAGAAAAATATATCTGCCTATGTTGTAAAAAAAAAAAAAAAAAAAAGTTTCCCTATTTTAAAAAAACAAGACAATTTTGCTTCTCAAGTAAATGTATCTTGATTTAAAAAGTTTTAGATATTTGTACAGAAAAACAAGGCAAAAATACTGAGTAAGACCATTATTTTTTTTGCAGTGCAAAAGTGTCACCAGTATTAGTTTTCATGCGGTGACTGCCGTTTCACATGATTGTTTTGGCAGCGTCATTCTAATAAGTCTTCCCATCTATTCTGCTCTCTCAGGAGGAAGAAGAACATGTTTTATTGATTAATCAGGCGTGAGACACAGACAGTCATACAAGGTTAGAACAAGTAACCCACCTCGCTCAATAAAAGATATAAAAATCCAGATAAATCAAATTGAACAGGACTAAGTACACTCCATGAACTGCAGTATTAATGGTAACAGCTGACAGGCAATAAAACCTTGAGAAATCTGAAAACAATGAGTGTTGATTTAAACCCTTGTTTGTGATTTATAGTTTATAGACTCTTACAATCCACCCAAGGGCTTTAAAGTACAGGGTATAGAAGCTCCCGCTGTTTGTCTGAATTACGGAGAGCAGCAGGGATGATGGCTGAATCCCGCTGAGAGATGTTCAGATGCGAGGAGTGCGCGCTTTGACGTGCTCACGTGCCTCTGCATGCAGGAAAACAACTCCAGCTTCATGCGACGTTAAACAGTGAAAGTGTGGATGATATGCTGGTTGCAAAATATGCAAAATGCTCATTAGCACAATCTATACAGTCGTCACTTATACAACGTGGTCACAGCCTCAGACAGCCCACTGCACGCCTACAGGCCTTCACTGCACAATCTAATGCATGCGGCACACAAAAAATAAGATCTTTCTCAAAACTACAGCCTCCAATCTGACACAAAGTCACATTCCAGAACTAGATGCTAAATTTGCCAACATTGGCAAGACGCACAGCACTGAAACTTTGTTTACTTCATAACCTGTTCACAAACAAACATGTCTCATCACAGACTTTGTTTATGAGTCCTACTGCTAGTTGTGAGAGCATATATTTATTTATTTATTTATTTATTTATTTTTCTGGCATCACAGTCTAACAAAATTCATTTATTATAAAACTAAAATAAAATAAAACTATTAATAATATGTATAAAATATCATATGTTTTGGTTTTGTCATTATATATTAAGTAATTTAAGACATTTTTTAAGTAAATGCTATAAAGGTGCAAAATTACATACACTGGAGAACAAAATATGTTATCAAAACTTGCAGTAACACAGTGTAATTATTATCATCAAGGGTGTAGGTTTGATTTTGGCATTGGCGGAGACATAACGGCAGACAACAGACATTAATTTGTTTGATGTCATAGAGTCTTTACTAAATTCTACACCCTTGAAAATCCTATCAAACAATGTTTGACTTTAGAAACTATAAATATGAAGAGAACAGACAACAGTGAGTTAATTCAAATCATTATTAATTATGGACTTTTTTTGCTACACTATACAAAGAAAAAAAAAAATAATAATAAAAAAAAAAAAAAAAAAAAACGATATAACTATATACTTTTACTATAATAAAACAATGGTTAATTTTCTTAAGGGATTTGTAGGCTTTTTTTTTCTTTTTTCTTTCTATTTGTTTGTTTTGTTTTTATATATACTGTATATACTGCCTTAATGGTTTGATGTTTTGTTTAATAAAAAATGAAATCAGAAAACAAAAAAAGATTAGGGTTATGAGTTCTAATGTTCTATCAAAAGACTCCGAAGTCCCGATCTGAATCAAATGATTCGCGATACGTGAAGTTCCTATCTAAATCAAATGACTCGCGAACCCCTTCGGAAGTCCTGATCTGATTTAAAAGGTTCACAGTATGCAAAGTTCCGATTTAAATCAAATGATTCGCGAGTCTCGAACCGGCTCCGAAGTCCTGGTCTAAATCAAATGATTCGCGATACGCGCTCTGAAGTCATCTGAATCAAATGATTCACAATCACGCGCCGACGTCCTGATCTGAATCAAATGATTTGCAAACCAGCACTAAAGTCCCGATCTGAATCAAATGATTCGCGATTCGTACTCCCGATCTAAATAATGATTCGCTAACTATCATTTCAGATCGGGACAGTTCGCGAAATGATTCGCCATCCCGCTCCGAACTTCCGAAATAAATTAAATGATTCGCGATATATGAAGTTCCTATCTAAATCAAATGACTCGCGAACCCCTTCGGAAGTCCCGATCTCAATTAAAAGATTCATAATACACGAAGTTCCGATTTAAAATCAAATGATTCGCGAGTCGCGAACCGGTTTCAAAGCCCCGGTCTAAATCAAATGATTCGCGATACGCCTCTCCGAAGTTATCTGAATCAAATGATTTGCAAATCCGCAAGTCTTGATCAGAATCAAATTATTTGTGAACCCGCACCAAAGTCCCGATCTGAATCAAATAATTCGCGATCCGAACTTCCGATCTAAATCAAATAATTCGCGATACGAGCGCTTCAAAACAGTGAATTATTTTGTGACTCAGTGATTTGGAGTTTCGAAAAGCTCCGTTTCGTCACTATACGCGGTTTAAAAAAAAAAAAAAAAAAAAAAAAAAAAAATCATTACGGGCGATAATAACATTAGAAAATGAAATGCTCTTTTCATGTGGTTTTTGCTAGTGAATCGCTTGAACTGAATGATCGAAGTCACGAATTTGAATCAATCGGAGCGGTTCCAGCGTAAATGACTCACTCAATTGAATCGGTTTGTCTGTTCCTCAGTGTTTCGCGTCTTCAGTCATGTTTACACGACGCTGTCAGCACTATTACTAGCTTAGCTCGCTGGTTTGATGACGTTAACTGAAATAAGCGGAAAAAGTATTATGTTTACAAATAAAATATCAACATTTCCATTTCGAAGATAACATCCAACTCAAATCTACGAACATATTCAGGTGAGGTAACCGGTTTACTGCTACCTAGTGAAACATTCCATTAATATGACGATTTGCAGCTCAAAATACATGTTAGATGGAAACATTGTGCAATTACGATCGAATTTGTAGCTTAATTCACCGTATTTAAAGTTTGAGCACTGCAGTTAGTTATGGACAGTTCAAAGCTTCCAGTCATCGCACACCATTGAAGTGAATTTTTAATTTATCAGCATGTATTGTTGTATCTGATTGTATTAGTCTATATAGAGTGATAGTCAATGTAAAAACAGCAAATGGGAGAAGCAGATGAACACAAAACAGCAGAACAACAAAGTTAAAGAGGGTAAATCTTATCCTTTAACTGAACTGTGCACGTATGCTTAAAACACTTAAGCTACCTTATATGTTCTTAATTTCTTAGTATATCGCTGATAAAAACTGGTCTGATATCTAAATACTTATTTATTCTTAACACAGTTTTACACTTTCAGCCAATGAAAGGCTTGTCAGTTGGATCTTTCAGCATGTACAGTGAAATAAGTTTTCAGAAAGCGCTAAAGTGATTCCAGTGCTCACAGAGAACAGAACAACTCATTTGACCTTGGGTCCTGATGCATCAAGTAGATGTTAAAGTTCAGGAGAAAGCATCTCAGGAGAGCCCGATGGCACCAGCGGTCACGCTCCGATCACATCACTGAATGTGTCTCATCATTACTTTGTTGTTTGAGAATTGGAGATTGAAGCGAGCGGCAGCCAAGCTTGAAATGCAGTTTTCTGGATTTTGATGGACACATCGAATGAGGTTTGAAAAGACGGCGAACTTCATAAATCCAAACAGTGTAACTTCAGCTATAAAATTTGAGGTTATCGTGATTGTTTGAATAGTTCTGAGTTCAAGTGAAGCCGTTTTGTCCGTTTTCATTTGACTGCTGTAGTTCAAGAGCAAAACTGATGCTGATGACTGAGAAAGAACTCTGCAATCTCCCAAAAATGAATGCAAACTCAGCAAAACTACACTTATTTGTCAAAATATTTCCACATTTTTAACAAATAAAAACTTGAGTTTAAAAAATATAGTACAACCACTGGGGTGAAAACTAATGTAGAATTAAAGCAATTTTCACTCTGAAATTTCTAGTAAATTTCACAGATAATTAAAATAGAAAAGACAAATACATACTGAAATGGTATTTTCTGGTAAAACAAACTCCAATAATCTTTCTTATATTTACAACATATTTTAACATGTAAGTAATTTAATTTTGTCATACCATGAGAATGTATTTATTTATTTTACCTGTCTAAAATAAAATCATTTTACTTACAAATATTTTGAATTTCAATTGATGACATGCCTTTTTTATTATATATTTCAATAATAAATAGATTAAAGGCACTAAATTACATTACTTCAGATGTTAAAATATGTTATAAAACTGCAAAATGTAATATAAATCAAAGCCAGGGTTATAATTGTTAACTAAAAATAAAGGCAGCATTTCTTTTTTCTATTTAGTTTAATTTGATGTCGTAAATAACTAAAACTTAAACTGAAATAAAAAAAAAAACAGGAAACTTTAAAATAAAACCAAATAATATATAAAAATATTTATAAAATAATATATAAAATATATAAAAATATTATATAAAATAAATAATATATAAAAAAATTATATAAAAACTAATATAACTTAGTTATATGCTCATTAATTTGATGATAAAGCCTCAAAAGTTTTATTTAAAATTCTGCATGTTTGGTTTTAGATGGCAAAGTTGCTTGTCTAATGAGGCTTGCAGGTTGCAGATGTAAGTATGAACTTAGTATATTTATAAAGGAGAGAAATGAGCATATTTAATGAAGCAATTTATGTCTAAAGCATATATTAGTGTTATTTTGATTTGATATTTTGTCATATCCACATCATTTTAAATTGCATGTAATTAGTTACCGCAGCAAGAATTAAATTAGAGTCTTGATAGACGTTTCCATTACTGCAGAAACCACTTGGAGATTTTCACTAAATTCAACAGCCGAAATACCATGAATGCATGCAATCATATACTGTAGGGAATGAAGACGTTAAGACAATCGTGATGTGAATTTCGTGCATTTTCTCTTACAAATTTGGAAAGAAATGTAGTAATTGTCTGAAACTCCCCATCTCTTTTGATTGGCACATTGCATTAATTTATTTCATGGCTGTCAGGTTCCTCCGCACGTCTGTTTCAAGACCGGAGAGGCCGGGAAAAGCGGTCAGCATTTTTCTTTCTCTCCCCCTCATGTGTATTTTTATACCAACAAAAAAGACCCGCAGCAAAATAAGTGGGAGTCATTCGAATATTTTTCTACAGACTGTTTCTCAAATAGACAGAAATCTGTGAGAGAGAAATTACTGACCTTAGCCAGTTAAAGCAGAAAGACGCGCTGGGGGGAGAAATCTCCAGCCGTCAGCATTTACCTCTCCGACTCGCTCTGCTCTTTTACTTTCATGCTGCTTGAACACAAGTGTGTCGTACTGAAAGTTTCCAGCGTTGAGTTTCCCTGCAGCAAACACAGCAGAGCACAGATTGAGGACTATTCAGACAGGACAGGCTTTAAACAAAAACCCAGCAGTCTAAATAAGACAGCTGTGAATGCATGCACCGATTTGTTTCTATGCCGTACGTTTACAGAGGTTTATACACTCTTCGTGTGATTGTTTATCACATATGTGATAAAAAATAATGGAATTATAACATTACACATATAATTAAAGCAGTTAAAGGATCCTCAGCAAACTTACAAGATGATTTAAAACAAAACAAGCTTTGAAATAAGAATCTCAAGCTCAATTCTCACAGTGGTGCAAAACCTGGATATATTTGAAAGTCTCATTAAAATAATGTGATTTCCTGAGCAGGAAAAATCATGTAAATTAATAATAATAAAAAAAAACTTAAAACCCTTATGGGCATTTTTATAATTAATTTAGTTATGTAATGCTCTAAAATATTTTATCAGGAAGAAACTGTGAGTAAAAAATAGATTTTAAAAATCCTTATTCAGTAAATCACTAACAACTGAAAAGTTGTAGGTCCTTTAATATTGTTGTGCACAAGAATTTTGGAGCCAAAAAGGATGAGAACCACTGAATGTAGGCATCAAGATGAATATATTTTTCTCAACGTTATTTATTTATATATTTATTTATTGTTTTTAAGATTTTTTAAAAAAAAAAATAAACATTAACTGAAATAAAAAATACAACTTAAACTTAAAATAAATAAATTTATTTAAGCTTTTTTTGCTCAGCAGTTTACCTAAACTGAAATAAATAAATAAATAAAAATTATATAAAAATGTCATAAAAAAGACAAAACACAACATAACAAAAAAAAAAAAAATAAATCACTAAAATTATAATTAAAAATGGAAAAAGAAAATGTTAATAAAAACTATAACAGTAGTATCTCAAAACTACTAAAGTAACTCTGGTCAAACAGAAAGTAGTTAAACCACCAGCTGTTATTTCAGCCAGATATTCATCAAAAAAGTGTAATTTCATAATGAAGTGTCACCAGGTAGTCAGACAAAAAGAAAATTCACTTCATTCATGCTATTCCACAAAGGTCTTTATATGCATTATAAAAATTACTGTAAAGCCTTCACTGCTGTTTATATTTGCACAGTATTTTTGTCTTATTTTCACAAAGCAGCATTAGTGAAAGAAAATCTGAAAACGTGTAATGTTACTTAGCATATCAACATTAACATGCAGTTGAGGTCAAAAGTTTACATACACCTTACAGAATCTGCAAAATGTTAATTATTATTAGAGGGATCCAACAAAATGCATGTTATTTTTTATTTAGTACTGACCTGAATAAGATATTTCACATAAAATACATTTACATATAGTCCACAAAAATGACCCTGTTCAAAAGTTTACATGCGCTTGATTCTTAATACTGTTGTCACCTGAATGATCCACAGCTGTGTTGTTTTTTTGTTTTTTTTTGTTTAGTGATGGTTGTTCATGAGTCCCTTGTTTGTCCTGAACAGTTAAACTGCCTGCTGTTCTTCAAAAAAATAAAAAATGAAAAAAAAAAAAAATTCCTTCAGGTCCCTCAAATTCTTTGGTTTTTCAGCATGTTTGTGTATTTGAACCCTTTCCAACAATGACTGTGTCGTTTTGAGATCAATCTTTTCACACTGAGGACAACTGAGAGACAGTCATACAGTCATTGTTGGAAAGGGTTCAAATACACAAAAATGCTGAAAAACCAAAGAATTTATGGAACCTGAAGGATTTTTATGAAGCACAGTGGTTCAGGACAAACAAGGGACTCATAATCAACTATCACTAAACAAAAAAACACAGCTGTGGATAATTCAGAAAACAACACTGTATTAAGAATCAAGCACACGTAAACTTTTAAACAAGGTCATTTTTATAAATTCAACTATTATTTTCTCTCGTGGACTATATGGAAATATATTTAATATGCAAAATATCTTATTCAGATCAGTGCTAAATAAAAAATAACATGCATTTTGTATGATCCCTCTTATTTTGGTCAAATAATTAACATTTTGCAGACTCTGAAAGGTGTATGTAAACTTTTGACCTCAACTGTATCTATTAACATATCTTGATCCAAGAATAATGTGGTGATATTTGTACTGAAAATGAGACAAAAACATAGGAATAAAAACATAATTACAAACGTCACTAACCCATTTACTTAAATTATAAACAAAAACAAACAGTGATTGCTCACTTGTTTGAGTGAATGGTTCCTTTCTAAACTAAGGTGTCAGGTTTGTCAGTAGTTACAACAGCACAAAATACATATTACAAGATGCCAGTTAATTAAGTTAAGACAATAAATCCAAGGAGAAGCATGTGTAAATCTGACTGAATGAAGGTCTATGGGCAGGAAGCATTCAGATGCATTGGATACAGTGATTTACACTCCTGATATACGATCCACAAGGCTCTTTAAGCACTATTGAACCATGACATCACGGCAGACACCGAACATCGATTCTGTCACCTACAAACCTCATCCATATTATAAACCTAATGTATGAACCTGCTTCAAGAGGAAAATCGATCGGCCGGATTGAACCGTATTGATTTGATATGCAATGACTCGTGAGATGGCGACCGAGACTGAGCGCTGAACAAGAGCATGAGATTCACTCAGTCTGGATGACTTCGCGTTACTTCATGTGATATATTATTTCATATTTTTGGAGTTAAATGTGACCTGGGCATGTTCTAGGTTTGTTCATGCGAGTTGTTCCCCATAAAGAGTAATTCATCTCATTTGCTGCACAACATACAGATCCACCGAGACGGGAGGATGTACGTCATATTCTCTGATGTTTACGTGTGTTTCTGTTGGAGAGGACGTTTTGTTCTGATGCCTGTAATTACGGGCTGAAGGACGTTCATTTGTCTGTCCTTCTGTTGAGCCGCACACGGATGAATGCTAACACAAACAGAGTTTGCTGTGAGTTCTGCCAGATTCCTCTCAATAGGGCATTGTCTTCATTTGTTTTAATGCAAAAGAGATGATTGAATAAGTTCGTCATGGGCAGATGCACAGGACTCCTGCCTTCAAAGTCACAAAGCAGCATTAGTGAATGCACAGGATCTGAAGGTCTAAGTCAGGTAGATGGAAATGTTCTGTTTGGTTGTGTTCACAATTACTACTTTTGTATACTTTACAGTACGTACTATATATTACCTGCTACTTGTTCTACATTAGTTTGTATAGCAGTATGCAAAAAGGGTTTTCTTGTTGAGTTTTTTTTTTTTTTTCCCCAGTACAAATAACTAAACATTCTTAATTCAAGATACATTTACTGTAAACAAGAAAAATATCTGCTAGCGTGGTCAGAATATATTTTACTATGCTGGCAGGTTTGTTGTTGTTGTTTTAAGCAAAAATCTGCTCATTTTGTTTATATGAGTTTTTATCTAATATTGGTTCTCAAGTAAATGAATATTCATTTAAGACTGTTTAGATATTTTTACTGGAAAAAAGAAACAAAAATACTAAGTAAAAAAAAATAAAAATAAACAAATAAATAAATAAGATTACAGCATTTCCACTGTGGGCATTAGCAAAACATTTTATCCACAGCAACAAATAAAATAAAATAAAATAAAATAATAATAAAAAAAAAAAAAAAAAAAAAAAAAAAATTATATATATATATATATATATATATATATATATATATATATATATATATATATATATATATATATAATTTTGCTACTCAGGGAAATGAATCTTCATTTAGGAATGTTTAGACAATGTTTTTACAAAAGGACATATAAAAATGATACAAAAGTACTAAGTAAAAAAAAAAAAAAATCACATTACACCATTTCTATTGTGGGCATTAGCAAAACTTTCTATTCACAGCATCTAATTTTCTTGTTAAACAATCAATTTTAACAATTATTTTACTTTATGTAATTACATTTTATTTAATTATTAGTATTTAGTAATAAATATTTGAATTTTATTATTTTATTTTAAAATATTGTTAAATTATTATTTAATTATTAGTATTTAGTAATAAATATGATAATTTTTTAATGTATTTTTTTATTTCAAATGTTATTTAATTATTAATTATTGTATTTAATTATTAGTATTTAGTAATAAATATTAGAATTTTAGTCATTTTATTATTTACTTAAAATATTATTGCATTCTAATTTAATAGTATTTGGAAATAAATATTATAATTTTATTGACTATTCTTTTTTTAAATATTATTTAATTTTTGTATTTAATTATTAGTATTTAGTAATAAATATTAGAACTGTAGTAATTTTATTTTATTTAAAATATTATTTAATTATTATTTAATTGTTATTTAGTTATTAGTATTTAGTAATAAATATTAGAATGTTATTAATTTTATTTTATTTAAAATTTTATTTAATTGGTATTTTATTACTGTAATTATTAGTATTTAGTAATAAATATTATAATTAGATTAATTTAATTTAATTTAAAATGTTATTTTAAGAATTATTATATTTTAAACTATTTATTTAATTAAATTACTATTTAATAATTGATTAAATGTGCCACATTTAATGTTATCTTGAGTATAAGTGTATTTTTTGTCTTATTGTACTGGGAGTATAAAGACACTTACATTCAAGATACAATTTAATGCAGTGTTGCTCCTCTAGTAAATTGATTTAAGAATATTTAGATATTTGTATTGAAAAACGACAAAATATCAAGCATGATTATTTATTATTATTATTATTATTATTATTATTATTTTTCAGTATGACAATAAATAAAACATGCTACTTTGTCACATGACCTCATCATGTTACATGCAAGTGACATGTTAAAACAAGTGATTTTGCAAATGCAGTCCAAAGATTTAGAAACCAAGCCTACATTTTTTACTTTCTGTGCACATTCTGCATACCACTTTCTTTCAAAAACAGTAGACAGTGTCTAGACTACAGAACTTCAGGGAGCTTTGTATTATAAACCTATTTGAAAGCAATTGAACTTTATCTAAAGCTGGTCTCGGCATCAGACGGCACGTCCTCAGTCCATTCACTGAGCGTCTGATGCATACGGCACAGAAAAATGACACAAACCAGCAGACACTGGCAGATTTAATCTGATTTGCTGGCTTTATGCAACTTCAGTCAGTCCGTCTGGACATGAAGTCATGTTTAAAGGGTGACGGACTGACGCAATGATTGTTTCTGAGTTATAACTAATTACTAAGCACAATTTCTTTGGTGCTTTCTGTAAAGCTTGTGGATATGGGCCAAAAACGCAGTTAAGTCTCGTCTTGTGTGGTTAATATTAAAGTATCCCTATTATGCCATTTCGAATATTGCCTTTCATGCAGTGTGTAATGTAGCTATATGTGAATGCAAACGATCTGCAAAGTTGTAAAGCTGAAAGTGCACGATAAATATAGCTATTGTCTCCTAAATAAAAAAATTGTCAGCCTGAATGAGTCATTAGTAATAGCAACCTGTAAGTATGATAAATAAAAGATGTTTATATTTTCTATAAAGCGTTCAAAATATGGAACTATGGCAATGGGTGCGTGTGACCAATCACAACAGACTGGGCAATCTGACCAATCAGAGCAGAGTATGCTCATGGAAAGGAGGGATTTAGAGAGACTGAATCTCTGAACTGCTTCAAACGAATCGTTTGAGAGTCGCTGGAAAATGAGGTGATATTAAATGCATATTTTGAGAAAAAGAGAGCGTTGATCTTGCATGCATGTAAACCTATTGTATGAGCATAATGGGGGCATTTTAAAGCACACACAAACATTTGGTGTAGAAACAGTTTTCAAGAAATGTTCACTAATTAATACATTTAGTGATTTTATCATTTTATTTAAAATATTATTTAAATATTTATTTAATTTATTCATATAATTTTTTCTGTATTTTTATCTATTTAACTATTATTTTATTTGTAATTATTTAATACTATTATCTTATTATTTATTAAAAATTTCATGCACTATTGCTTCTCAAGTAAATATTTTAAGAATGTTTAGATATTTGTAATATAGTTTTGGGGGTAAAAAGTGCCCTTGCCATGCCTTGTATGATACTAAATGGTTGCTTTTTCCATTTGTTGACATGACATGGTTAGATTCTGATATTTAATATCATTTATTAGGCTGGGTGTCCACCTTAGAAATAATCACCATATTTATAATGAAACCATCAATAAGCACATCATATAATAAAATATCATATATATTGCTACTACTGTAAAACTATATTAAATTATTATAGTATCTCCTTCAACGCTGTCAGAATTTTTTTTATTTTTTTTAAATAATTTTGTTTCAGTATTTTTAAAAATATGTATGGATTTTTTATCCAGAAAATAGTTCAAACTTGGCTAAAGTGGTTGTTTTGAACAAAACCAGTTTTATGTAGCACAGGTATATTTGTAGCAATGGGCAAAATTATCCAATTTTCTTTTATGCCAAAAATCATTAGGACATTAAGTAAAGATCATGTTCCATGAAGATATTTTGTAAATTTCCTACTGTAAATATATCATAACTTAAATTTTAATTAGTAATATGCATTACTAACAACTTCATTCGGACAGCTTTAATGGCAATTTTCAATTTCAGATTTTCAAATAGTTGTATCTCAGCCAAATATTGTCCTATCCTATCAAATGTATAAAAGATGATGTATAAATCTTAATTAAAAAAAAATCTATTATAACAGGTTTTGTGGTCCAGGGTCACATATTACTTTAGCTATATATGTTTGATATTTGTATAAATAATTTGTGCCTTTTGCCACTTTGTACCCTAAAACATTGAATTAAATGTGAAATTTGTTAAGTTGAAAGACTAAAATAGCATCTTCCTGTAAAACATACTCCAGTAATCTTTGTAAATAAAACACTGCATCAGCAATGTCATACAAATCCCTCCCTAAATGGCATTTTAGAGCAAAAACTGAGATAAGTGGTCAGTTTATGTCCAGAATAAGCTGTGGTGAGCAGATACTTGGCCGAGTTGAGACTTTCTCCCTTGTCACCAGCGTCTGTCTTGACGGCAGCTGTGTTTGTTTACTGTCCGTGAAACCCAATATCTCTAATTACATGAGCTTCGGAATTTGCCACCTTCATTTTTCCGTCAGTTTCCATTAATCCACCCACCTGCTCTCTCTTCTTTTCCTCCATAACTGTATTATCCGTCCACACACTAAGCCTTCAGATAGATAATGCCTTACTCTCCATTTTATTCACTTTTCTCTGTCCAGAAACTCGCTGTCTCCTCTTTTTTCCGCTTCCCCGTTCCCAGTAACACCAGTCTTGGATATCGCACAGATCTCTCGCCAATCTTTAATTATTTCTCCCTTTAATCTTTTGCTTTCCGCCCACTCTCTCTGTTTCACAGCTTTTGGAAGTGTGAAAGTTTCTCCTAAAATTCTGCGGCCTAAATATTTCCTGAGCCGCCGATTCCCTGGAGTGTCAAACATTAAGAAAATAAAAGAGGATTGTTCCGTTATCGGAGAGACTTGATAAATATTTCCCGCAGGATGCTTTCTGTAATCGTATTATTTTAATTACTGCTAGTTTAAAGGTCTCAGCAGTGGCTTCCAAGCTAAAGAAATTCTGAAGCTAATCATTTGATTGAATGAGTCGAAATGAAAAAACTTGCAATAATAATTACATTATAAGCGGCGAAATGTACAAAAGAGCCGAAGTATACTCTGATTTAGGGGTGTGCGATGTATATCGTCTGCGATAATTAAGTTGGCTTGAGAAAGCCAACTTACTGATCTACTATTTAAGATTATTATTCTTCTTCTTCTGAGCCAAATTTCGGCATCTATCTCCTCCTAGAGCTTTCAAGCTAGAACCACCAAACTCGGCCCAGACCTTCAGGCTGGTCTGACTCGGTGTGCTATATCTTTTTTAGACTGATCCGGCTTACAGTTTTCGTAAACCAGGCTATCAAAGCCACCAAAAATCCCATAGACTTACATTGATGGACTGTTCAAATGAGCCAGCACTCTTCAACATTTCCCAGAATCCCTTGAAACTGTGGTTAGAAATTTTAGAAATATTAGAGTGGAAGCTTAAATTAGTCATGCTAACAACATGCTAGTAATTTGCTAATCATGCTAGCAACATGTTAGTAACATGATAATCATGTTGGAAACATGCTAACAAAATTCTAGTAACATGCTAATCATGCTAACAACATGCTAATCATGCTAGAAGCATGCTAACAACCTGTTATTATTATGCTAATCATGCTAGAAGCATGCTAACAACCTGTTATTAATATGCTAATCATGCTAACAACTTGTTAATAACTTGCTAATCATGCTAGTAGCATGTTAATCATGTTAACAACATGCTAGTAACTTGCTAATCATGCTAGCAACATGTTAGTAACATGCCAATCATGTTAACAACATGCTAGTAACATGCTAATCATGCTCCAAACATACTAGCAACGTGCTAGTAACATGCTAATCATGCTAACAACATGCTAATCATGCTAGCAAAATGCTAGTAACTTGCTAATCATGGTAACAACATGTTAATAACTTGGTAATCATGTTAGCAACGTGCTAGTTACATGTTAATCATACTGGAAACATGTTAACAACATTCTAGTAACATACTAATCGTGCTAGCATAATGCTAGTAACACGCTAGCAACATGCTAATCATGCTAGTAACATGTTAGTAACTTGCTAATCATGCTAACAACATGCTAGTAACATGCTAGCAACATGCCAATCATGTTAACAACATGTTAGTAATCATGCTAGAAACATGTTAACAACAAGCTAGAAACATGCTAGTAACATGCTAATCATGCACGAAACATGCTATCAACATGCTAATCAGAATAGGAACATGCTAGGAACTTGCTAATCATGCTAACAACATTCTAGTAACTTGCAAATTATGCTAACAACATGTTAATCATGCTAACAACATTGTAATCAGCCTATAAAATACAAGCAACAAGCTAATCATGCTAAAACATGTTAACAACATGTTAAATCATGTAAGCAATGTGTTAAATCATGCTAGCTGCTTTCATACTTTTACAACTGATTTAAACTTTCAGGCTAGGCTTTCTCAAGCAAACTTAAGGTTTGTTTTCAAACTTTACTCATCTAGTGTTGTAATTTATGTTTTGACGATGTTCAATTTGACATTATCTAGTATTTTGCAAAAACCATTCAAACACCATTACGTTAAGTCTAGACTAGTGCGCATTAGTGCGTTCTTTCACTGCATGATTCAGTCTATTAAAATACATTTAGAATGATCACAAATTCATGACATGCGGACATAAAATGTATAGATTTATTCCACTTCATATAGTTAATCAACATTACACGAAAAGTGCCGTTTTCTTCTCCAAAAATACCATCATTACAAATGTGATATTGATTTTTTACAACAGTTCAATAGACAAGAATTAAGAGACTTACGTTTTAGACACCATATTGCCTGTTTTTGCTCTATTTCACTAACAAAAATCATTCCAAACAGCCACAGCACTGTTTTGCGTCGCTGAGCAACATGACGGTGTTTTGTTCCTGAATGATTCTACTGTTTAAATGATTCGGTTCAATCGCAATGACTCACTTATTAACTGTGACTTACTGACACCTACGGGCGGTTTTAATTACGCATTTATAGTATCTTTTTATTATTTTTATGTTTAACATATCAAAACATTATTTATGCATTTGTAACTGCAGATTTTTTTTTTTTTTTGTTAACAACTGTTTATTGAATTTTCTTCTAATAACAGTAATATAAAACAGGTTAAATGCATTCATGACTGCATTAAACTGTGTGTAAATACATCTAAATGCCACTTCAGGTGCAGCGTCTGTGTTTCCTTTGCACTGCAAAAGACGAATTTTGTTAATTTGCTTGGTAGCCTAATAGCCCAAATGTAAGAATTTGACTCAAAAGATAATGCACACTTTTTGAAAAATGGCTTTTTAGAAGTTAAAATGCCCATAAAAGGCAAAAATCAATTTAAACTTACTGGAAAAGACTAATTTCTATGACTGCGAACTGACCACCGTACAGAACATGAAGAATATCAAAACATTTAGGAATCAGCTGTCCACTGTAGTCCTTAAGATTACCAGCACAATAACACACTCAGCAAAATACTGTCTAATTTTTGTTATCGATAAAATAATCCCTGAAAAATCGAGATATTTTTTGTCAATATCGCACACCCCTACTCTTTACTGATCATTGCGTTTTGTCATGATATTGCATAAGGTTGCATTCTCAATGTGCCCACAAGAGGCCCTTCTTCTATAGACTGTTACCTCTGTCTTGCTCAGCAAATTTTAGAGTTAAAATATTCATTTATAGCCAGCTACCTGATTAATAACAGATCTGTTTTAAGAGCTTCAGTAGAACAACAGTGAACTGCGGCCAGATGACATGTTGTCAAGCCATATGTCAGTAAAAAACTAATTTACCTGTCCTGTCAGCTGTTGTACTGTGCTGGTAGCACATGCTTATTAATTGCATGCCCAAATGCGGCGGCGCGTACTTTAGTCTGTATTATTTTACATTAAAACGCAAATAAAACTACCAGCATGCAAGTCAGATCCGTGTTCAGCAATGGCAGCTCTTAAAGTAATAGCAGTCAAATAACCAAATACCCAACTGCTGTGATGCCTGATAATCACAGAACAAAAGAAATAAGAGGAAATCAATCATTTTTGTAGCTATGAGGATTCATCTATATTTAATTTAGAATTTAGTGTTTCAATTTCTGTATATTTCCTACTTGCTGAAGGGCAGAGGTAAATATGACATTTATTATAATTGGTTTATGTGAAGACTGTTTTAGGCTCACTTAAATTCAAAGTTATTTTTTAAAGTCTAATAAATATTAGAATACTATAATGTTGAATGGCTATAGTCAATAATAAAATATTTTTTAAACAATTTCCTAGAGAGATCAGTATTGGTACTAGTCATACATAAGGATGCCGTTAAACAAATACTAAAAATATTCCGTCTTTATGTTGTTTCTACATTAATTTGAAGATTGAATGTGCAATTATTGTAATATAAAAGTATTTTTGAAAATGTTAATGCTAGGTGGGATTTTTTAATTTCAGAAAAAAATGTGTGATTAATTTCTTCTTTTTAATCGACTGACAGACAAACTTTTTTAAAAATGAAAAACATTTTTAATGGTTTTTTTTTTTTAAGAATTCTCTTCTGCTCACCAAGACTGCATTTATTTAATCCAAAATACAGCAAAAGCAGTAATATTGTGAAATATTTTTAATATTAAAAATAACTGCTTTCTATTTGGATATATTTTAAAATGTAATTTATTCCTGTGATCAAAGTTACATTTTCAGCATCATTACTCCAGTCTTCAGTGTCACATGATCCTTCAGAAATCATTCTGATATGCTGATTTGCTGTTCAAGAAACATTTGTTATCATATTATCAATATTTAAAACTGTTGAGTACATTTTTTTTTTCAAGATTCTTTGTTGAATAGAAAGATCCAAAGATCATCATTTATCTGAAATAAAAAGCTTTTGTAACATTAAAAAGAAATGATAGAAATTAATACTTTTATTTAGCAAAGATGCTTTAAATTGATCAAAAGTGATAATAAAGACATTTATAATGTTACAAAAGATTTCAATTTCAGATAAATGCTGTTCTTCTGAACTTTCTATTCATCAAAGAAACCTAAAAAAATTCTACTGAGCTGTTTTCAACATAATAATAATAATAAATGTTTTTTGAGCAGCAAATCAGAATATTAGAATGATTTCTGAGGGATCATGTGACTGGAGTAATGATGCTAAAAATTCAGCTTTGAAATCACAGGAATAAATTAAATTTTCAAAAATATTTAAATAGAAAACAGTTATTTTAAATAGTAAAAATATTTCAGAATTGTACTGTTTTTGCTGTACTTCGGATCAAATAAATGTAGGCTTGGTGAGCAGAAGAGACTTCTTTAAAAAAAAAAAAACATTAAAAAAACAGTATTTGCATTAGTTTTAGTTAAAATGTGTTTTGGTCATTTTTATTATTATTAGTATTATTTTAAATATGTTTACACATTTTTGTATTGATTTTATTTCAGTTTTAGTACTTCAGATTAAACTAACTGAAATATAAGTTTAAAGATTTTTTTTTTTTTAAATAAATAATTTATTTTATTTCAGATAAAGTTGATTTCAAGTAAAGTTTCAAGTTTTAGATTTAGTTAACTATAATATCCATGACTTTGACAGGACCAGACAGGAACATTTTCTTCTTCAGTCTCTTCAAATAAATCCATGACTTTAGAAGATCTTGAACAGTTCACATGTAAAATCGACTACTTCTACAAGAGTTTTATGGTGTTTTTACAGTCCTTATTGGAGCTAACCGGTATGAACTGCCTTGTTTGACAAGCTTTGATGGTTATTTGACAACCTTTCAGTCATTAATCTCAGTTTTTTAAGTATTAGGGCACAAGACCTCGAGTCTCTGCTGATCTCACCTGAACAAGCGGTGACTTTGATCAACGTCTCTCTGATGCCGTGACGGCAAAGACTCTGAGAGAGTTTCCGAGAGTTTCGGCTTTTTTGATCGTCCGTTTTCTTCCTACGATACATTTCATTCATCATCTAGATCAGACGGGAACGCACCTTCAAAGAGGCCGGTTTCCCCCAGACCTAATTCGGGCCTGACGTGACATTCTCACAGTCTGTCTCCGCTTCTTCTTTAGTCATCGTTTTGCCAGTCGACTCACGCAGAATCAAACCCGTTTTCCCCTTTAATACTTCTGCCATTTGCAAAACAAATTTCCTGTTTTGAGACCCAACAAGATCTGACAAAATGAGAAAGCCGCGAACACCGATGCCTCCGGAAGATACCGGGCGAGGGAGAGACAGAGGAGGGTTCGTCTCGGCGGGAAAACCAACAACAAAAGCAGACAGAGCGAGAGGGTGTAGAGGGGCTTGTTAGCGGCGGAGGAAACAGACAGCTGCTACTGTTACCGTGTGACATCCTGGCCCTCGCTGCACTTCTACACGGTCGAGGGGATGTCGGTTCTCTGGGTTCAGCTTGCATGGGGTCTTCACGGCTCGGCGCTGATGCGGCGGGGAACGGGGCCAATCGACACGTGTGCGGTCCAGAACAGATGAGGCTGCAAAACGCCACAAAAGATTTGTTTAATCACAGACCAAACATGAATATCTGTAAGTCTGAGATGGAAATGATCTGTTTTTATCAGTGAATACATTCCCTGAGGATTCAAAGCGATGACCTTGATGTTGCCTTACCAGCAAAACACCATAACAATCCATGTTATGGTGCTTTGAAGAAACCAGAAGCTCGAAAGCTGATCTGAAGAACCTGGAATGAAACATTAAGAACTTTTTAATCTCAATATAGGAAGAAGTGTCACAGCATCATACAACAACAGTAACAGCAACCGGACATCAGGATTATTCACAGATTCCAGTAAATCTCTAACAGTGTAAGAGATGAGATTGAAAAGCACTGCAGTGCTGTAATCAACATTCTATAGTTATGTGTGTTTATATGAAATAAACTTTAAATAATTATAATTTTGTATTTTATAAAAATTTATTAGATTTTTTTTTTTTGTAAACAATATATTGTCAATATATCTAAAAAAATACCTAATATTGTAAAATATTATATAAAAATGCTTTATTTTATCAAAATATTAAATTGTTAAATATTTTATTAAAATGTAATACACTATTAAAATCACAAGTTGAGTTTGTTCACATTAGTTAATACATTGTGACCTAACATGAACTAACAATGATCATCTGTATTTTCATTAACTAACATTAAAATGAATAAATACTGCAATAAATGTATTGTTCATTGTTTGTTCATGTTAGTTAATACATTAACAGACATTAACTAATGAAACATTTATTGTAAAGTGTTACCAAAATTTTGTACAAATATAAAATCTTATATAAAAACATTATAGATTATATTTTTGAACTCTACGATACTATAATATATATATATATGTTCTTTTAGTATTTTTCATGTATGTGAAATTGAACACTTAATATATAGTTTAAAATATTTTTTATAGAAGTATAACACATTATATATATATATATATATATATATATATATATATATATATATACTTAAAATATAACATGTTTTAACATTTTAAACAATACTGCAGCACTTCTAAAATGTAATGAATATATATAATATATATATATAAATAATATATTGGTTTTCGTTGTACAGGTTATTTTTACTGTTATCTTATTATTTCATATTTTTTTAAACAATACAAGCACTTCTGTAGCATTTTTATTTTATTTTATTTATAAATATATTTTGTCAATATATAAATATTTTACAAAATCATCTACTATTGTAAAATATTTTACAAAAAATACTATATTTTACAAACTATGTAATAGATTTAATAACAGTTGGTTTTCATTGTTATTTTTCCTATTTGATCTTATTTTATATTTTTTAAACAATACTGTAGCACATATAAAATGTAATGAATGTAGCTTGCTTATTTATTACTTACTTACTCCTTTATTATTTTATTTTAGATTTTATTTTAGCAAAACAACCAAGCAGATATGACCAGATTTTATACCAGTTGGTTTTTACAAGTTATTTTTACTATTTTATCCGCATGTGATTTTTAGAAAAAGAAAAAATATCATTTCAGAAATAGCCATGACACAAGTCCCATAGATCTTCCATGGTTTTATATTTGGCTCTGTATTTGTCACTGCGGTACTTTACAAGTTAAAATTAGCCTTGAATTGTGAATCGTGTGACGCCTCAGAGACATATAAAGCAGCACAGCAGGGTTTTATAGAGCAGAACAGATAATGACTGATCCTGAGTTTGTCCTGATCCACTGATAATGAAGGAAAACCACAGAAGCTCAAATCTCCAATCTTTTGGAAACAGCTTGAACCCTTTGCACTGCACTTTTTGCTCATTTTTAACTCAGTTTGAACAAAGTGCTAATCTAAAAGGGCTTAGAACTGAAGCATTGCTGGCTTGTTGGTTTGTAAACAGTAATTTCATCTGTAGTGACTCAAAATGCTTCTTAATATCAATGTCTATTTATGGATTTGCTTTCAGACTTCTAAACAACACTATATCAGCAATAATAATCCATGCTTTTCCTCAGTAACAGGTCAGAGCTCTGTTTTCCCTGTTGTCCTGCTCTCTTGAAACTTGGCCTTTTCCTGAAGTCTGAAGGGAGACATATAGTGATGGCATTTTAACATTTCTGGAATACGTAATGTGACACGGATCCTTCAGATTGACCCAAACGACCCGTCGCTCGTGACTGCTGGCACTTTATGAATAATTCTGAAGCCAATAAACAGATCTGTTGACAAGAGTGAGTTACTTACCGCACTTAAAATTCAAGGGGCCGACGCGGACAAACAAAACGGCACTTGGAGAGGGAGCGGCGGTCGGAATACATCAATACAAATGATCCTCGGAGGAGCTGAAGGGAAAGCTGTCACCATCTGCAGCTATGGAGAACGCTGGAGATGAGATGACACGAGTCCAGGGACAAATGCTGGAAACACACACTGAATCATATTTGAGAGACAAGCAGCTAAGAGGCAATTAAAGGCCATAATGTAGTGATTCAGCTCGGTCGGAACGTTTTGAGCCTCGTCACGTAGTCATAATTCACAATGTACACTAGCGAATTTATGTTTCTCATGATCTTTAAAACATGCTGGGCTTCTGATTAAATGCTGGACATTAGTTTTGAAGACAAACATAAATTCAAATATAAATATATTATATATATATATATATATATATGTATATGTACATGTATGAATTCAAAATAAAAGTTTGTGTTTACATATGGTGTACAGTACACACACACATACATGTATATTTAAGAAATATTTACATGTATTTATTAATGCCGGACAAAAGATTATTCCTGATTAATCGTATCCAAAATAAAAGTTTTTGTTTACACTATATACGTGTGTGTACTGTGTATATTTATTATGTATATATAAATACACATGCATGGATATATTTAAGAAAAATATGTTATGTTTATTATTTAAATATATTTATATATAATATTAATTATATGAATAAAAGTATAGACATGTAAATACATGTAAATATTTTCAAAATACTGTATGTGTGTGTATTTATATATACATAATAAATGTAGACTTTTATTTTGTATATATATATATATATATATATATAGATAGATAAATGTATGTTTGTGTATTCATATATACATATAAACACAGTAAACACTTATGTAAACACAAGCCTTTATTTTGGATGAGATTTTATATATATATATATATATATATATATATATATATATATATATATATAGTATTATTTTTTATAGTTTTGATGACTTCAATATTTTATAATGTGGTAAATAGTCACACACACAAAAAAAAAGTAAATTAGTTTGAAGGAAAAATTAGTTTTGTAGACAAACAAATGAATACAAAAATACATCAATTACACCTTACATTAACATCAATAAAAAAAATATATATATTTTTATATCTATTTTGTTATATGAAAAACAATGGTAGAATATTTTACAAAAACATATTTAAGAATAAGTATATTTTACAATTTTATACAAAAAATATATTAACTCTACAATACAAATGTAACACTTCCAAATTACGTTTTAAAATATTTTATAAAAATATACATTTTATAAAATATATGCATTTTATAACTGTACAATAGTAAATATGATTTTGTAATTTTCTTCTTATTCAGAAATCACTGTACATTTGTATAAATAAATGAACAATATTGTACCTCATCTGTATCTGGTTCTTTCTGTTTTTTGCTGCAGGTGTTGGTAGCTGGTAGGTGTGTGGCTGGTGAAGCTCAGGTGGCGTCTCACGCATGACAGATCCACAGCCAGCGGATGACAGGGTGACACACAGGTGTGAGGACGACTCTGTCCATCCAGTCTCACAGTGAGGCCAGAGGGCAACAGGTCAAAGGTCACGCAGAAACAAAAACACATAATCTCAGAGGAGTTAAAGTGCCCTCGGGCAGACACACACATGCACACGCGCACGCACACACACACACACACACACAAACACACACATGCGCACTCTGCTCCACTGGGAAAATCTACTTATTAGATTTAAATGTTGAGAGATTTTACAAGGAGAACAAAGTGATCTGTTTTCAGCTTAAATGAAGATGAGTGTGTTAAAATCCCACCAATAACAATGCTAGATGTGTATATAAGACCACGTCAAATTAGTGTCAGCAGTTTCCTGAAGTGTGGCATAATATCCTCCAATTAAAGCTATTTTGAGCCTATTTCCTCTGATTATTTATCTTGTAATTACCGTACATGCAGTTGTTATGACTTCATTTTATTTTTTTTAACAGCCGGATCTGTTATAGATTTTTGAAGAAATTTAATCAAAGGGCCATTATTATGACATAAAATGAAGATTTTTCTTTTCATATTACTAGGTGACTTAACAAATGTAGCTAAATTTGTAACACTAATTATGTGATCATGTACATCAGATTTCCTTGCTTCCATTGAGCTTGTCACTCAGAATTGTTATTCTGAATATATAATTTCAAATAAAAATTTGCGTTGCAATAGAAAACACAACAGTCCATTTAACACACAACATCTTCACAATGAGCTTTCAAGACTAACTATTATCATCAAAAAGGACTAAAATCCACTAAACCTCACCTTAAAATATTATAAGACCCAAGTTTTGTGCAGAAATTACCAAAACATACAATAAAACATAGCAATTTACCACATTCTCCTTATGGGACCGTCCGCAAATCTCATGTGAGCGAGGTCCAGTAGCTAAGAGGGTTCAAGGGTCAATTGAGAAGAACCATGATTGATCACCAACAGAAATCCAGGAGAGAGACTATTAATATTGCAGAGGTTTAATATCAGAGGTATTTTGTTGGGAAGTTAACAGGTCCTGAGTGAGTTCCTCCAGACCGAAGATCTCCCAGAGGAATAAACCACAGCGTTAATGAATCCTCAACGGTGTGCGGCAACATCACGCAACAACGCTGCACTGATTTATGATTCCTCGGACGCAATATTGTGGAAGAAATGCCAGCATCAGGTGCTCTGAGGTGACGGCGCTCAACAAACAGGCGCAGGAGTGTGAACGAGAGCACTTAACGTGGATGAATGCACAACAACAATAAACTGGTACAGCTGCATTACTCTTACACACTTTCCTTGTGATAAACACTATCTACTGCCAAAACAACAACACTGTAAACACTACAAAGACTGGGTTTACTACCTAATGGAAGCCGTTAAACACCTTCAACTATTGATCACCATAAAGCACATGCAAAGAAAAGGCCCTAAAGTGGTGTAAATGTATTAAACCAATGCCCTTGGATAACCAAATTTGCACTTTATTGATAATAAACACTGTTTACAGACAGAGGGATGAACCCTGAATCTAAATGCAAATTGCAAGGGCATGTTTCAAGCCGTTTTCTTATAATAGGGAATCCATGTGCAGAGAACAAAAATTATAATCAAGTGCACACTACGTTTCGCACATATTATGTGGCACACAAGCGCTTCTAAAGTGGCATTTAGGTGTCTTTAAGTTAAAGCTGCTCTGTGCCTGCTCAAAATTCGGTGTAAAGATGTAAAGCTGCATAAAAGCCAGACTAAATGAACCCTGCTCAAAACAACCAGTGATGAGAATAACGGCGTTATAAATAAACGGCGTTATTTTTTTTCAGTAACGAGGAATCAAACGAACTACTGTTTCCCCCGTTATAACGCCGCTACCGTTACTGGTTACTATAATTTTTTATGATATTACTATAATTTTATTTTCCAGTTCATCTGAATGGATGTGCAGCGTACCTGTATTTGATGAACAGTAAACTGTAGTGTAAAGGCACACAACCGTTGCTTTATCTCACACACACACGCAAAGAAAGACACAGAGCGAGAGAGTGTTATATACCATGCAGAATTGACACGCTACATGTAAACGATATTCTTTGCTGTATTTTCCTGTCAAAATAACGGAGTTCCTTTGGAATTCTTCGGCTTTTAAGAATTGCCGGTTTCTCCGGTAGTAGGCGGAACTAATGCGGAAACGCCAATCTCATTGGCTGGCGCTCACCTATTATCGCCACTGTTTTGATTTCAGCAAATCAGTTTGAGCAAACGCAGACAAGGTGAGTAATATTCATGAACCCAGCGGCTCATTAACCCTTAGTGCGTTTTATATTGTTATTAGTAGTAGAGTTCGTAGTAGTTTTGTTATCTTTTCTTTATTATTTTTAGTTTTTTCCTTTCTTTTCTTTTTTTTTTTTTTTAAATAGAAACACTAACAATATCTTAAGCACCACCACCAGTCATACTTTCAGTCAGTATGACAAATATGCATTCATACATGGCTATTTTAAAGTTTTAATTACTAAATTTTAATGCTAAATTATCATAATGTCATATTATAATGCTTGACTACCTGATGTCAAGTGTACATTCAGATATTTAAAAAACAGTGCCATTAAAGGAACACTCCACTTTTTTTGAAAATAGGTTCATTTTCCAACTCCCCTAGAGTTATACAGATGTGTTTTACCGTTTTTGAATCCATTCAGCACTTTTAGCATAGCTTAGCAAAAATCATTGAATCCGATTAGACCATTAGCATCTCACTATAAAATGACTAAAGAGTTTCGATAATTTTCCCATTTAAAACTTGACTCTTCTGTAGTTGCATCGTGTACTAAGACTAGCAGAAAATGAAAAGTTGCGATTTTATAGGCCGATATGGCTAGGAACTATACTCTCATTTCGGCATAATAATCAAGGAATTTTGCTGCCGTACCATGCGTGCAGCAGGCGCAATGATATTACGCAGTCGCCAACTCTGCCGGCTCCAACTCTGCATCTACACAAACTTAGTGCCGGTCACTTTCAGGCACTGTGTAATATCATTGCGCCTGCTGCACCCATGGTACGGCAGTAAAATTCCTTGATTATTACACTGGAATGAGAGTATAGTTCCTAGCCATATCGGCCTATAAAATCGCAACTTTTCATTTTCCGCCAGTCTTAGTACACGATGCAACTACAGAAGAGTCAAGTTTTAAATAGGAAAAATATCAAAACTCTATGCTAAAAGCTATGCTAGAAGTGCTACCGCCAGACCCGGCGATCAGCTGAATGAATTCAAAAACTGTAAAACACATCTGTATAACTCTAGGGGAGTTGGAAAATGAGCCTATTTAAAAAAAAAGTGGAGTGTTCCTTTAAGCTTTACATATCTGTTGCATAAACTAAAAATTTCAATAATTTCATTTAAATTTCATTTATTTAACATATTTAATATTGGGGGCATTCAAGTTATTCGACATATTTGAATTTTTTTTTTTTAAGTAACATAATAGTTACTTTCCCTGGTAATTAGTTACTTTTATAATGACATAACTCAGTACCTATTTGTGAGAATTAACTAGTAACTATAACTAATTACTTTTATTAAAGTAACATGCCCAACACTGTAAACAAACTACAAAGACTGGGTTTACTACCTCATGGAAGCTGTTAAACACCTTAAATTACTGGCTCTGGAAGATTTTTTGCACATTACCAATCACCATGAAGTACATTCAAAGAAAAGGCCCTAAAGTGGAGTAAATGTACTAAAGCAATGGCCTTGGAAGACCACATTTGCACTTTATTGATAATAAATACTATTTACAGACAGATGGATGAAGCATGAATCTAAATGCAAATTGCAAGGACACTTTTCCAGCTGTTTTCTTATTAAAAAAATATAATCAAGTGCACACTACCTTTTACATAACAAAACAGTCTAGTGCCCGACTTACCCTAACTGTATTGACCCGGATTACACAGAGGACGCATGTGCATGGCAGAGCTAGACAAGATGAGCATTTGATGTTAAAAAGTATATAAATTGTACATTTTTTTTTTTTTTTTTTTAGAAAATAACCAATCGTTTCACTAGAAAAGACCCTTCTCAGCTGGGATCATTTAGAGCCCTTTGAAGCTGCTTTTAAAAATGTTTTCCTCAAAAAATAATTTCTTTACAACTGAAGAAAGAAAGACATGAACATCTTGGATGACAAGGGGGTGAGTACATTATCTGTAAATTTCTGTTCTGGAAGTGGACTTATATAAGTGTGTAAATTACAAGATATGATTGCAAAATTTAAGTCTCACTAGCCAAACTATGTCAACAAAAAATATGGATGAAGGGTAGAACAAAAAAAAAAAAAAAAGAAGTTAAAGCCAAAAATCTTGCCATTAATGGCTCTCTCACTGTGATATTGTGCACACCTGACAACTGAATGATTAGATCTCAAACCAGCTGAAATCCTGTTAATCATATCTGTAATTAGTCACAGCATGTCTAAAAAGTCACTAGAAGATTGTTAGCCATGGACAAATGCTTCATTCTTGTAGTGATTACTTGGCTTAAAGGGACAGTTCACCCAAAAACAGGATTGCCAGGTTTTCATAACAAAACCTGCCTAATTGCTACTCAAAACTAGCCCAAAACTAGCCCAATTGCATTTCAAGGGAGGGGGTCCCCCCACTAAAAATCGCGTTTTGGGGGATAAAATGCATGTTTTTTTGTCAGGGTTCCATTGGTAAATTCGCATTTCAGGGCCTAAATATGATGTTATTGGGGTTGACTCAACCCACAGACATCAAAAACAACCCATGGAAACAGTTGCCCAAATCGCTGGGAAAACCGCAGACTTGGCAACACTGCCCAAAGATGACAATTTTGTCATCATTTACTCACCCTCAAACAAAAAAGAAGATATTTTTAAGAATGTTGGTAATCAAAGTTGCTGGTAGCCACTGACTTCCATAGTACATTTCTATACTGTGAAAGTCAATGGTTACAACCAACTAAAGCAATAAGCTCCAAGAAGCCGTAGTTTACAGTGAATTTCTAACAGCTACGAGGCATTGCATGACGCAAAGTGGAGTGCCTAAAACCCCCTTAGCTGTCATAAATTCACTGTAAACCGTGGCTTAATTGGGCTTATTGCTTTTATAAAACGGTTAATCCATATACATAATAAGTTTTCACAAAAAACAAACAACAAAAAAAAAAAAAACAGAGCAAATAAAAGGTGTATGTTTGTAGAGTAATTTACAACGGCTTCAAACATGGCTTAACCAATCAGAATCAAGGACCGGAACTAAAGCAATAAGCCCCAAGAAGCCGTGGTTTACAGTGAATTTATTCCGGTCAATTCTGATTGGTTGAGCTGCATACAAACATACACCTTTGTTTACGTTGGTGTGTTGCTCGGCAACCACTTAATTGCAACCACAACTGTTTGTGAGGAACTACATTGTTTGGCGGAAGAATAATGTTTTTATTAATGTCATTACACTTTATTTGCTCTTTTTTTTATTTTGTGAAACCGTACTATGTATATGGAACAACCGTTTTATAAAAGGAATAAGCCCTGTGAAGCAGTGGTTTACAGTGAATTTATAAAAATAAAGTGTAATCATATTAAATAAAAACATTATTCTTCCGCCAAACAATGTAGTTCCTCACAAACGGTTGTGGTTGCCGAACAACACACAAACATAAACAAAGGTGTATGGCTTAACCAACCAAAATCAACGACCGGAACGATCCATTTTATAGACATTTTTCCCGAATGCAGGACTAGCGCCTGACTCTTAACCGGAAGGATGCTTTGCATTTCTGGTCTCCAGTGTTTCTATTCAAATTATTGTATATTCCGAGCTGATAATCAAATGTTAAACCTATTAAAATGCTTTTAAAAAGCACATAGTTCCATAGCGCCATCACTTTGCAATGTGGCAATGACCGTCATTTGTCAGTGCCTCACTCCTCAAAGTTTAACAAGTGTGTAGATGACACGAAACTGCCGACGTTAGCTACATTAAATACAGATGGGCGCTATTTGAATCGGTTCCTATGGAGACCGGAAGAGAAGAACATCCAATCTAATGTTAGAATTCGAAATGGCGGCGCTCATCCTTTACTCAAGCAAAACGTTTATAATGTTTACCAGCATTCTTTAAAATATCTTCTTTGGTGTTCAACAGAATAAAGAAACTCACTCCCGTTTGGAAGAACTTGAAAGTAAATAATTGATGATAGAATTTTCATTTTTGGGTGAACTATTCCTTTAATGTACAGTCTTTCTTTTGGCAGTATAAGTGATTGATAGAACGTCCTTGTGGTGATCAAAAACAGATAAATACACACTGCCTCATCTGATCATCTGTCATCACATTTCCATTAAACTCCAGCTATCGTGATTCACATCTGAAGGTCATCGAACCCGTTTCTCAAGAGCGTCGGTGTTTAGCCAAGAAAGAGCCGGTGACACACAAAACACAAGGGTCCACATTCCCCCTTGATAAGCGCCCGCCTTTACTGCTAATGGAAAGCTAATGAAAGGATGCGTCTGTGATGGAAATGTACACTGTAAAATATCATTTTAAAGCCTGAAATTGTTGATAGCAAATAGCCATCTACTCGAGATCCATTGACGACGAGAGCCGGCGACGTGTAATTTACTCGCGCGGCTCTTTGTGGAGTGGCTGACCGGACCTCCTCCTCCGCTTTAATCAGAGCCGCTAAATGAGGAAGGCTAATTTCCTTCATCTCTTCAGATGCGGTGTGTTGTTCAGACGCGCTTCGGAGCTGTTTACTCAGCAAATGAAATCGTAGCTTTAGCAGGCCGAGGTCAATAGTTTAGCGAAACACATTTAGTTCATCAAAGACGCGCAGTTCTCTGGAGTGTTTACTCGCTTTTATCTTCAATGGACATCGTGGCTTTATCTCTGAGTACATTTTGCATGTGGTAAACATACAAATTCAAAAACAAGGCTATGTAAGAAAGGCCATTTGTTCAGAAATGGTAATTATTTTCATTTACTCACGCTCGTGGAGCACTAAAGGAGATGTGAGGCTAATGTTAGGCTAATGCTTTTAAGCCACACATCAAACTATCATAACAATACAGGTGTAAAGTGTTTAAAATAAGTCTCTTCTGCTATTCAACACTGCTTCAATTACAATTAAAAAATACAATAAAAACAGTAATATTGAGAAATATTATATAAAATAACTTTTTTATTTGAATAAATTTTAATATTTAATTTAATCCTTAGATCAAAGTTGAATTTTCAGCATTACTCCAGTCTTCAGTCTCACACGATCCTTCGGAAATCATTCTAGCCTAATATGCTGATTTGCTGCTCCTTTTTGATCATTATCAATGTTGAAAACAGTTTTGCCGCTTCTAATTTTGGTGGAAACCGTTTTCAGTCAGGATTCTTTGATGAAGACAAAGTCTTTAATGTTACTTCTGACCAATTAAATGTGTACTTGGTATATAAACATACTAATGACTCCAAATTTTAAACTGCAGTGTATGTAGATAATAGTAAATATAAAAGCAAGCAGTTATGAAGAAAGTTATGAAAAGTTAAAGCTAAAATAGTAAGTTATGAGAACCCCAGGACACAAACAGTCTCATAAGACAATATTCATTTTCTCTCTGTGGTAAACGTGGTAAGAATATTGTCAATAATTGTGTGTGGGCAGAATTCTGCCTCCAGGACCAGAGCTCACGTTGAGACGAGAGGAAGTCTGTGGATCATCAACGCTGGGGTTCAACAAACACTGACAAAACACTCTTAAATAAATAATGAACAGGAGGCAATGTTCCCATTAACATCTGAAATGCAAGCCTGTTATAACTGAAACAAAATAACACAAATCATTACATTCTGATGTACACAGGGATTAAAACATTACAAACAAATTACTTTATATATTTTTTTTTAAATGGAAAGTTATGATCAAATGTTTCACTAGGAAGCCAAATTTATTTATTTATTTATTTTATCCAACACACTCCCTCATTTGTAAGTCACTTTAGGGAAAGATATATTTTTTTAAATGAATAAAAAATAATAATAAAAATCTGTGATCAGTCAAAAATCACACATATTTTACTTAAATGGATAATGTACCATCAGAAGCCAAAGTATTCCTCATTTGCAAGGGTGTAGGTTTGATTTTGGCGTTGGTGGGGACATTTTTTTTGTTAACCTGGCAACACATCCCTTATTAAAAAGAAAAGAAAACAGTTACTATGCAACACTAGCTATATTTTAACCATGTTATTCGTAGTAAAACTGTGGTTATTCAAAAACATGGTTACTACACTTTTACTACAGTAAAAGCACAGTAAATTTTCTTAAGGGATTTGTATTTGTGTATACTTTTTTTACTTTGCTGCACTGCCTTAACGGTTTTCTTTTCTACTGTTTAATAAAAAAAGAAATCAGAAAAAAAGATTTGCGAACCCATACCGAAGTCCTGAATTGAAATAATTTGTGATATGCACCCCAAAGTCCCGATCTGAAACAAATGATTTGCGTTTCGCGCTCCGAAGTTCCGATCTAAATCAGATAATTTGTGCTCCATGCTCCGCAGTCTCGATCTGAATCAAATGATTCACAAACCTGCACTGAAGTCCCGATCTGAATCAAACGATTCGTGATTTGGACTCCAAAGTCCTGATCTGAATCAAATGATTCACAAACCTGCACTGAAGTCCCGATCTGAATCAAGTGATTCACGCTCCGAAGTACCAATCTGAATCAAATTATTCGCACTCCACGGTCCGAAGTCCCATTCTGAATCAAATGATTCACGATCCATGCTCCAAAGTACTGATCTGAATCAAATGATTCATGAACCCACTTCGAAGATCCGATCTTAATCAAATGATTCGTGCTCCGCGCTCCGAAGTACCGATCTGAATCAAATGATTTGCGCTCCGCAGTGCCGATATGAATCAAATGATTCACAAACCCGCTCTGAAGTACCGATCTGAATCAAATGATTCACACATCACGCTCCAAAGTACTGTTATGAATCAAATGATTCACAAACCTGCACCAAAGTCCCAATCTGAATCAAATGATTTATGAACCCACTTCAAAGTTCCGATCTAAATCAAATGATTTGTGCTCCGCGCTCCAAAGCACCGATATGAATCAAATGATACATGAACCCACTCCGAAGTTCTGATCTAAATCAAATGATTCACAGACCTGCACTGAAGTCCCAATCTGAATCAAATGATTCACGAACCCACTCCGAAGTTCTGATCTAAATCAAATGATTCGTAATCCGCACTCCAAAGTTCTGATCAGAATAATGATTTGCGAACTGTCATTTCAGATCAGGACACGGAGCGCATATCGCAAATCATTCGATTCGAAAATGATTTACAACCCGCTCCAAAGTTCCAATCTAAATCAAATGATTCGTGATCTGTTTAGAGCACTTTGAAACAGTGAATCATTATGTGTTGCAATGGTTTAACTGTTTCAAAAAGGGCTTTTTAAAATCATTACAAGTGATGTCAAAATTCAAAAATGAATGGCTCTTTTGATTTGTTTTTTGCTAGTGAATCTCTTTAACGGAATGATTGAAGTCACGAGTTTGAATCAATCGGAGCGGTTCCAGCATAAACCACTTACTCAACTGAATCAGTTTGTCTGTTCCACCGCTTTTCGTTCCTTCAGATGTGTCTACATTGTCAGTACTGCTACTGGTTTTACTCGTTAGTTTTATAACATTTTATAACAAATAAGCGAAGAGTGTGTGGTGTATGGTGTAAAATAAAATAGTTTCATTATGAAGATAACATCCAATCAAAATTATTGCTAGGGACATTTGTAAGTCACTTTGGGTAAACAGTTTGCTACATGAAATGCCTCTGCGTGTCCACACAATCATGTTAAGTCGTCAGTACAAAAACAATCACGCTTTTGTAGAGGTGGCATTGCACCAAGAGACTTGAGGCTAGAAAATGACCCTGCGAGGGCGGTAAAATTTCAAAACTTTTCATTTTTGTACCTGTTTTTAACACTGTCATGATCTGTCGAAGAAGTTTAATGTGAATCCGTAGGTCCACATCAGAACACAACAACACGCCTCCCAGACAAAGAGGCATGAAAAGCGAGTTTCCAGCGCAGCGAACAAACCCACAGGATATGAGAAGCAGGAACGGTGGCCTAGTTTATTTAAATGCCAGAAGGGGTTGGGTAACTGATTTTGATGGATGGGATGGCGATATATTATCTGAAGGAGGGGCCCGGCGGCTCGTGGCAAGAGATGGAGGTAGACAGGTGCAGAGGCTGGAAGATGCCGCGTGCGTTTACGGATCCTGCCAGAACAGAGTCACACGGCTCGGCTTTTTTAATGCCATTTAGACAGCAGGCTGTTGGAGAAGAAGGGAGGGAGGGAGGCTGCTACAACAGCACAAAGGAAATGAACTGTTCCACATCAGTAAATATTGGAAGGGAACATTTGGAGAATGCCGAAAGACGGCACAAAGCCAACGGCGCATTTTTATTCATGCTGCGTGACGGCTTAAGGGCATAAGCCAATATAATACATCTGCGATGATGATAAGACCGTCCTACATTATCATAATAATCAAAACTTATATTATTATCGGATAGACGGCGGAGGAGGAATTCACTTTCACCTCTAATGTTCTGAAAGGTGCGTCACGCACCGCTTAAAGTCAATCCTAATTTACTGCGGCAAAAATATTCAACACGTTTTTATTTTCTGAATGCAACGTGAGCGATGTTAAGTCGTGCAAAACTCACTGCTACCATGCTGGGTTGTTATGGATGATTGCCAAGGTGGTGTTATGTAGTTGCTAGGTGGGCATGGCCTGAAAAGAGTCCATTGTGTTAGTTTGTTCTCTAGGCCTTATTGAACTCTACATGTTTCACTTTTCTGCTTTTTTTAGCAGTGTAAAACTCACCATTTGGAGTTGATCCACATTTCACAAAAAGCTTATGGGCGTAATTATAAATCAGACACTGAAGTGAGTTGCTGTTTTTGTCACTCTTCTGAGAAAGATGTCATTCACTTGTTTTGGCAATATACCCACATTTTAATCAGTTTTTTTTTTTTTAATGTTCCTAATCTCATTTTGTAAGTGACTCTTCTTTCTGTTACATGTTTTCTTTGCATTGTTTGACTACTTGAACAAGAATACAGGAAAATGTAACATCTAATTTGTGTTTCCTGCTAGCTAAATTTCACATACATACATTCAAAGTTGATCTAGAAAATATCCTATATTGAAACTATCCCAAGCTCTCCTACAGCAGTGAAAACTCTATATTAATCCTATATTTCCTCTTAAGGTGAAAAAAATGAAATGATTGGCCAACCCGCTCCAAAGTTTCGATCTGATACAAATGATTCGCGAACCCTCCGAGTCAAATGATTCGCGATCCCCACTCCCGATCTGAATAATGATTCGCGAGTGAGTCATCATTTCCATTTGGGACCTCGGAGCGCGGATCGCGACTCATTCAATTCGCAAAATGATTCGCCAACCAGCTCCGAAGTTCCTAATCCGAATCAAATGATTTGCGATACGGGCTTTAAAGTCCAGATTTGAATCAAATGATTCGCGATACGCGATCCGTTCGGATTGCCTGATGAATCGCGAACCATTTCAGATCGGTATTTCGGACTTCAGAGAATCATTCAATTCGCGAAATAATTCACTAACCTGCTCCGAAGTTTCGATGTGATACAAATGATTCGCGTTCAGATTGGAGTGCTTTGGAGTGAATCATTTTGTGACGCAGTGGTTTAACTGATTCGGAGTTTCGGAAAGATCTGTCTTCACCCATCACTGCATGTGCTTTTTGTTACATTATTACAAGCGAAGTCGAAATTAAAAAAATGAATGACTCGTTTGATGTGTTTTTTGCTAGTGAATCGCTTGAACTGAACGATCGAAGTCACGAGTTTGAATCAATCGGAGCGGTTCTAGCGTAAACGACTCACGCAATTGAATCGGTTTGGCTGGTCGTCCGCTTTTCTCGTGCTCAGCCATGTTTACACGACAATGTCAGTATTATTATTGGCTTAGCTCGCCAGTTTTAGGATATTAACTGAAATAAGCGAAACAGTATGACGTTTACAAATGAAATATTAATGTTTTCCTTCCAAAGATGGCATTCAACACAAATCTACGGACATATTCAGGTGAGGTAACCGGTTTACTGCTAACTAGTGAAAACACTCCATTAAAATGACGAGCTGCAGCTCAAAATACATGTTAGATGGAAACATTGTGCATTTAGATCGAGTTTGTAGTGTAATTCACTGTATTTTAAACAGTTTAACCACTGCAGTTCAGTTTGTGACAATTCTGTTGAAAGCATCCAGTCATCTCATACTATTGAACTGAACGATCAATTTAACTTTATCATTCAACTGAACTGTTCATGTAAGGTTTTAACACTTTGGGTTAGGTGTGCTATCATCTGAAATCAAAGCACTATGATATTTTGTTTTTAAATATGGTGATATTCAATTCTACACATTCACATTTTCTGAATAAAACAAGTCTTTTTAGCTGTGCTAATCTCACTGAAATCATGCTGTGGTGTTATGAATGGTGGTCAAGGTGTTGCCATGTTGTTGCTAAGATGTTCTGATTGGTTGCTAGGTGTGTATCCCCTGAAATGAGTAAATGAGTGAAATTTAGGTGTAGATATGGCCTTACACAGCATGCATCTGTGGGATTTTTAGCTGTTTTATCATCAAGCAGAAAAAAATCATACTTAATTTAACAGCACACCTCAATTCCCAACACTTATAGTCAAAATAAATGAGAGACCAGTGATTCTTTCATTACGAATGTACATTGTATTTTGCATACGTGTTATTGTCCTAAATAATGATGCAACACCATCATTAATTCAAGCAATAACAGCCTGTGTTTTGTACATAACATTTCTTCAACATACTATATATACATTTTGTCTAGAAACAGTTTGTTGACATGTAAAGGTCCTAAAATAAACTTTAGTTACTTTCGTGTTACAGAGAATCGTCCTCCCTGTCGGACAGCGTGCGTCCCGCTGTCTTCACCGTTTGGTGGTTTGGCAATGCAGAGGAAATGAAGGCAAACGCTTCCTGTTTTCTCTCAGAGTCTCAGGTGTTTGTGCTTTGGCTGCGTGCAAGAAAAGAGTGAAACGGTCCAAAGAAAAGAAAAGAAAAATCAAGCTACAAATGTTATACCAGTCCAGTTCGAGGCGCCCATGCCGACCTTCAGCTTCCGCTTCAAGATGCCCTAAATTAAAGATCTTGCGGTGGATGAAGAAAGAGCAGAGTCAAACACCATCGATTCCTGTCAAAGGAAGGTCTTTACACATCTCACATAAATATACTCTTCTGTTTGATTTGTATTTTATAATAAACCTAACAATGTCAACTTGTGCAGATGTGAGTTATAATCAGACCCAGACAGAATTTGCTTCAGTTTTTAGTCAACGCATTTTAGTATACACACACACATACATACATTTATTTGCTCCAAAATACACCAAAATACTTTTTTACTATTTAAAATAACTGCTCTCTATTTGAATATATTTTAAAATGAAATTTATTCCTGTGATCAAAGCTAAAATTTTGGGAAAGAAATTACAGAAATGAATACTTTCATTTAGCAAGGATGCTTCAAATTGATCAAAAGTGATGATGAAGACATTTATAATGTTACAAAAGATTTCTATTTCAGATAAATGCTGTTCCTCTTAATTTTCTATTCATCAAAGAAACCTGAAAAATTCAGTATAATAATAATAATAATAAAAAATGTTTTTTGATCAGGAAATCAAAAATTAGAATCATATTAGAAGGATCATGCGACTGGAGTAACGATGTTAAAAAATCAGGTTTGAATTCACAGGAAAAAATTACATTTTAAAATGCATTCAAATAGAAAACAGTTATTTTAAATAGTAAAAATATTTCAAAATTTTACAGTTTTTTTTTTGGTACTTTAGATCAAATAAATGCAGGCTTGGTGAGCAGAAGAGACTTCTTTAAAAAAACATTAAAAATGTTACTGTTCAAAAACTTTTGACTGGTAGTGTAGGCTTGATTTTATCCATCACAAATTAATAAGATGGTAAACAATATAGGCAGGTGGTTGAAAGAAAGGATTTATTTGCAGTGAATATATCTTGCATTAAGTTTAATTTTCTTTCCCAGCTGCTTTTTTTTTTTTTTAATCTTGTTTTAAGCATAAACCTCACTAAATTAAGTTAGATGTTTGCTTAAAGCAGGATAAAACCACTTTCAAATGGGGGAAGGAAAATAAACTTAATTCAAGACAGTAAACTCTCTGAAAACAACTTCTAATGTCAAAATTAGTTTTTATTGAAAAACAAGATAAGAGCATAAGTGGTTTCAAAGGTTGTTTGAAGTTACTCCAGTTTGATGAAAGGCAGTTTTGTTTCATCTCTAGAATAACATGCATCAGTCACTATAACAAATAAACAGTGTCAGTTTCATGTTGACTTCCAAAAAAACACATTCTGTCCAGGCCTGATTATAATTGACCCCTCGCCAGTCCTACCTTAGCAACTGTTGCCGTGTATCATATTATTAGACAAGCTTTTGCTCCTTTCTAATGCAAGTAGAAGATCTGTACATCTGAATAATTTTAAATGCATTTTTCAAATCTTTAAATAAACCTTGAGTAATAAATTAAACTGTCGCCCTCATTCCCAAATTATCATGTAGGATGTCAGCCAGAAATGCTGAAAATAACTTAACACGTTCTAATTAGTATTTTTTTTTTTGACATGTTTAAAAGTCAAATCTAAAAATATCTGAAAATCCTGAACAAGATAAATCTACTTGAGAAGCAACGCTGCATACAACACTGTATAAAATATGTTTTTTCATAGATTCAGTCTTTAATATGAGTATTCTGTCTTACTGCACTGGCAGATTTGTTTCATTTGTTTTTAACTTGTTTATACTTAAAACATAAAAAAAAAAAAAAAGCAGGGCATTAAAACAAAATACATTTGTTTTAAAGATGCAGCCTGTAAAAACAAGTCCTAATATTTTATGCAGCGTTGCTTTTTTAGTAAATGTATGTGGTTTCAAAGATTTTAAGATATTTTCCAGTACAAACATCTAAACATTCTTAAATCAAGATGCATTTAAATTAAATTAGTCTTCCGAAAAAAAAAAAAAGCATCAAAATGAAGTGAGTTTTTGATTGAAACAAGAAAAAATGTCTGCCGATGAGGTCAGAAAAATAACAGTTTTCCCCTTGAATTAAGTTTTTTTTGCAGCGTATCTTTAGAGATAAAAACAATCTACTTGAGAAGCAACACTGCATAAACACAGATTTTTTTCATTTGTTTTTAACTTGTTTAAACGTGAAAAAAAAATGCAGGGCATTAAAACAAAATACACTCATATTAAAGATGCAACCTCTAAAAACAAGTCCTAATATTTATGCAGTCTTGCTTCTCTAGTAAATGTATGTGGTTTCAAAGTTTTTCAGATATTTTAACTGGAAAACAAGATTTATTTAGTAGTATTTCGTTTGGTTTTCCAGTACAAACATCTAAACATTTTTGAATCGGGCAACATTTGCATTAGTCTTGATTTCCGGGGGGGGAAAAAAGCTTTAAAATGTAGTGAGTTTATGATTGAAACAAGAAAAAATGTCTGCCGATGAGGTCAGAAAAATAATCTTGTTTTCCCTTTGAATTTAGTCTTTTTTTCTGACCCCACTGACAGATAATTTTCCTTGTTTTAAGCATAAACATTTCATTTTGACACATTTTTCAGAAAACAAGACTTAGGATGTTTTGCTGGGAAAGTACATCTATCCTTAATTAAAATGTTTAAATTATTAAGAACTTTTTTTTTTTTGCAGCACATCTTTATAGATAAAGATAATCTACTTGAGACATAAGACATAAAACATTGCATAAGATATGTTTTTCATAGATTCTATCATTAATGAGCATTTTGTCTTACTGCACTGGCAGATTTCATTTGTTTTTAACTTGTTTATACTTAAAACATGAAAAGATGCAGGGCATTAAAACAAAATACACTCGTATTAAAGATGCAACCTCTAAAAACAAATCCTAATATTTTATGCAGTGTTGCTTTTGTAGTAAATTTATGTGGTTTCAAAGATTTTAAGATATTTTAACTGGTAAACAAGAATTAGTATTTTGTCCTGTTTACCTGTACAAACATCTAAACATTTTTGAATCAACATATATTTACATTAGATTTGTGTTGATTTCCAAAAAAAGCATCAAAATTAAGTGAGTTTTTGATTGAAACAAGTAAAAATGTCTGCCGATTAAGTCTAAAAAAAATAATCGTTTTCCCTTTAAATTAAGTTTATTTTTATAAACCCCACTGACAGATAATTTTTTCTTGTTTTAAGCTTAAACTCATTTCATTTTGATACATTTTTCAGAAAACAAAACTTAGGTCATTTTGCTGGCAAAGTAAATCTGTCTTAATCTTTTAACTGTCACCCCCCATTTTTTAAAATAGGCATGACACTTAAATTGTTGTAATTCATGAACACTTTGGAATACAGATCTAAGGTTGGTCTCTTTTTAAAGCAGACAGCAGATTGGAAGTGGATTTAAAAAAAAAAAAAAATTATTAATAAGTTATAGAAGTTTAAATTTACTAAAAAGAAAATGCTCTGAACAAATTTTATTTTATATAAAATACATATTTTACATAACAGGTTTTAAATTTGATATCAAATTGAAGCCTTATGTCTAAATAAGTTGTGTTCCAAATTTGAAGTTGATATGAAAAAAATTGAGGTTCCTGTGAAAGTTTGTTTAGGGCGTTATACCACAAACAGCCACCGGGTGCCATCTACACTCTACAATTTTTTAAATGCATTTGTCTGTCACAAATGTCTAAAATTCTCTGTCAGTTTTACTTCTATCTAAATAACCACCAAATATGAAATCCTGAGACTCCGACCTTTCCAATGATATGTTTTTTGTCAAGATTATAAAAAAAAGACCATAATGCATTGTAATATGACACTTGACACCGCCGCTAAGGGGGAGAAGACCGCCAAAAGAATTTACAGTACAATTTCCATGGTAACACAGCGTCCCACAGGTGGGACGGTGACAGTTAAAGGGTTAAATTAAAATGTTTACATTTTTAAATAATTTTTACGACTTTTTTTTTTTTTGCAGCGCATTTTTTATAAATAAAAATAATCTTGCTTAAGATATGTTTTTCATAAATTATATCTTTAATATACAAGTATTTTGTCTTAGTGCATATTTTTTAATTTGTTTATACTTAAAACGTGAAAACATATGCAGGGCATTAAGACAAAATACACTCGTTTTAAAGATACAACATCTAAAAACAAATCCTAATATGTTATGTAGTGTTGCTTCTCTAGTAAATTTATGTGTTTTAAGCATAAACTCATTTCATTTTGATACTTTTTCAGAAAACAAGACTTGGGTCATTTTGCTGGCAAAGTAAATCTATTTTAAATTAAAATGTTTGAATAATTATTAAGAACATTTTTTTGCAGCACCTCTTTTATAGATAATCTACTTGAGAAGCAACGCTGCATTAGACATGGCTTAAGATATGTTTTTCATAAATTATATCTTTAATATATGAGTATTTTGTCTTGATGCAAATTTTTCCATTTGTTTTTAACTTGTTTATACTTAAAACGTGAAAAAATATGCAGGGTGTTAAGACAATTAAGACATTAATAACAAGACAAAATAAGTACTAAAGATGCAACATCTAAAAACAAGTCCTAATGTCTTATGCAGTGTTGCTTCTCTAGTAAATTTATATGGTTTAAAAGATCTTAAGATATTTTAACTTAAAAACAAGACTTATTTATTAGTATTTTGACTCATTTTCCAGTACAAACATCTAAACATTCTTAAATCTAGATCAATTTACATTTGAAAAATGGCATAAATTAAGCATAAATTAAGTGAGTTTTTGATTAAAGCAGGACAAATTGTCTGCCAATGAGGTCAGAAAAATAATCTTGTTTTCCCTTTGAATTAAGTTTATTTTTCTGACCCCACTGACAGATCATTTTTCTTGTTTTAAGCATAAACTCATTTCATTTTGATGCATTTCTCAGAAAACAAGACTTAAGTCTTTTTACTGGCGCAGTCAATGTATCTTGAATTAAAATGTTCATATGTTTAAAAATCTATTAAGAATTTTTTTTTTTAAGCGCATGTCATTTTATGTGCATATTGTTTCCGATGATATAGTATCTGCGGTCATAACCAGCTCTGTTCACTTACACTAATGTGATCAGCCGTGATTGCTTTTTCTTTTCAGTGACTGCGAGAAGCATTTGGCAGCCTCCGTTCACAGTCTCTGCCGTTTTTAATCACGTTAGCGCGTAATTTATCAGTTTCGGATCCAAAACGGCAGATAAAAGATCCTCTGCAATGTCACGCTTCATTCCAGCCCACGTACGAATAACATCCAATCCATTTTACCACTTCATGAGCTCATTTTACTAACAGTTGCATTGAAATCTGCAGGGAGAAGTTTGTCTGACTGAGCAACAGTAACTAAGGAGGGTGGAGCTTGTGCAAGAGGTCACATGAGGTTTTAGTGCTTGTTCGACAACTTTGTCTCCTCTACGTTATTAGAAAGTGCTTTCGAAGAATAGATGAAAGAGCGATATGACCGAGTGAACCATCATACAGATTACTGAAACCAGCTGTCATTTTACAGTATTGCTCAAAGAAAAGTAATGTATGTTATGCAAACATTAAAACGGTGGCAATTGTGTAAATGAAGATAAAAAGGAATTGAGTAAAAAAAAAAGTTCAGTCCGAATGGCCGCAGAGCATTAAGGCTAGAGCCACGACACACATCTGTCAGGTGCGCTATATTACACGAAGGCCCGTTTGCGCCCGGCAGAAAAGATTAGCTTCTACATTCCGAGTGGGTGTCAGAAAGTGAGCGAGGCTTCGGTATCAGCACTGCTAATCCTGGCCGTGTGGAAAGTGGGTGTCCGGTGTGCAATAGACGGTGGAGTCGTGTTCGTCTGTGTCAGCGTCAGCCGCTCTGAATGTACTTCTTAATAACCACGCAGCCGTGTCTGAAGAGCGGGCAGGGCATGCTCTGCTGCAGCGTCCACACGTTCGCGCAGGGGTCAAAGGCCTCCATGGTTCCCAGCGCCGGGCCCTCGCTGCTCACGATGCCGCCCGTCACGTAGATCTTCCCGTCCAGGACCACCGCACTGGAAAAGATACAATTTCAAAACTGGTTTAGTTTCTTTTTTTAGTACTAATTTTCACTTTTTGACAAATAAGAACATATACCATAACCACCTACAAGCTGACTGGAATAAAATAAGACAAAATAAAATAATAAAATAAGTAGGAAATAATCATTTGAAGAAAAAAGAAATATGTTGAAACAATAAATAAATAAATACAATTATTACAAGAATTAATTAAAAAGAATTAATTAAATAAAAAAAAAAAAATAAAAAAGATTAGACCAGGGTTATTATAGCTATTACAGGGATAAAATAAGATGGAATCAAAAGAAACTAATAATAGTGATGATGATGATGATGATAATAATAATAATAATAATAATAAACAAAAAAGAAAGATAAATAAAATAAGTTGGAAATAATAATTTTAAGAAAAAAGAAATACGTTGAAACAATAAATAAATAAATAGAATAATACAAGAATTAATTAATTAAAAAAAGATGGATTAAATAACATGGAAAAAATAAATAAAAATTATAATGACAGTAATATCAAAAAAAAAAAAAAAATATTGGACCAGGGTTATTATAGCTATTACAGGGATAAAATAAGATGGAATCAAAAGAAACTAATAATAGTGATGATGATGATAATAATAATAATAATAATAATAATAATAATAAACAAAAAAGAAAGATAAATAAGATAAAATAAAATAATAAAATAATAAAAAATAAAATAATATTGGACCAGGGTTATTATAGCTATTACAGGGATAAAATAAGTTGGAAAAAAAAGAAACTAATATTATTAATGATGATGATGGTAATAATAATAATAATAATAATAATAATAATAATAAACAGTAAAAAAGATAAATAAGATAAAATAAAATAATAAAATAAGTTGAAAAAAATAATTAAAAGAAAAAATAATGAAATATGTTGAATGAATGAATGAATGAATGAATAAATAAATAAATAAAACTAGAAAGATAAAATAACTTGGAAAAATTAATAATAATTAATATGACAGTAATATTTAAAAAAATATATATTACAAGGTTGGACCAGGGTTATTATAGTTATTACAGGGATAAAATAAGATAAGATAAAATGAAATATGTTGAAAAAATAAACCAATAACAACAACAACAACAATAATAATAAACCAAAAAAAAAAAAGCTAAATAAGATAAAATCAAATAATAAAATAAGTAGGAAGAAATAATAATAATAATAATAATAAAAAAATCAAAGAAATACAGAAAGAAAATAATTTACAAGCTGACTGGGATAAAATAAGATAAAATAGAATAATAAAATAAGTAGGAAATAATAATTTAAAGAAAAAAGAAATAGATGGAAAAAATAAATTACAATGATAATGTCAGTCATTTTTACAAAAATATTACAGGGGTTGGATCAGGACAATTATAGTTATTACAGGGATAAAATAAGATAAAATACAATAAGTTAAAAAAAATAATAATAGTAGTTATAATAATAATAAAAAGCTAAATAAATAAGTTGAAAAAATAAAATAATAATAATAATGAAAACAAAAAAAGAACGCTAAATAAAATAAGTAAAAAATAATATCTAATAATAATAATAATAATAATAATATATTGTATAATTATTATATTATATAATAAAATTACAATATTATATAATATATAATATAAAAAAAGACAAACAAACAAAAAACCAAGAATAATAAAAAAAATCTAAAATCTGCCTAAAAATACATACACAGCAGCACAATTATCAGGTTTAATTTACTGAGCTAAAACTAAAACAATAAAGTTACTTGAAATAAAATAAACATTAACTGAAATTAAACAAAATATAAAAAACCCTTAAAACATTTTATGTCAGCTACATTTCTAATATTTGTTTAGTTTAACTAAGCACTAAAATAACTATTGAATAATTTAAAACTAATGAAAAAATGCAAATTACACAGACATAAAAACGATAAAAAAAATTGCAGCACACACACATACTTACATACACACACACACATATATATATATATATGTTCTAAAGCTTAAGTTTTGGCTTATTCTCCTCCTAATGCAAAACCTTGTTTCCCAGTTCAGTTTCTGATGTGGACAGAACAAAGGAACAAAGTACTACAATAATCTGTTCTCACACTGCGCAGTTCTGTCCGATTCCTGTCCCTAGTTATTTGAGAACAAATTTCTGGATTTCGAACTACATACATAAGTGTAATGATTAAGATTATGTTCCCATTTGCCGTCTTACATAAAGGCTCTGTATTGTAAAATTGTCAAACTGATGGATGAGACGAATCATCTACCGCCTAATCTTCTCTTTGGGCCGTATTCATTTCAAGCCCTTGACAGGTTTCAAAATGTTAATGCGAAAACTCACGCGAGCGTGACTGTAACTGACGTGTCGTTTCGGGAAAACATATTTGTATTGCAAATACACAGCGGAAGTGTAAAAAGGTGCCTGTGTGTGTTTTGGAGGGACGTGATGCACTAGCGATTGTTCGGCGGCTCGTTCGTGCTTCATCTGCTGCTGAGCTAATTACTGCCTCTGCTGCGAATACCAATCAGCACTGAAAGCAAATCGGGCCCAAAGCACGACCCTGGGGGACACCGAATAAAGTCTTAGGAGCGAGCAGGGGAGGCTTTGTGTAAACTGGAACACATCGCTTTGACAATGTGCTTTTCTCAGCTTGAGCCATCTGCATTCACTTGATGATGGTTGTTAATGCTCATTTTGTTCATTAACATTACGTAACGCTGGTAGTTATGAGGCGAGAATTGCGTTTTTTGGCTTATTTGAAAGCGAATGCGGCTAATTGAAATGAATATGTTGCTGAATGAATACCGACAATAACAATAAAGTTAGCTCAGTCAAAGCACTAAAACCTAAAAACAAATGCGCTTTAGACAGCTGGAGCAGGAGCCTGTGGTGTCCTATATATCACACGATTAAAAGAGGCTGTAAAAACAAGCTTTAAGTATGCTTTTTGACTAACTAAACCCAAAAAGACTTTAATTGTGGCAATTAATGCTTGAAGAAGAAAATGCTAATGTTCATAAATGAACTAGCCTCAACAAGACACATGATTTGAGGTACTTTTCATGTTTGTGAGTTTCCACCGTGCGTTGCAGCTTTCATAAATGATGCAGTTGCTGTTATAGGATAATTGTTTTGTTTTTAGTTATTTGTTGTGTTATATATCTAATCTTTTTACATTTGCTGATTGTCACCATTTTTGAGGTTTGTGTTTCAGCCTAATAATCCAGATATCCTTTGTATGTATAGCTGACCTTACATATTAGAGGTCCTATATAACTATTACATGTACATATAGTTACATATTGTTGCACTTAAAAAGTATCACAATACCCTGTTTTTTAGTGGTGCAACGGGTTACAAAACTTGGACCGGACCGTTTTTCGGATCAGCAAAAAAGGGGAGGAGTCAAATGTAATTTGCTTTCCATTTATTACAAGAACAGTATGGCAAGAAACTTTTGGTTTTATCAAAAATACCTTAAATAAAATAAAACACAAAAATAAAATCAAGAAATAACCAGTTGAATAAATAAAATTTTAAAATAAAATGTTCAATACTTCAATACTTGAGTGCAACAATTGAAAAACAACCTGAGACCTGAAAACAGACCAAACCTTAAAATGACAAATTAACATTTATTTATTTTTAGTGAAATGAAAATTAAATCCTTTTATTTGCTGCCAAACAAACATTTTTTCTGTTATTTCTGTTATTATTATAATTTCTGCATTTAATTGTTTTATTTAAATTTGCCAGAAATAGGAATATTTAAACACCTACATTATACTGTACAAAAGTAATACAAGATTAATACATTTCTGTTACATGTTAAACATTACTTTTATTTTGACAGGCTGCCGGTTAGTTTTTGTGTGTATACACTATGATATTTACCAGACAAAATATTTACCAGAATTTATTTACCAGAAAATTGTAAATACACAACACAGTGTTTCTGAAAAAAAGAAAGAAAAAGCCTATAATAATAATAAATTAATTCTTTATCAAATCTAATTATCCTTTATAAATTCATTAGACATGCTTTTGATTATTAAAATGTCATTAAACGTTTAAAATAGAATCCAGAAAATTAATGGAAAACAGAGACTGACAAACAAAACTGAATTTGAGAAAAATAATAAAACGCATTTCATAGGGCCTTAAAAACGTTATTTTTGTTAAACATTTAATAAATTGCTGTTAAATTTTGCAAGTTTCATGATTTTAATTAATCAGACATGCTTTTTGATATATTTTAAATGTAACCATTAAAATAGAGTCTAGAAAAATTAAAATGGAATTTAGGAAAGAAATAAAACATTTCATAGGGCCCTCTTTATTTCATTTGTGTCTTTGTTTTATTGTAGTTGTCCTTTAGTTTGTTACTTGCATCTAGGTTCTTATTATTAATAACAAAGATAAAATAACAAAAAAATTTGTTATGATATAAAAATGCTGAAATGCTTTTAATAGATAAAATAACTATGATCTCCATTGGGATCATCTATTATTCAGTTACTTTTCCTGTTGTTCTCTGTTTTTTCGTAGTATCGGTTCAGTAGCAGTATAGTGATATTTTAGTCATTTATCGTATCGAAGTCAAAATTTTGGTATTGTGATAACACTGATATACACTGACATTCAAACGTTTGGGATCAGTAAGATTTTATGTCTGTTAAAGAAGTCTTTTCTGCTCATCTAGGCTGCATTAATTTGTTTAAAAATCCAGAAAAAACAGTAATATTGTGAAATATTATTGCAATTTAAAATAGTGGTTTTCTATTTTGATATACTTTAAAATAGAATTTATTCCTGTGATGCAAAGCTGAATTTTCAGCATCATTACTCCAGTCTTCAGTATTCAGATATGCTGATTTATTATTGACAGTAATAAGGTCACGCCACTTGAGCATCACGCAGCCTGTCTGTGTGTGAGACAATCTTGTGGAGAAATCAACACAAATGAACTGCACACAGAAGAAACATTCTGCAGTAAAAATTTACCTAGTTAAACAAAATGACAAACAAGAGAGTGCAGTTTTCCCTGAAAACCACGATTGTACATTTAACATTGATTTTATACAAGTTCAAACAGGTAGTTACTATACATATTAGTACAATATTGTCCATGTTGACTGTTTTTGCTCGATTTGGTAACGAAAATGGTTCAAAACTAAGATCACAGCAGAACAGTCACGCATCTCTGAGCAATATACAATGGTGTTTTTTTACTGAATGATTCTGTGTTTCTGAATGAATCATTCGAGTCAATGATTCAGTGCTCCATTCATAAAAACAGGCACTTGCTTCATTCTTGAATGAATCAGCTGTCTGAATGAATCATTTGAAGGCATGACTCAATGACTCATTCATTAAGACAGTCACTTGCTGCCACCTATTGGAGGTTTACTTCCATATTTAAAAGTAGCTTATTTTTGCATTTTTTCCAACATTTATATTTAAAAAAAAAGTTTTAAACACCAAGCTCATAACATTATTTATACTGTTGCAATTTTGCAGTGTAAATGCTTAATGCTACATTTTAGCTTAATTAAACATGTAAATGCATCTAAATGCCACTTCAGCTGCTTCTGTTTTTTTTTTTTTTTTTGCGGTGGAAAGATCGTTTTGTTAATATTTGATTGGTAACAGCCCTATAGTGTCTTATTAAATTAAGTGAAATTACTAAATTTTAAATGAAAGGTTACACATGCATTTAATATGGTTATTTAAATACATTTTAGTTTGCAGTAACTTCAGTCATATAAAACATAGCCACAGTGGCTGGTGAGCAGAAAAGTTAATGTCAAGCCCTGGGAACCTGTGATATTTTCTCAGCATTCTTTGATGAATAAAATGTTAAAAAGAACAGCATTTATTTAAAATTGAAATCTACTGTAACCATTTAAAGTTTGGTGTTTTTCTTTCCTTTTTGCGTTTGAAAGAAATTAATACTTTTTTATTTGTTAAATTGATAAAAAAGGGATAGCAAAGACTTATATTGTTAAAAAAAAAGATTCATATTTTGAATAAAGCTGTTCTTTTTAACTTTTTATTCATCAAAGAATCCTGAAAAACATATCACAGGTTCCAAAAAAATAAAATAAAATTAAGCAGCAAAACTGTTTCCAACATTGATAAATCAGCATATTAGCAGAAGTAATTATGCTGAAAAAAATTCAGCTTTGCATCACAGAAATAAATTATATTTTAAAGTATATTAATGATAGAAATCTGTTATTTTAAATTGTAATATTATTTTATCAAATAAATGGAACTTCGATGAGCATAAGAGACTTCTTTAAAAAAAACATTAAAAATGACATTTTATAGTGTTTCTACTTGAAACTTTGCTGAACAAGAAATCAAGAAATTTGGTTTGCAGAACCAATAAATTAGTCATGTAGTTGGCATGACTAATTCATTGGCTGAATTTGACATTTTGGAGTGATGGGGGAAACTAAGCTTTTTTTGAAGCTCTGAATCAATTGAACCAGATGCTTTGTAAAATGATTCACTGCTTCAAAGTGCTTGAAATGCCACAGGCTTGCAGCAAACGTCTGTAAAACGATGTAATGCAGCGAAAACACAGTCTAAGCATGTATTATGACACCTTTTACAAATTACAAATGTTTTCATGAAAGTGTAACCTATTAAATGCAATCTCCAAATAATTAAATAGCATTAAGTATGAAGATTCTGTAAAATACAGTAGTCAACATTTGAAGTGGATTAAAAAAGTTAATCAACGTTGTTTTAAGACAAGAATAGATATTGTTTTAGTTTTAGGACAACTTTGAAAGGTTTTGATCCACTTCAAATGTTGACAACTGTATGTAAAACTTTTTTGAGTTTTGTGGGATATTAGACAGGGCTTAACAAACTAGATCCCTTAGAAGCAATTACATATTCATGCACATTTTTGTGCATTAGCATTAAAAATCTTTAAATGTATTAAAAATAAACTTACGTTTTAAAATCTAGCATTTTGAAATGTTTTGAAACCAAGGTTTGAAACATTGTGACGTAATGAAGCCTCAGTTGCTTTAATCACATGACTTGGTGATACAGTCTCCGAACGAGTGATTCAAAACAAAAGATTCATAAATATTTTAAAGCTTCATGAAGCACTTTATTGAAAGTGCCCATCACTAGCATTTTGCATTTAGTAAATAAACTAATTCAAATTGACAAATAGTAGTGTTCCTTAGGAAAACAGTTGAGAAAACTTAAATATCTGAATGCATTAGACTGCAAGAGTTTAATATTCAACAAGGACTTAAGGACTTTTCAAGCACTACTTTTTTGATTTGACTTCAATCATGTCTTTCATTTCAAATTCTAAAAAAAAGAGAAATAGATAAATAAAAATATACTAATAAACAATGGCAAAAATAAAGAGAAGCACATGCAAAGATTTACTACTAAAGTATACTACACTTTTACTATAGTAAAACCATGGTTAATTTTCTTAAAAGATTTGTATTTGCATATACTTCCATTTTTATTTTAGTTTTTATATCTGTACTGCATTAATGGATTGATTTTTTTCTACTATAAGAAAAAAAAAAATCTGAAAAAAAAAAAAAAAAATGCAAAATGCAGATCTGAAACAAATGATTCACAAACCCCCACCAAAGTCCCGATCCTAATCAAATGATTTGTGATTGCTAATCATTTGACTTAGATCAAAACTTTGTGTATCATGAATTGCGAATCATTTGATTTGAATCATTCAGTTCACAAAATGATTTTAAAACCTGTTCCGATCTAAATCAAGTGATTTTCGATACGCGCTCCAAAGTCCCGACCTGAATCAAATGATGTGCGACACATGCTCCGAAGTTCTGATCTAAAGCAAAATATTTGTGAACGTGCTCTGAAGTGCCAATCTAAATCGAATATAGCACGGATCGCTAATCATTTGACTTGGATTGCAACTTTGTGTATCGCAAATCATCTGATTTAGATTGGGACTTCAAATCATGTAACGTGAATAATTTAATTTAAATAAGGACTTCTCATTCTGAAACAAATGATTTGCGATCCAACTGGGGTGCTTCGGATCATTTTGCGACGCAACGGTTTAACTGATTTGGATTTTCAAAAAACTCAGTTTCACCCATCACTACGTGCTTTTTAAAATCGTTACAAGCAATGTCGAAAAATCGAAAATGAGTGGTTCTTTTAATGTGATCTGGTTTCTGCTAGTGAATCACTTGAAATGAATGATCGACGTCACGAGTTTGAATCAATCGGATTGGTTCCAACGTAAATAACTCAATTGACTTGGTTCATCTGTTCCTCTTTTTGCATCTTCAGCCAAGTTTACATGACACTATCAGTACTACTACTTTCTGAGCTCGACTGTCTCTGACATTAACTGAAATAAGCAAAAAAGGTGTTTTTTGAATTGCGTGAAAAGATGTTCTTATTGACAAAATGAAATGCTTATTTCATAGATGCAGTCTTTCGATAATTGAAGCAGTTTTCAAGTACCTCTTCAGGAATACTGCTATTTTCAAGTTTTTTCCAGGCCTTTATATTTCAAAAAGTCAAATTTAAACCCTTTAGGCACCTTGCACGAACCCTGTAAATAGCAATACTGAAGCACCATTGACAAGGGCAGATTTGTGCAGTCAACCTCTATTCCATGAATGCACAAAAATAGCCACGACTAGCTTTCTGACAGCTGCGAAACCTCTCCATCCAGATTTCACCTTGCACCTTGATGTTCAGCCTCATGCTGGTCTTACCTGCAGAACTGTCTGGAGTGGTTCATGTTGGGTCCCGCTTTGATGTTTCCCTTCTCGGGATCGTAGATGGTGGTGGCTCTGGCGTACGCTCCTCCCAGGATGAAGATATATCCATTCAGAGTCACAGCTGGGGCGTATTTGTTATCTGAAAAATGGGAGAATAAAACACAAGTCAACAACTTTGGGGTTTGAAGGTCAAAAACCTACATGAAACCAATTTTTACCCATTTTAAAATCTGCTTTATGTCTGTAAGTGAATGCATTGCATTTTGGATCACAAGCTTGCAAGCCAGTTGTGGCTAGAAGCAACTGATGAAAGATTTTGATGTTTTTTATCTTTAGGAATAACGTGCACAAATGAATCATTCAGAGTAAGACCAGGAACACGCTGTAAAGGTCAATTGGTTTCATGTTGACTTCAGATGAATGTCTTGTTAATGAGATCTTCCAAACAAGATCACAAAGCCCATTTTACAGCAGAGACGTAAACAGTAAGCACATTACGTTTCATTCATTAAGAAAGCCGACCAACGGCTTATTAATTTCAACAATATACGAGTCTAAAAGTAACAGCTGAGGTCATTCTGCCGACTGTCCAATTGCAAATCAATAGCCCTGTTCCAGCACATTATGTTGGCACGAATGCGGTTAACTTCTTGGATTCAAGTAATCAAGCAGGAGAAAACACATAAATAATTGATGAGTGGCAAATAATTGAATTGAATTCACATTCAACCCAGCAGCTGTGACTTCAACCTCAGCCGCTGAAGAGAGACGCGAGAACATCGAGCTAATTAAATCTTGAGCCTTTTCAGATTTGGAGTGAGACCTCCCGGGAAGAACAGATATCGCGGATAATGTGGAAAAAACAGAGAACGAGGAGGAAAGGTTAACAAATAATGGTCAGCAATAGAAAAGCGCATGCAGTCTATGTGCAACAGGCAATACTGAAAACGAAACAAGGGAAATATTTGATCTCACTTAATCTGTCAAAGCCATGCGGTGCTCTAAGCACAAGATAAATAAAAGGAGATCACTACAGTCCAAGAGTAAATCTCACAGTATAATATATTATGCAATAAAATAATACATGTGTATAAAAACAATGTGCTTACGAATTGAATTTTAAATATGTAAAAATAATTTTTTATGCACATTATTTTATTATTACTTATTGTATATATTTATGTACTGTATATATGCATGTATATGTATGAATTTGGCTTTCTTTGTGACATTATCTGTGATAAACAAACAAAAAAGAATAAATAAATTAATGATTAAATAATTTATTTAATATTTAAAATGTACTTAATATTACTGTAATATTATTGATTATATAAAATTCTTGACTCTGTGACATCTGTGTCATGAAATAACATTTTTGTAATGCAAAAATAATATATATTAATTAAATAATATTAATGTATTTTCTGTATTATTTAGAGGAATGTCCTTAAAATGATACAGAAAATGAAATTAATAAAATGGGATTCTTTACATTGTGACATTATCTGCATGAAATTAAATAAATAAAAACAACAAAATAAATGAAATTAATAAATATAAACAAAAAATATTAACAAATAAATAATTAAAATAAAAAAGCAAGCAAGCAAGCAAGTAAAAGTAAATAATTAACATTTTCATTATTGTAAAGCACAAAAAATAATATATTTAAATCACAATTTCTGTATTGTTTAGTGGAATGTCCTTAAAATAATGCAGAAAATTCAATTATTTGGCATTATCTGCATGAAAATAAATAAAGATAAATAACAAAATCAATAAATTAAATAAATATTAACAAATAAACATTTTTTATAAAAACAAACATAAAATAAAAAAACAAGTAAATAAATAAATAAATTATAATCATTATTGTAAAGCACAAAAATAATTTATATTATTTAAACTGTAATTTCTGTATTGTAGAGATGCAATTTTTTACATTGTGACATCTGTATGAAAATAAATTTAAACAAAATAAATATTAACAAATAAATAAATAAAAACAAACAAATAAAAATGTAAAAAGCAAACAAGTAAGCAAAAGTAAATAAATAATAAATAACTTAATTTAAGTTATTGTAAAGCACAAAAATATATATTACTTAAACTGCAATTTCTGTATTATTTAGTAGAATGTTCATTAAATAATGCAGAAAAAGAAATTGACATTATTTGCATGAAAATAAATAAAGATTGAAGAAAATGAATCAATTAAATAAACTAACAAATAAATAATTAAATAAAAACAAATTAATAAATTAAAAAAGTAATATATATATATACATATACATACACACACACACACATATATATTCATTTAGTGAAATGTCCTTAAATAAATGCAGAAAATGTAATTAATTGACACTATGTACATGAAAATTAATAAATAAATATTACCAAATAAATAATTAAATAAAAACAAACACATAAATACATTTTTTAAAACGTAAATAAATAAATAAATAAATAAAATACCGTGTTCATTATTGTAAAGCACAAATATATATATATCTTATTGAAATTGTAATTTCTGTGCTGTTTAAAGGAATGTCCTGTGTTTAGTGCAACTACAGCTCAGTCAATAGTGTTAATAATAATGTGTCAGTTGCCAAGAAAAAGTAGTTTTGACAAAAAAAAAAAAAAATGGTTGCATCGCAGAAAACTCTTAAATAGGGTGAAATGTGACCTAAAGATGTTTTCATGAGATTCAACTTCCACCTTTCTAGAGTTGTTTTCTGAACTTTCTTTTCAGTGCTTCTTGATTGAATCTCCTTTTGGCATCAGTTCTCCGCCTGACCGCACATGTTTGAGATGATTTTCAGCGCCCCCTATCACAGCACACGCGTCTGCCGTCTCCTGCTGGGCGTTGAAGTGTCAATCTGCCATCCTCAGTCATGTGGCACAACTGCTAAATGGGGCTCTTGAAGGAATATCTCACACAAACAGCGGCGGCCCTTTTACAGTTAAACAAAGTTTCACACTTCCATAAATGTGGCTAAAAACACCAAAGACCTTCATCTCCCCGATGCGTTTCATGGCCACGGGCGGCTCTTCTCCACGGCCGCTTTATTTACATGTTAAACACAAAACACAATACAGTATAGCGTGAACGCGAGCCTGTCCCATGCCGTTTTCTGGCCCGTCAAACACAATAAGTGTGCCAGCGGGAGGAAGGTGTTGTCATTCACAGACGGCGGAGTTGACAATGCCGTTCCCTGCCGATACAACGGACAGAGATGAATAATTGCAAACGGGAACATTAGGCAGATCGCTGACTGCCAACAGAGAAGCAAACCTCTTACTGCTGACTGACTGAATCAAGCTTCTCCACGGTAGATCTTACGTTTGTTTTAGTACTCAATGTGTCATTGCACCACCAACAATGCAAAAAATACTATTTTTAATGCAGATTTTAGTCTAATTAAAATATCTAAAAAATTTTAAAAACAATGCATTTAGTTGAGAAGCAACACTGCATACATGCTTGAGACTTGCTTTCAGAGAAGGCATCTGTTACACCAGTGCATTCGTGCATTTTCACATTTTGAATTATAAAAGTTCAAAACAAGAGCTGCAATGCCATCTACAAAAACCATTTGCAATGTTACTTTTCATCTAAATTTACCTTGTTTTAGTGATTTTGACACTTTAACTGGAAAACAAGCCAAAAAAAGACTTTTTAAAATACTTTAAGAGGTTATTTTTGCAGTGTGCAAGAGGATTTCAATAGTTATTGTGCATTTCAGACAGTTTTTAATTTACTTAATTCCAATTAAAATGTCTGTTTTTTTATAAATACTTTAATACATATTCCATTCAAAAATTTGAGGGCGGTAAGACCTTAATTTGAATCTTTAGGATTTTAATTTTAATTTAAAATGTACTTATTTCTAATAAATATGCTCATTATTGCATTATTGTAATGCAAAAATATGTTACTAATTATATATATTAAAATTCTTTACATTGCGACATTATCTGCATAATTAAATAAATAAATAACTTTTTTGTGATGCAAAAATAATATATATTATTTAAACTTATTTCTGTATTGATTAGAGAAATGTCCTTAAAGTAATACAGAAAAATTAAATTGATCAAATGAAATTCTTTAAAAAAAAAATAAATACCATTTTCATTATTGTAAAGCACAAAAAAACAATATATATTATTTAAATTGTAATTTGTTTTATTTATTGTTTAGTGGAATGTCCTTAAAATAATACAAAAAATGAAATTATTAGAATTAATTTCTTTACATTGTGACATTATCTGCATGAAAATAAATAAATAAATAAATAAATAAACATTTTCATTATTGTAATAAATAACATTTTTATTATTGTACAGCACAAAAAAAAATTTAGATTTTTTTTTGTTACTTCAATGTTTTTATTTTTTTGACACTTTAACTGGAAAACAAGCCAAAAAGAACTTTAAGATGTTACTTTTGCCGTGTTCAAGAGGATTTTATTAGTTGTTCGCCATTTTAGACCATTTTTAAGCCACTTAATTTCAATTAAAATATCTATTTTTTTATGAATACTTTAACACATATTCCATTAAAAAATTTGAGAGCAGTAAGATCTTTTAATTTATTTAAAAGAAGTCTCTTCTGCTCATCAAAGCTGCATTTATTTGATCAAAAATACAATAAAATTCTGAAAACTTTATAGCATTTACAGTTTTTGTTTTCTATTTGAATACATTTTAAAACATAATTTATTTCTGCGATGCAAAGCTGAATTTTCAGCATCATTACTCCAGTTTTTAGTGTCACATGATCCTTCAGAAATCATTTGAATATGCTGATTTGCTGCTTAAGATACATTTTTGATTATCATCATGTTGGAAATAGTCGTGCTGCTTCATATTTTGGTAAAAATTGTGATTTTTTTCAGAATTAAAATATTTTTTTTAATAAATACTCTTAAGTTCTTTTAATTTATTTTAAAGAAGTCTCTTTAGCTCACCAAGGATGCATTTATTTGATCAAAAATACAATAAAAAGAGTCAAATTTTGAAAACTTATTAGGATTTAAAATGTCTGTTTTCCATTTGAATATATTTTAAAATAAAATTTATTTCTGTGATGCAAAGCTGAATTTTCAGCATCATTACTCCGGTTTTCAGTATCACATGATCCTTCAGAAATCATTCTAATATGCTGAACATTTCTTATTATCATCAACGTTGAAAACAGACGTGCTTCTTCATATTTTTGTGAAAACTGATTATTTTTCAGGATTATGTGATACAATAACAGCATTTATTTTAAATAAAAACCTTGTTTTAATATAAATGACTTCTCATCAATTTCCTGCATCTTTGCTGCATGAAAGCACTAATTTATTAAAAAGTGCATGAACAGCAGTGTATAATTTACACAACAGTCTTATAAAAACACAAAATGTGATCCGTCTTTGTTGGGTTTGAACTTGCAACCTTCAACCGCTGGTCTTCACTGACCTACGCTGCAATTACACGCCTATTTTATTATGCTACACAGTCATTTCAGTTCCTTTATTACTGTTGACCGTTTCCATGGCTTTATCGATCGAGTCGGAAGTCAAACAACAAGACAATGAAGTCTGAGGCGCTTTGTATTTGAGCCTTTGCTTGCTCTTACACAAACACGGCTGCAATAAACATACGATCCCTGGGCCACAATGTCCACGGCGACATCAAAATCAATAAGCGCCTCACGGTCCGTAGCAACATCAAAATCAATAAGCGCCCGGGCCGAGATGACGTTACCGGCTGAAACCCTCAAGAGTTCATTATCCGCCGGCGCAGGAATACCTGCAACACTTGACATCCCCGACGACCTTTCCAGATCGCTCAAGCCCTTCACAATAATCAAAATATCATGTTCCTTCTCACATGCAGCTGGCCTTTGGAGATGATGTCAGCCGCCGTCTCTGAACTTTGAGTCACCGGCTCTAAACGCTCGTCGACTACTCGACCGTACGTGTTTGACCCCGCGCGACTCCGTGTGCGCAAGCGCGAACGGCTGCCGTCGGCTGTGGAGTTGAATGTCAGAGGGGTTCATATCTCGCTCTCTCTGCTACAAACGCTGCAACCGCGCTCTCATCTCGCAGCTTCTGAAGGAGTCTCATGTGACGCGTCAGACCAAGCGAACGCTATTCATGTTCAGTTGGTTTGGTTCCAGGCAAACATCAACACCTGGCTGGAGGAAGAGTTCAGTCCACTAAAATGACACCTCTATCATTATTTACTCGCTCTCGTGTCGCTCTGAACCCGTGCGCTGTTATTACTTCTGTGGAACTAATACGAAGAATTTTTACGTAGATCATAGTGACGTCTTTCCAGCTCAGAAAAGAACAAGAAAACAGCAAAAAACAGCATGAAAGTAGTTCATGTGACTCATTTGCTATATAAAGTCTACACTCTTAAAAATAAAGGTGCTTCAAAAGGTTCTTCAAGTGATGCCATAGAAGTTCTTTAAAGAACTATCTTTTTCTTACCTTTTTATAATCTGAAGAACCTTCTTTCACCACAAACAACCTTTTGTAACACAGAAAAGTTCTTCAGATGTTAAAGGTTCTTTATGGAACCATTTAGACAAAAAAGGTTCTTCTATGGCATCATGAAGCACCTTTATTTTTAAGAGTGTACTAAATTTGCTGTGAGAAACATGAAGAGGGAAAATCATCAGGAAATAAGTTGCTTGATTTGTTTCCATGGCTATTTTCAAAGTGAAAACAAGGTTGCAATATAAACTAAACTATTAAAACCTTTTAAAGGGTGTTAATGGACTTATTTTAGCATCATTGTGATGCTATAATAGCTTTTATTAATATAGATTTTTTTTTTTAGTGCTGGGCAATGATTAATCGTGATTAATCGCATCCAAAATAAAAGTTTGTGTGTCTGTAATAATACACACACACACACACACACACACACACACACACACACACACACGCATGCATATATTTAAGAAAAATATGTTTATATACTAAATACATTTTTATATAATATAAATTTTATGAATATAAATGTATACATTTTTGAAATATATACTGTATGTGTGTGTCTATATATACATAATATATACACAGTACACCCATATATTATATAAACAAAAACTTTTGTTTTGGATGCGATTAATCGCAATTAATCGTTTGAACAACACTTTTTTTTTTTTTAATTTTAAGATTTTCTGTTTCCGTTTTAATTTTTATCTAAAGGTTTTTTTTGACACTTTGTTGTGTGTTTTTGTCATTTTTATTATTTTTTGTTTGTTTTAAACTTTCACTTTTAAAGTTATATCTATTTAGTTTCTAGTCATTTTTATTTCAGTTTTACTTTTAAGTTATTTTAGTACCTTTATTAATTTAGTAAATTACCTGAAAAAAAATATATAAAAATAAATAAATAAATTATATATATATAGTGTTGTCAAAAGACCCGGTACTGCGGTACCAAGTCGGTACAAAAAAAAATTAAATGTCACGGTACCAGGTTTTCTTAAGTACCGGTGGTACCGAGCACCCGGTCAACCCGGTTCTTGCTGCGCTATGCGAGAAGTGCACACTGCGCAGTTGCGTCTTCTTCATAAAAGCACAGAGACATGGCGACCAGCGGTGCTGCTGATGCGGCTGCTCTGAATCCGCTTGTTGAAAAGAAAGGAGGAAGGAGCCACGTGTGGAAATATTTTGTATTTGCGGCTGATGACAAGGGCAACATCATAGATCATCAGAAACCCATTTGCAAACGGTGTCATCGAAGTTCTCTCTCAAAAGGAGGAAATACATCGAACTTAATAAAACACCTCAAAGACCGACACCCAGATTTAATTAAAGTTCAAGCAGGTAAGTTTTAATTTAATTTTATATTTAGAGCTTTTGTTATAAAAATTATACCTTAAATAAACATCGCCATTTGCTTAGTTAATCGTTAGCATAAGCGTGGCTAATGCTAACGCGAGTATTAATATAAACTTCTTTATTAAGTGTTTAATGCTCCCATAGCGTTTATTAAAAAAAAAAAAAAAAAAAAAAAAACAGGACATGATAGTGTACTATTTTTACACACCTGAGGCTTTTAAATGACCCGTGTAGCTAAAAATGTGTGTTAGAGAACAAATGTACAAATGTATGGTTAATGTTTATAGCCTTAAAATCGGTCCATCAGAAAACCAGTTCTAGGCTATGAAATATAGTTTGCGCAGTTTGATTAAATAAAAGTACAGTCAAATACAGTCCTGTATAGTTTGGTAAAAGATACTGTTCATTAACATGACTTAATATATTATCTAACATCAATTTACAGTGAGTGAACATTAATTAATGTGTGTGTGAATGTTTTATACAAACATTTGATCGTTCATGTTTGTTCATTGTGCGTGAAATAATGTCAACAGATACAACTTTTAATTTAAAATAAATTATTAATACATTTTGAAATTAAGAAGAATAATTGCTATGTAACACTTATTTATTAAGTCATGTTAAATGGAATCTTTTTGTAAAGTGTTTTTAATACTACAGTTTCCGTCTGTGTAACATTGATATCTTACACTCAATATAAGTAATCTTATCTAACTTTAAGTTCTGTTTAGCTGGTGTCAATCTAATATTGCATTTAGTCAGACTCAGCCCATTGTTTTACTGAAGTATATATTTTCCTTTTACAGCTGCAGGCTGAAGAAGACCACGAACCAAACTCCTAAGCAGACAACGGTTCCAGATGCTTTTCAGCAGCAGAAGTACGACAAAAACTCACCTGTGGCAAGAAAACTGAACCGAGCTGTTGCTGAATTCACATGTATGGATCAAGTGCCAGTTTATACAGTGAAAAATGGGGATTCCAGCAAATGCTTCATCATCTCAGCTCAAAATACCAGCTTCCAAGTCAAAACTTTGTTTTATTTTTGTTTGTTATAAATAAAAATAGTGTGTTGTTCAATTCATGTTTTTGTGTTTTGATTTGGTACCGAAATTGGTACCGAGAACCGTGGATTTTCACTGGTATTGGTACCGACTACTGAAATTTTGGTACCGTGACAACACTATATATATATATATAGGCTATATATATTCATTGGCTATATATATATATATATATAAATTACAATTTTATTTCAGTTATTTATTTCAGTTTTAGTAACCTCTAGTAACCCTATTAATAATAATAATAAAATAAATAGAATAAACTGTATTTTAGTTAAAGTTTATTTCATTCCAGTCCACAAAAACAATTAATTTTATGATTTTAGTTTCAGCCATTTTGTTGTGTTTTTGTCATTTTTAATTGTTTCTGTTTGTTTTAAATACATCTATATAGTTTTTAGTCATTTTTATTTCAGTTTTACTTTTTAGTTATTTTAGTATATTGGAAATTACCTGAATTTAACATAAAACTGATTAAGTTTTTTTTTTTTACATTTTAAAAATGAAAATAAAATATATAAAAATAAAAAAATAAATAAAAATAAAATTTCATTTCAGTTAAAGTTCATTTTATTTCAATTAACATAAAAACATTTTATGATTCTAGTTTTAGTAACCTATAGTAACTCTGTTAATAATAATAATAATAATAATAAAATCCCAATAAAACATGTGCTTCAAATAACAACTTACAGTTGGGTCTGTTCCTCTCACCAAACATCATATCATATTTTTAGCAGACAGAAGTTGAACTGACAACTTTATAATACTTTAATGGTGTATTTTTGCCCTTTCTACAATCCACGAAATAAGCTCAGACATTCTGCTCTTGCGTTTCACAAAACTTCTGAGACATCATTATTTCTGAAGAACTTCTTGTGAACCGCATGAAACATTAAACTGAACTAGACAATGACAACGTTAAACAGAATTTCTCTGTATGCTTTTACCTGATACAAAGCAGGGTAAAATCAAACATAAGACTTTTTAGACTACATCCTTTAGTCCATACAGAACAAACTCATAATCTCGAAACATCATGTATCTCACATGCTTACACAGCTGTGGCACATATTCAATGATTCAACGAGGACAGGGTTTTAAAGTTTAAAAATATGCACAGGGACTCTTATTTTGAAACGACTTTGCTCTACTCCCAGCTGCTAATTTTTACAACCATCTACAATATAAACACCATAAGGTAAACATTCTCTTAATTCATCAATAATAGATCAATAACTATTCACTTGGCATAAACGCAGTGTGTTATTAATTGCAAAATGCTCTGATACAAACAACAGAGCCATGTTTTGACTGTGAACATGCAACGCTTACATTTATTTAGTGAAATCACAGGCTTTTGAAGTTTAATAATAGGATTATGCCATATCGCAATTCCCCAAAAGTAAGACCTCTTAAAATGATAAATTAAGCCTTTTGTTACACCATTTAATAAGCCTTTTGTACCATTCAAAATATATAAAACAGTATTCTAAGGACATGCCGGGACCCTGACAAACCACAAACACTTTAACATCTAAAGATGGACCTAGATGCTCCTCAAGATGAATTCCAGAGGAAAAGCACTGCATGTGACTCACACGTGTAAAAAAAAAAAATAAAAAATAAGACTCGACTGTAAGTGTGAATGATTCATTGGCAGATCTTTTCATCAGTCGTCTGTCAGGTGGCAGATCAGCCAATAATGAGGCAGAGAGGATAATAGTTGGAAAACTGTTGAAGAAATGCATAACACACCAAACTAGTTACCAGCTAAAGTTGAGTTTTCATTATCCGCACACTTGTTGGCAGAGACAGTGAAGCTCCGTTCACACTGACAACCGCTGGAGGAGGACGGCGGAAAATCTCATTAAAAACAAACGACTTCTGGTCAATTTATTGCTGCAAAATGCTGTCGCCATCAAAGGACTCGCCGGGCTGCTTTGCTAAAGAACACACGCGCCCATTAGCTGAAGCAAAAATACACTTTTAGAGATTTCAGACTAACCCCATTCAAGCAGATACAAGCTGTTCATGCATGACTAGAAAATAAACGCCTACAGGCTTCACCAAGACCGCTATGAACTGATTCGCTTTAAAAAGGCCTTGATTATTCATGAACTATCCGATGCATGCCGCGCACAAATACAGCGAGAGCTTTACACATCTCGCTGACTTATACTGGAGTCTGCAGATACAAAAACGTGTTTAAAGAACAGCAAACTGATATTTTACCATTTCTAGCGAAATTTACGTATTAAACAATATTTTGTCTTTCTTTCCTATGCTTTTCAATGTTAAAAAAAAAAAAAAAAAAAAAAAAAAAACACACAGGGACTCTAATTTTGAAATCTAAGTTTTATAGTACCAATTCTAGCAGCTCATTCAAAAACATGAGGGAGATCAAATATCAATTGATATACCACAATCAAAAACACTATAAAATAACCATAATTTGTCAAAAGTAGATCAGTAAGCAATATCTTTGTATAAATGCATGATATTAACAAATGCAAACTGCTCTGAAAGTTTTGACTTTGAACATGCAATGCTTATATTTAAAGGAGAAGTCCACTTTCAGCAAGTCTTTCTTTCTTTAGCCGTAAAGAAATTATGTTTTTGGAGGGAAACATTTCAGGATTTTTCTCCATATAATGGACTGATATGGTGATTCTGAACTTCCAAAATGCAGTTTAAACGCGGCTTCAAACGATCCCAAATGCGGTTGTAAATCCCAGCTGAGGAAGAAAGGTCTTATCTAGCGTAACGATCGGTTATTTTCATAAAAATGATACAATTTATGTACTTTTTAATGTCAAACGCTCGTCTTGTCTTACTCTGCCTGAACTGTTTTTGTTCCGGTTCATGACAGTTAGGTTATGTTGAAAAATTCCCATCTCATGTTCTCCCTCAACTTCAAAATTATCTTATATCGCTGTTTTAACTTTTTTGTTAAGGATGTTTGATCTTCTTTGCATGTTTTTTTGAGGGAGAAAATACAATTGGAGTTTTTCGACATACCTATGTTTTCTACGATTTTTATGAGGGTAAATTTAAGACCTATCTAAGACCTTTTTAAGACCAACTAAAGAAAATTTTAGGGGGAAAAAAAAATGGAACGGAATGGAAAACAATACAGCAATATGTTCCCTAAGTATAGTTCGAGTTTTACTTTCACTTTCAAATTAGCAGCAATTCAGCATCTAGCAATTGTTTGTTTTTGGTTAGTTTGAATTTTCCCTCTTTTCCTCACTTTCCTTCGGTAAAAGTGCCGTGCACATTTTACTTTCACTTTCAAATTAGTGGCAATTCAGCGTCAAGCAGTTGTTTGTTTTTAGTTTGTTTGAGTTTTCCCTCTTTTCTTCGGTTTTGAGTAGCTTGTAAAAGCATTCTGCGAATTTTACTTTCACTTTTAAATTAGCGGTATTAACGTAACATAACAAACTTTTATTAACAAAACGAATAATAATACACCATGTTATATGCCTAATATAAAATAATAACTTACACAGTTTAAATAGGTATACAAAACTGAAAATCAGTACTATGCAACCAAATAAATAAGAAACTTAGAACGTTTATAGCAAACGGCATATACGTTGCATGCCTAATATAAAATTAAAAAAAATAAATAAATAATAAAAATCAGCAAACACTGTGGAACCAAATAAATATGAAACTTCCACTATCACTTCAGATAAATGGCAGAAGTCAACAGGCTTTGCAAAATCCAAAATATTTTATAAAACAGGCACTTTTGCATTTTGTTTTGAAACTCTTCCGCCATTGTCTTATCTTATCAGTCCATTATATGGAGAAAAATCCTGAAATGTTTCCCTCAAAAAACATAATTTCTTTATGGCTGAAGAAAGAAAGACATGAACATCTTGGATGACAAGGGGTGAGTACATTATCTGTCAATTTTTGTTCTGGAAGTGGACTTCTCCTTTAATTCAATAATGTAAAAAATGGTGTAGAATTGAAACAATTTCCACTCAGAAATTACTAGTGAATTTCACAAATAATTACACAGAAATGGCAAGTAACACATGAAACTGAAGTAAAAAGACTGAAATAGTGATTTCTTGTAAAGCCAACTCCAATAACCTGACTTTTGAAGTTTAATAATCATATTTACCATATATTTGAAATGTCAAACATGTCTTTGAGAAAGACTTGCAGCAGTCATATCCAAAATAACTTCTTTTCCTGACTAAAAATTGCAGATGAAGCTGGTTTCAGGGTGGTTTAAGTTTAGCTGTGTGTTCTTTTTTAAATCCACACTTATTTCTGCACTAATGGGGAAACGCTTGCTTTTCCAGCTGTAATGAAACGCCTGAGTCCTGCACCCGCTGCGTGTCCCTCAGGGCTGCATTCGCCACCGAGATACAGGTTGAAAAAAAGTTCCTTCCCCCTTGAGCGTCCCTCCACCCACAAGCTCAAGATCTCTGGAGCGTGTCAAAATGCCAAATACTAATGAAGTCAAATACTAGCGAAAGTCCAAAAAGTTAGTTCTCAGTTTCAAAACTGACTCATGAAAAACTTTAGACACAAAAAATGCATCTGATGTGGGATTGTCCATGCATGATGCTTGAACATGTTAGAAACCAAAACTTGTGCTGCATCCAAAATAAAAGTTTTTGTTTACATAATATATGCGTGTATACTGTAAATACATGCAAATATTTATGAGCGTGTATTTATGTATACATAATATATATACACATTATACACGGATACATTATGTAAACAAAAACTTTTATGTTGGATGCGATTAATCGTTTGACAGCACTAACCAAAACAATTAATTTTATAGAAAAGCTTGGGTCTTTTTTATATTGTTTCTGTAGAAATATATTTCTGTACAGTATATATTATGCACTACAGTTCAAAAGTTTGGGTTGGTAAGTTATTTGAAAGACTTTTATGCTCACCAAAGATGCATTTATTTTATTACAAATACAGTAAAATCAAGAAAAGTGTGAAATATTATTACAATTTAAAATAACTTTTATATATGCGAATATATTTTAAAATGTAAGAAAATGTAATTTAATTATAAATGTCTTTACTGTCACTTCTAATCAATGTCATGCACCCATGCTGAATAAAAATATTAATTTATTTAAAATATTTATTTAAAAAAAAAAAACTGATCAGTCTTTGTTGGGTTTGAACCTACAACCTTTCTGTTACCTTTCCACAATTGAATTAAAATTAATTAATTAAAATACTTTAAGAGGTTACTTTTGCAGGAGGATAATTATTGTGCATTTCAGACAGTTTTTAATGCACTTAATGTTTTTTTCTTTTTTTTTTTTTTTATAAATACTCTTAAGTTCTCTTAATTTATTTGAACGAAGTCTGTTTTGCTCACCAAGGCTGCATTTATTTAATCAAAAATACAGTAACATTTTGAAAACTTGTTAGCATTTTAAATTTCTGTTTTCTAAGTCAATATATTTTAAAATGTAATTTGTTTATGTGATGCAAAGCTGAATTTTCAATTATCAATGTTGAAAACAGTTGTTCTGCTTAATATTTTTGTGAAAATTATAATTTTTTTTTAGGATTATTTGCTGAATACAACATTAAAATGAAAGCATTTATTTGAAATGGAACTCTTGTTTGATTATAAATGTCTTTACTGTCACTTCTGATCAATTTGATGCAATTTATTTTGAAAAAATGTTTGAATTGTAGTATACAATTTACACAACAATCACATAAACACATATTGTGATCAGTCTTTGCTGGGGTTGAACCTGCAACCTTTCCGTTACCCTACCACAATTTTTTTTTTTTTTTTTTTGACACTAACTGAAAAATGAGCCAAAAAAGACTTTAAGAGGTTACTCTTAAGGAGGATGATGATTGTACATTTCAGACAGTTTTCAAAGCACTTAATTGCAATTAAAATGTTTTTTTAAATAGTTTAAATTCTTTTAATTTATTTTGAAGACGTCTCTTTTGCTCACCAAGGCTGCATTTATTTGATTAAAAATTCAGTAAAATCTGCAAAAATGTGAAATATTAGTACAATTTAAAATAACAGTTTTCTATTTTAATATATTTTACAATACTTCTGTGATGCAAAGCTGAATTTTCAACATCATTATGTCTTCAGTGTTACACGATCCTTCAGAAATCATTCTAATATGCTGATTTGCTGCTCAAGCAACATTTCTGATTATTATCAATATTCTTTAACATTACAAATTTTGTTACTGTCATATTTGATCAATTTAATGCATCTCTGCAGAATAAAATAATTAATTTCTTTCAAATCATAATTTATATTGAGCACATTTACATTTACTTCATGCTAAGTATCCTACAAATACATTTACATATTATGTACTCAATAAAAAATACCCTGCAATTGTACTTTTAGTATACTAAACTGGTATATTTAAAGACTGCTAAATTGGAACAACTAATTTTGTACTTAAAACATTTGAATTGTGTGCAAGTAGTCCTGAAATCCAACTAAAGACATACTTAAGCATATCTGATTGTGCCAAAGTGGAACTATTGCAAGTAGACTTTAGGTACACTTTAAATATTTTGCATCTAAAGATCACACAATCCAATCAATAGTGACATTAAAACATTTTAGGCTTACTGTTAAGAAACGTGCATTGTGCACAAGTAGTACTCTAAATATTTATATCAGTGAGTCTCAAGCGATATGTCAGTAGATATGTTAAAAGACTTGAACTATACTTAATATAAAATAAATGCATTTTAAATCTATTACTTTTTTTTACTGAGGCCAAAACTGTACTGTATACACTATATAAGCTCCCAAACAAAGAGGACAGCAGGTGAGGAGCAGAGACTGCAGTCAGGCGTCTCAGTAATTGTCCCATGTGCTCTTACCGATCATGGGCGACTCAATAAAGCTCCAGGCGTTGGTTTGAGGCACATATGATTGAAGTACTCCAGCAGAGCGGCCGGCCTCGTTCACCCCTCCAAACACATAGATCTTCCCTCCGCAGACAGTCGCTGCCGCAGAATGGACAGGTTTGGGCAAAGGAGCCACCATCTCCCACTGGTTAGTGATGGTGTCGTACCTGGAGAGAAAATGAAACGCCATTTATTCTGGAACATCAGAAAGAGCAGAATTCAACGTGCCTTTTTTTTTTTTTTTTTAGACAGAATAATGCTCTATTCAATTCTGACCACTCATATGAAGGGTTAAAAGTGTTCGACAAACACCACGGCAAACACCCAAACCCACTAATGGCACTCATATTTCCTGGAAAAATGACTATTAAAGTCAGTCTAAATAAAAAGACATGACCCATGGATCTATAAACGATGCCCATGGCTCGTATCAGTGAGTTTCCACTTCACGGCTGATAAAGCATCAAGAAAATGAGAGTATATTGTGAGGGTTGGATGAGATTCTTTACTGGCCCTGGGAAAAAATAATTTATGCCAAATCTAGCATTTAAACAGAAGTACAAAGGGATTGTAAAAATGTGCATTGCTGACTATCACAAACACCGTCCAGCTCCTATTTATAGAGGAAAATAAAATTTTATATATCTACATATATGTATATATATATATATATATATATATATATATATATATATATATATATATATATATATATATATAAAAAAAATATTTTTAAACATTTTGAAGTAATACCATTTAAATTAAGAAAGAAATAATTATTTGTATATATTTTAATCAACATTTAATTCTGCAATATAAAAATATATTTCAAATATATATATATATATATATATATATATATATATATATATGAAGAGCTCAGATGCAAAACCAGCTAAAAGCCATCTCGGTCAAAAATGAGATAATGATAGTGAGTGAATGCTCTCGACACATATTATACGTCCATCAAATATTTTTTCTTCAAACTCACTAAAATACCAGCCTCAGCCCAATCAGAAGTTCCGGTACTTACATAGAAACCTATACATCTGAGCCTGATAAAAATGCATTTTTTAAAGAAAGACGTCAGATGGATTTAGCTGGTTTTGCATCTGAACTCCTCATATATATATATATATATATATATTTTTTTTTTTTGTCACGTATCTTTTTAAGGTGTGCATAAATTTATTAAATTATTAAATACATTTTTAAGTAATAATATTTAAATGATCAGAAATAAATATCCAGATGGAGCTTCATATATATATAAATATATATATATATATATATATATATATATATATATGACAATCAAGCTTGTCTTGAAGTAAAAAAAAAAACTTTTTTTTTACTTCAAAACAAGCTTGATTGTCATTAAAATAACACAGAAATACAACATATATATAAATACAACATATATAATCTAATATATATAGATATATATATTAGATTATAAGAGTTATATATATATACATATATATATATATATATAATTTTTTTCATACTCTTTTTCTTCTAATTTCTCTTTTTCTTCTAATTTTTCAGCACTAATAATTACACATTATCTAACAAGACAGATACGATTTACTTAAGGAATAAAATTAAATAATATCATGAATCAAATGCAATATATATATATATATATATATATATATATATATATATATATATATATACACACACATACACACCTTGCATTTCTTCATTTCATTCTTGATATTTCATGACAATCAAGCATGTACTGAAGTGAAAATATTACTACTGCAATATAAAAATATATTTTATATGTGTATATATATATATATATATATATATATATATATATATATAGAGAGAGAGAGAGAGAGAGAGAGAGAGAGAGAGAGAGAGAGTAAAAAATAACATATATATATATATATATCATACTCTTTTCTTCTAATGTTTCAGCACAAATAATTACACATTATCTAACAAGATACATTAATTTAAGGAGCACAATTAAATAAGATATTAAGTCCTGTTTTGTGAAAAAAATTCTAAAAATAGTTTTTAAATTTATAAGAAGAATAAACAAAAACAAAACAGAACAAAACAAAACAAAAAATAAAATTGCCAGTGGATTCAGATAAGCAAACTTAATTCATAGTAAATCTATTTTTTTTGTGCCACCATCAGCAGATTTTATTTATGTTTTAAGCTTTAATTTTGATAGATTTTTCAGATTTTTTTTTTTTTTTGCAGTGTGGTGCTTTATTATGTGATTGGACGACGAAAATGGATGATGCTGGATGAAAAAGTCAATAAACCCAAATGTACAACTCAAAAAACAGCAGTTATTGTAAATGCTTTAACAGAAGTACAATCTTCACATTTGTGCATGAAAGCCTCTGGCACACCTGCCTGCTGCAGTCGACTCTCTACAGACATTAAGGTGAAAATATACTAAAATATTCCTATAATTTATGCATGTTCCTGTGCTGTGGGGTTTTGCTCGTGAGATTTTTTTTCCCCAGCATTTCCCTTCAGCGAGGCAAACGAGATAAACTTCTCCAGCAATCTTCCACAGTCGGTATCTGTTAAATGTGCAGTAGATAAGCGAGACTCCGCCGCCATCTCCACCGGCTCCAAACACGTTCCTGCTCCTCCATTAAGACTCATAATGGTCTCAGTCAGTGAGCGCGACCGCGGCTCATTCCCTGCTCAATTTTCACCCTCTAACAGGCAATCTCCTGATGTCTCCCACAGGTCCTCCTGTAGAAATCAGAGCAGGATCGGAGCTGGAATCTGGGTTGCTCGGATCCTCAGTCAAAACCTGTTCTTGTATCATTTTGCACAATCCAAATATACTGTACTCAGCGCTTCCCACGTCTGCGAGTGCATCCCGGGATTAGATGAGGATCAATCCAGAGACCATGTTAAAAATGCCACATCTAGTTTGTAAAATTAGTGGTGCAGTTGTGGAATCAACATGTTTTTAGGGGGATTATCATATGACAATTAAGCAAATTTGTGTGTATGTGTGTGTATATATCATACATATTTTCCAGTGTGTATTATATTGTGCAGTATAAGTGTGTATATTACATTTTTAAATATTTTTAAATAACATTGAATAATATTAACACGTTACACATTTTTAATATTAAAACATATATTATTAAAAGCCTTATATATTAATTTCATATATACAGACACATTTTGTAATAGGCATGTGTATAAAAAAAGGTATTATTAAATTAATTAATTCATTAATTTAGGAATTCTTGATATTTGTAATGAATAGTATATTATTTGTTTTTTTTATGTATATGTGATCATTTAAATGTTATTAATGTAAAAAAGTATTTAGTTTCTATTAAGTTTTATATATATACACATACACAGTATAACATGTTTTTTAATGTATATTTGATTTTAATTAACAAAAGATAATTTAATAATAATAATAATAATAATAATAATAATATTTTATATATATATATATATATATATATATATATATATATATATATATATATATATATATATATATATATATAACATAGAAAATATAATTGTTATTTTTGTTTTAAATGTATATATAAAATAAACAATATAAATATAAAATACATGATCATTTTTACCTACTTTATTTATTGATTTAGTTTTTTGAAAATATTTAGTGTCTATTATATATATTATTATAGTCTATTATATATACACACATTCACAGTATATAATTTTTTTTCAAATGTATAAATTTGTATATTCTATATTATTTTATATATTTATTTATTTACTTATTTGAAAATATTTTCTATTCAGTTTCTATTAAGTTACAAGTTTGTACTTTATTTATTTATTTACTTAGGTATTTATTTATTTATACTTTAATGTACCTTATTTATTGATGTATTTGTTTATTTATTTGCTTATACATACATATATTTATTATATTATAAATTTTATAAATCAACAAATCAATAAATAAAATAAAATAAAAATTTATATATTTATTTAGGAATTTTTAGATATTAGTAAATGGAACAAGACAAAAGTATTAAGAATTTTTTGGGGGGTTTCTATTAAGTTACATGATTGTTTTTTTCCCTACTTTATTGGTTGAATAATTGAAAATATTTTGTTTATATTCAAATATTTTGTACTCAGTTTAAATATTTATTTATACTTTAATGTACCTTATGTACCTTATTTATTTTTGTATATACTTATTTATTTATTCGCTTACACACACACCTGCTATATTATTAATTTTAAAATATATATACACAAACACATATATATATATATATATATGTACATACACTATACTAAATATATATATAACTTCTTTTTAAAAGAATATTTAAATATTTGCACTGGAAAACTAGACAAAAATGAGTGAGAAAATAGGCTTTTCAGCACAACTCTTCACAACAAGACACATGATTTGAGGAATCAGTTCTGTCTTGAGAACAAATCTAATCATTAACCCCAAGAATAAATATTATTAATAGTATTAGTGATGCTTAAATGTATTAGTAGATGTTTTTCCACATAAACCCGGATGATCAACAGCGTTGACTTAAAGCAGATGGCTGGCGAGCGGATATCGGTAGAGAAGCGGGCGGTTCATTGTCAGCGCAGCGGCTGCTGGGGAAGACCATTAATTACACAGAGGGAGAGTGTTATCAGGCCACTTCTGCCTCTTCTTTAATGAGACTTTTACAGCCGCGTACAGGAAGGAACTAATTATACGAGGCAGAGACTCGCTCGATGAAAGTGCGGTTATAAATAAAGACATCTGTGGAACAAATGAAAAATGATTATGACTCACGTTTTCTCATATAAAAGGAGTCTGATACGAATTACGGCAATTAGCGAGGAACCACCTGCAGTCATGTGACTTTTCTAGCATATGTGGCTTTGACGCCGATTCTGCTTTAATTAGCCAGTATTGTTTTGTTCTTTGTCTTGTGAATGAGAAATACAGGTGAAAATTGTTTTTCATTTCGCTAATCCATAAAACCTTCATATACGGTATCATTATTTCTCAGTTGGTTTTAAATAGCATCTGCTTCCATAATACCAAGAACATTTATATTTTTAAAGTTTACTTAAGTTACACAACTTTTTCTGCAAGGCCTTTTAGTAACACTTTACAATAAGGTTCACTAGTTAACATTAGTTCACTACATCAGTTAACATGAACTAAGAATGAACAATACTATTTTCAGCATTTCCTAATGCATTATTAAAATCACAAGTTGTGTTTGTTAACATTAGTTAAAGAACTGTGAACTAACAGGAACACACAATAAACGACTATATTTTTATTAACTAACATTAATAAAGATTAATAAATAGTGTAATAAATGTACTGTTCATTGTTCGTTCGTGTTAGTCAATACATTAACTAATGTTAACAAATGACACATTATTGTAAAGTGTTACTTGCCTTTCTACAGTGCAATGAATGAATAACTGACTGACTAACTGTCTATGTTCTAGCAGTCACCTAAAAAAAGAAGTTCTTTTTTTATTTTTAAAAATTCTGAAATAAACTGAACCTAAAATTGCCAAAAAAAAATAAATAAATAAAAAATAAAAAAATAAAAATAAGGCGAGACACTGCAGGTGAATAGGGTAAAAAAATGAACTAACAGTTATCACCTTACTTACCCAGTTGATTGATTACATTGATAATTTCAAACATTTTTTGTAAAACAAGTTTTCTAAAATGTTAGGTTTAAATATGCAAATGAGGCGTTATTTAATTAAATATGTGCTAATTTGGATAAATGTCTAAATGTACAAAAATAAAAAAAGAAAAGAATGACTAATGTATTTATATATATATATATATATATATATATATATATATATATATATATATATATATATATATATATATATATATATATATATATATATATAGTACTGTGCAAAAGTCTTAGGCCACTAGTATTTTCATCAGCTGTATTTTTGTATGGAGCACAGGCTGTTGTCAGACTCCTTGTGCAAACAGAGATCTGATCTCTCCATCATTCTATCCAGTTTGTCTTAAGAAACAGAAAAAACAGAGACAGACTAAATCCAGAAGAACTGTGGCAACATCTCTAAGATGCTTTAAGAGTCCTATACCTACAAAGCTACAGTACTGTTAAAATTTTTAGGCAGTTAGGCACATAAAATGAGGATGCTGTCAAAAACAATGTCATAAACAGATTTTCTTTATCAATGAACTTCTATTAACTAAAATAAATAAGCATTTGATGTGACCATCCTTTGCGTTTAAAGTAGCTTTTGCCCTATGTGCACTTGTGCATAGTTTTTCAGGTAGCTTTGCAGGTAGGTTACTTGAAACATCTTGGAGATGTTGCCACAGTTCTTCTGGATTTAGTCTGTCTCAGTTTTTCTGTTTCTTCATGTCATTCCAGAGACAGACTGGATGATGGTCAGATCAGATCTCTGTGTGGAGCACTGGCTGTTGTCAGACTAAAATACCAGCCTTTGCCCAATCAGAAGTACCGGTACTTACATAGAAACCTATACTTCTGAGCCTGATAAAAATGCATTTTTTAAAGAAAGACGTCAGATGGATTTACGTGGTTTTGCATCTGAACTCTTCATATATATATATACATATATATATATATATTTTTTTTTTTTTACAATTTTGGGGGGAATAAAATGTTGTATAAAATCAAGCAAAGTATATATAAACAAATCCAATCGTAAAAACCTTCAGGATAAAGACAGGAATTAATATGTAAAGTTTGTTGTGTATACGTAAGTGGAGATTTATGGCTCAGTGTAGGAGAAAAAACTCATTTTGAGAAAACATCCTTTAAAAATATGCAATGTAACTGAAATCTATTGATACAAATAGATAAAGTGCTATAATAGAAACACTTAACAGGGCCTTTTGGATATTTTCTTTCCTCTAGTCTGAAAAAACCAAAAAGCCAAAAAATCTCAAATTTTTACCAGTGCATGAAAAAACTGTTTTTGCCTGCAGTGTCAATTCAAAAAGATATTACTAAAATAATACAGATTATAAATATGCCTATTTACTATATTTAGTTTATATTAAGTTACATTACACTTTTATACTCATCACAACACTTTATTCATTCACTCATTTACTTATTTTAATCTAACTTTCATGTATTTATTTTAATTGAAAATATTTATTTTTTATCTATCTATAAATATATCTATTTTTTATTAACTTTTAATCTATTTTTTTATTCATTTACAGTCATGGCCAAAAATATCAGCACCCTTGCAATTCTGTCAGAAAATGCATCACTTCACTTCAGAAAATTGTTCCAATTGCAAATGTTTTGGTATTCACATGCTTATTGTTTTTGTTTGCACTGCAACAACACAAAAAACAAACAAACAAACAAACAAAAAAAAAAACAGAGAAGAAAAGTCAAACTTCACACAGAACTCAAAAATGGACTGGACAAAATTATTGCCACCTTGTCAAAATTGTAAGAAATAATTGCTTTTCAAGCATGGGATGCACCTGTAATTTGTATTTAGACACACCTGTGGCAAGTAACAGGTGTGGGCAATATGTGAACCTGGACCACAAAACCAGTCTGAAGTCGCTGGGGTATATTTGTATCAATAGCCAAAAATACATTGTATGGGGTCAAAATTATTGATTTTTATTTTATGCCAAAAATCATTAGGAAATTAAGTAAAGATTTAGTAAAGAATGTTCCATGAAGATATTTTGTAAAATTCCTACTGTAAATATATCAAAACTTAATTTTTTATTAGTAATATGCATTGCTAAGAACTTCATTTGGACAACTTTCAAGGCGATTTTCTCAATATTTAGATTTTTTTGGGACCCTCAGATTCCATATATTGAAATAGTTGTATCTCGGCCAAATATTGTCCTAACCTAACAAACCATACATCAATGGAAAGCATATATATTTAGCTTTCTGCTGATGTATAAATTTCGAAAAATTGACCCTTATGACTGGTTTTGTGGCCCAGGGTCACATATAGTAACCACACTTGCAACCAGTTAAAATGGAGAAAAGTTGATTCAACCTTTGTGTTGTGTGTCACACTGAGCATGCAGAAAAGAAAGTAGTATAAAGAGTTGTCTGTGGATTTGAGAGAAAAAATTGTGGAAAAACACTGACAATCTCAAGGCTACAAGTCCATCTCCAGAGATCTTAAAGTTCCTGTGTCCACTGAGCACAATATCATCAAGAGGTTTACAGCCCATGGCACTGTTGCTAACCTCCCTGGACGAAGACGGAAGAGCAAAATTAATGAAAAATTACAACGAAGGATTGTTCGAATGGTGGATAAAGAACCCTGATTAACTTCCAAACAAATTCAAGCTGATCTGCAGACACAGGGTACAACAGTGTCAGCTCACATGATCCGTCGCCATCTGAATGAAAAGGGACACTATGGTAGGAGACCACTGCTGACACAAAGGCATAAAAAGGCAATACTGGAGTTTGCCAAAACTCATGTGACAGAAACACAATCCTTCTGGGAGAACGTACTGTGGACAGATGAGACAAAAGTAGAGCTTTTTGGTAAAGGACATCATGGTACTGTTTACAGAAAAAAAAAATGAGGCCTTCAAAGAAAATAACACAGTCCCTACAGTCAAACATGGTGGAGGTTCAAAGATGTTTTGGGGTTGCTTTGCTGCTTCTGGCACTGGATGCCTTGACTGTGCGAACGGTATCATGAAATCTGATGATTACCAAAGAACTTTGGGGCGCAACGTAGTTGCCAGTGTCAGAAAGCTGCATCTCCACCAGAGGTCATGGGTTTTCCAGCAGGACAATGACTCTAAACACAATTCAAAAAGCACTCAGAAATGGTAACAAACAAAGCGCTGGAAAGCTGAAATGGCCAGCAATGAGTCCAGATCTGAATCCCATAGAACACCTGTGGATCTCAAAACAGCAGTTGGGAGAAGGCATCCTTTAAATCTGAAAGACCTGGACCAGTTTGCAAAAAAAGAGTGGTCCAAAATTCCAGTAGAGAGGCGCAAGAAACTCATTCATGGTTACAGGAAGTGACTGATTTCAGTTATTTTTTCCAAAGGGAGTGCTACCAAATATTAAGTTAAGGGTGCCAATAATTTTGTCCAGTGCATTTTTCATTTTTTGGGTTCTGTGTGGAATTGTATCAGATTTATCTTTTCTTTTCTGTTTTTTTTTGTGTTGTTCCAATGCAAAAAATAAATAAATAAATAAATTTTGTAATATAAAACTGCAAATTTCTAAAATAAACTGCAACAATTTTCTAAGAGAAGGGTTGCATTTTCTGACAGAAGGGTTTATTAGTTAGCTTTGCATTTTCTGACAGAATTGCAAGAGTTTATTAGTTTGTTTGCTTTAGTTTTTTATTTGCTTGTTTTAATCTAATTATGTATTTGTTTAAATAGCAATCCACTAATACATTCAAACTGAATTAAAAAAATCCACTTTAAAAATAAATGTAAAAAACGTTTTTTTTTTACTCTTATGCAAGGTTTTGTTATGTCAACACTCAAAGTCTGTTTTGACAAATTTTCCCTTTCCAGTCATCTATATCTTACTCTTACCATGAGAAACCCAGGAGGCTGACAAGAGACTAAAGAGAAATGATTATTTCTTCTTTAACTTGTCGCGAATTAGCATTTGCTGCTATAAATATCAGTCACATTCATATTTCTTTTAGCGCTGTCTATCAATTACTCTTCTTAAACAAACTGGCTGATGTTGCTCCCGCAGCGTTCGCAGTGCTTTAAAACACGCTGTGAATTCTCTGTCGTGACAGGTGAGACGACATGAGACGCCTCACATGCAAACACGCCTGCGGCCGAGGCAGACGAGAGGGAACGTACGCTATGGACGCAGAACAACTTCAGCACGGTTACATTTCACATAAATATGTGCTGAAGTGGCAACTGTGCCAAGAGCTGGCGAGCGGGTCTTTGTAGTTGACCGTCGACGGTCGGCCAAACCGTGACACTCATGATGGCATATCTTGATCTAAGGTTACTCAGGCCTTGTTTCTGTGCCAACAACTTTAATAAGAACTCAAAGACCATGAAAGCCTCTTCGCTGAGCCTCCAACAGGAAACTGGAATTAGTGAAAGGGGTCATACTACGAAAAAATAATATTTTTTTTCCTTGTTCTTTTGAGATGAAACAGATTAATAAACATATTCTTAATTGTTTTATTAAACATGTTTCCTTACAAGAAAAAAGGCTACTGTTGACTATTATTTGTGTGTTTAAATATTAAATATGTATTTTTAATAAAAAATCTACATGTTTTGAAAATTATATATTTTTTATATTTAGAAATAAAATATTTAAAAGTCTGTTACATTATTAAAATATTTATTAAAATATTCATGATATTAAATATTTATTTTATTGATTTTATATATTTTTTACAATATTATTCATTATATTAATTTATTCTTATTAAATTGTTAAATTTTTAAATATATATACACAGTGAATATCCATCAGAATAGCTCTGGAAATTCTCATTGTATCCTGGGACTAAAACAAACATCCTTACAGGCTACATTTACATGACTAGCAAACAAACAGCTTTTGCTTTAGTCAACAGTGATAAATTGGTTTGTATCCTGCCAGAGTCTGATACCCTGAACAACAGTGCCAACACAGAGGTGAGCGCACACACACACAACTCACACACACACAACTCTCAGTCTATATGCTAGCACTGACAAACAAAGCTCATTCTTTTATAATGGCACTGACACTGAAAGACAATGTCATTAACTAAGAAGCAGCGCAAATGACTTTATCAGTCCTTTTAACAAAAATCATAGCAAGACCATGGTATTCCTTAAGACACCTTGCAGAATGAAGGCTTCTTTTAATGAGTTTATTAAATTTTAATGATCAAAATAAAGCATCTCCAGTTAACTGATTTACCTAAAAAACATTTTTCAAAATATCTTCCTTTTCTACACAGTGCTATTTAGGGCCCTATGAAATTTATTTGATTTTTTCCCAAATTCCGTTTTATTTTTTTCCCAAATTTCATTTTCACCATTTAAATTTTTCTGGATTCCATTTCTTTTTTTTCTGTTTTTAATGGTTAAAAAAAAAAGCATGTTGTCTAATTAATTTAAATCATGAAACATGCACAATTTAACAGCAATTTATTAAAAGTTTAACAAAATAAATGTAATTTTTTTCCTCTCAAAATCAGTTTCATTTTTTTTTTTTCCAAATTTTGAATGTGTTCTCTATACATTTTCTGGATTCCATCTTAATGGTTTCATTAAATTTTAATAATCAAAATCAAGCATCTCTAGTTAACTGATTTAATTAAAAAACATTATTTTAGTTATTTATTTATTTACTTATTTTTTCAGAACTATATGTACATATGAACTATGTGTTGTATATGTACATTTTCTGGTATATATTCATTTAAAAATAATTAGCAGTAGTAATACTATCATTACATTAGGTAATATATTTGTCACAATTTCTTCAAGCTAAACCGAATTTAATTTTTGACAGGTTGCTGTGAAGACCTTTAGGTTTCTGTTTGTATTATATAACGATAGTTTTTCTTTAAAGAAACTGTAAAATGCTTGTGTGTTCATACACTCATATATTGAGGCATCAGAGGCTGAAAACAGCGAGTGTCATTAGTTCTTCAGTATGTGTGTAGTAAAAATGTAAATTTTTAAATTTATTTCAGTTTCAGTAACTTGAGTACTTACACGTTTCTAATTTTATATGCACATTTATATATTTATATACAGTATCATGATACATATACTGCCATGATATTGCATATGTGTGTAATAATTATACAGTATATTTAATTGTCATTCTGTATTACTGTATATAAATCAGCGTATTTTAAAAATGATACAACATATACTGCCATAATACCAATAATAAGTATACTTCATCTTTATTTCAGATTAAGAAGATCATTTTAATAGCGTTAATAGTTTTATTTACAAATAAGCATTACCGGTTTAGAATGACATCAAGTGTGAGTAAATAATACAGACATGTTTCAGTTTTGGGTGAACTGTCCCTTTAAGAAAGTAAACACTGTAAACTCTGATGTTGAATCACAGTTCGATGCACATTAAGTGTGACCTCCAACTGTAGTTGCAGCACTATTGCAAGTTTGAACACATTAAGACGGGTAACAGTGATAAACTGGGCCAAGGTTACAACACAGGAACTCCTGTAAACAAACTCATTTCTTGAGCACTTCAATGAACAAGAGAGCCAAAAGACAGATGGCCTTTCCATTTGTCTTGGTAAAAGCAGGGCACCTTCAGCACAGAGACGCTGGGGTGAGAGGACCAAAACATGGAGACACGGCTCTCAAAACCAGCAGCATCACCATATGAACCAATAACACAAGACAACTCGCCGACTAGCTTTTGAAAAGATGTAGTTGTGTGTGTCCCAATCATCGCTTGCTGGGAACGGAGGGCAGGTGACCTGAGGGGCGTCTGGCATCATTACTGGAGCAGATCGCCATCCATCCATCAGCGAGAGACGGGATTAGAGAGTCACGCCGGGCCAAAAGCACACACATACACACGGCTAGTCACAGACCTCTCTATATATAATCCATCCAGCTCTGGAGCGGCTCCCGTGTCAAGGTTACGTCTGCTCTCTCTATGAGCGGCGCTCTGCTCTGCACTAAAGGCCGTATATCAGCCGGTGGGAGCCGCTGATCGTTGTCTTCCCATCTCCATCCGTTATGTTTCCCCTTAAAATACACGGCCGACGCTGCGGTCTAATCACTTTCCTTCATCTGAGTGGAAGACGGCTGATCTACGAGCCTGCTGTGAGTTTGAAAACCGGCCAAAACACACGAGACCCATTGATCTTGTCAGATCTCTTTGCCAGATTGATTGTGATAAATGCCTTTCGCTTTTGCCCCTTCAGAATAATACAGCACATTATATATGATTATGCATCTTTTATCATTTTAGTGTTTCAAAGACAATGAAGTCAATATTATCATTACTGTAGTGGTAGATATACATTTATACAACAATTCTATCTGGTCCTCGAATCTGATTGGCTGAGAGGAGTGCAATATTCTAGTGACAACGGAACTCCAACAGTTTCACTGTTTGTATCATTCCACTTGTGGTATTTCTCCCAGCGAGTGTTATGGCGGACACCCAAATCCACTATAATTTAATACATAATACTGTTTTTGTGTCACGGAAAGTAGTTTTAACAGTTCCAGAATCCATAAATCTAGAAATGTACTTATTTAAATATGAATTATCATATACAAACAGAAACGTAAGGGTCTTTAAAGCAACTCATCAAAATAAAAGTTTGGTTTAACTTGACAGAAATATTACTTAATGTAATGATAGTGCTACTACTGCTAATAAAAATATTATTAAAATAATATTTAAAGGATTCACAAATAATTTACTCACCCCCTTGTCATCCAAGATGTTCATATCTTTCTGTCTTCAGTCGTGAAGAAATTATGGTTTTTGAAGAAAGCATTTCAGGATTTTTCTCCATATAATGGACTTCATTGGTGCCCCGATTTTGAACTTCCAAAATGTAGTTTAAATGCATTTTCACATGCCTCTAAATGATCCCAGCCAAGGAAGAAGGGTCTTATCTAGCGAAACGATCGGTAATTTTTTTTTGGAAAATACAAATTTGTATACTTTTTAAGCACAAAAGCTTGTGTAGCACAGGCTCTGGGATGTGCGTTCATGACACTATGTACTATTGAATCATGTCAAAAGGTCACACAGAACGTAGGCGGAACTACAGACCCAGTGTTTACAAAGCGAATGTGCAAAGACTAAGAAAGTGCAAGTAAGTCAAACGCTGTTTACAAACAAAAAGGTACAACGATGTTGGATGATTCTGGAGTTGTAGGAGAAAATAAGATGGAGTTTTTCGACATACTCTACCTATCTGAGCCAGAGTACACAGACGATTCGTTCAAAATGAATGAATTGTACAAGAATGACCCATCACTAATTCGTAGCATCGTGGACGTGCACCCCAGAGCCTGTGCTACATGAGCTTTTGTGCTTAAAAATTATACAAATGTTTATTTTTCTAAAAAAAAAAATGACAGATTGTTTCGCTAGATAAGACCCTTCTTTCTAGGCTGAGATCATTTAGAGCCATTTGAAGCTGCATTTAAACTGCATTTTGGAAGTTAAAAATCGGGCACCAATAAAGTCCATTATATGGAGAAGAATCCTGAAATGTAGGGCTGTCAACGATTAATCGCGATTAATCGCATACAAAATAAAAGTCTGAGTGCAATTATTGCAATTATTATGTATATATAAATACAAACACATTCAGGTACATATATAAGAAACATTTACAAGTATATGTATTTATTATAATTTTTATATAATTTATATTATATATAAATACAAATATTTTTTACATAGATAACATATTTTTTCTTAAATATATACATTAATTTGTGTGTATTTATATATACATAATAATTACACACAGTACACACACATATATTAGGCAAACTCAAACTTTTATTTTGTATGCGATTAATCACGATTAATCGTTGACAGCCCTACTGAAATGCTTTCCTCAAAAACCATAATTTCCATACGACTGAAGACAGAAAGAAAGGAACATCTTTTATTTTGAAAGGGACTAAAAAAAGGCTGTAAACAAGGAAGTTATTTTTACTTTCAACACCTAAGACACAGCCAATAATTGCACTAAGCAGCGCTGTCATTGGAAATCACCCTTAACAGATGAAAGGATAGTATGACAAAGATATTGCTTTCCTCAGCAGACATTCAAACGAATGTTTTATTGTGAATATGAGATTGAGCTGAAGAATGAATGCATGTAATCACACTCACCCAGTCCTTCTCTCTCAGAATACTCCACGTAATACAATAAGCTTTCAATGAAGCAACTCAACATTCCTTCATTACTAGTTCTGAGGTGACGTTTTTTTGAATTAGTACAGAGGCTTGGGCTCAGCTGTTAAACTGTCCAACTTGGATTTTAATCCATGGTGGAAGGAAATAGTTTGCACAAAAGAAGAGTTTTAAAGACACTCCATTGTGGTCTCTTTTTTTATTTACACACTTGTGCCGTCAAACTGTTGTATAGAAGCAATATCACACTCGTAGCTGTGTGATGTGGCTGTATATCATCTGTATATGCATCAGAGTAATGATAATGTAATTTTCATAAATAGCATAATTAAAGAAATAAATCTAAAAGTCTATTGAAAAGATAACACCTTAGCAACCACCTACAAAACTCCAGCAACACTGCAGCAACCTTGACAGAGGCAAACTTATATTTTCAACACAGAGTGTACAAAGAAGTTAAGGACAAAAAAAAATATTGGTATAGAAAACATTGTATGTATTTGTATTCTACATGAAATGCTCAAATAAATACCTAAAGGGAGAATTTGGACATTAATTTCTCTGCTTTTGAAAATGTTTTTCATGAGCCCTGAGAGGTTGCTTATAATTAAAAGATCACAGAAAACAACTACATTAACTGATCAAGAGCATTTTAGAGTCTATTTATTGACAAAATCAGCTGAATAAATTTTGCACGAATGATAAACTGATGTTAATGGAAACCAGTCCAAGGTCAACGCCTGTGATTTCCAAGAACAACCTTCATGAAAAACCCTCACTTAGACAAGCGGAAAAGAAATCACAGGATGTCATCAGGCCGCCTTTGACAAAAATTAACGCTCGCCAAGTGCCAAATGTGAGGAAAAAAATGACTTATGCATATGTATAAAATTCACACGCCATTAGTAGGTGTTAAAGTTAATTTTACCCTTTGGTTTTATAGCAGCATCAAATGTCCCCAGTTCATTTCTATATTCTTTTTAATTAAGGTATTAGTAGTTTTGTCACACTTTTTTAGCTTTTTTTTGGTATTTTTATTCATTTTTATTTTAGTTTGCTATTCAATGAGACACATTGCCTATGTTTATATATGAATAATTAAAATAAAATATATTTTATTTATTTATTATATTCTATGTATTTATTTTGTTGGTTGTAGTATTAGTTTTTAACCTTTACATGCAGACAGATGTTTCATAGTTAATATCTCATCCTCTCCTACAGCACGAAATTCAACTCAGTCCAGAGATAAACAGATGTTTTTGATCGACTACGTTTCTGCAATGATCCAGAAACAATCCGTATGATTAGTCTTTCCATAAGGCTTCATGTGCACCAAAACAAACAGCTACAAAAGCCACTCCAGCGCCAACTGCAACAGACAGCCATCAAAGATGCTGAATTTCCGGAAATAAATACAGTGCTTGAGCGGTGGAGGACTGTTTTTATCATGTTTGGCCGGACCGCAGCGGTTCATTGACGCAAAGGAAAACGAACGGATCAAGAGACGCCCATTAAATGCCAGCTGTGGCCTTACAAAACACACTGCGGACTTCAGAGAATAAATACACTGCTATGATGAAGTTACAGAAGAAGTCTATAGACTTTAACAGGGCCCACAATAGACAGTGAGAAATTAGAAATGCCAACTTGTTAGCCACTATTTTAAATTCTTGCACTAATCAGCTGCACTCCAGTACTCGGCACTCTGTTTGTTTTCAGGATTACAAAAAGATTTAAAATAAAGCAATAAGCCCCAAGAATCTGTGGTTTACAGTGAATTTATAACAGCTAAGAGGCGTTGTTAACTTAAACCCTTAGCTGTTATAAATTCACTGTAAACCATGGCTTCACAGGGCTTATTGCTTTTATAAAACAGTTATTCCATATACGTAGTAAGGTTTCACAAAATAAAACAGAGCAAATAAAGTGTAATGATATTAATAAAAACATTATTCTTCCAGCAAACAATGTAATTCCTCAAAAATGGTTGTGGTTGCAACAACATTACTCTACAAACATACACCTTTGTTTACTTTTGTGTGTTGCTCTGCAACCACTTTGTTGCAACGACAACTGTTTCTGAGGAACTACATTGTTTGGGGGAGAAATAATGTTTTTATTAATATTACTTTTACTAATATTTGATTAAAAGACACTTTATTTGCTCTGTTTGTTTGTTTTGTGAAACCTTACTATGTATATACAATAACCGTTTTATAAAAGCAATAAGCCCAGTGAAGCCATGGTTTACGGTGAATTTATAACAGCTAAGGGGTTTTAGGTACTCCGCGAAATAAAACAGAGCAAATAAAGTGTAATGATATTATTAAAAAAAACATTATTCTTCTGCCAAACAATGTAGTTTTAGTGGTTGCCGAGCAACACACAACTGTAAACAAAGGTGCATGTTTGTAGAGTAATTTACAGCAGTTTCGAACGTGGCTTGAGGACTAGAACTTTTTGTATAATAAAATATACAACAATTATAATAAAAGCAATAGGCCCCAAGAAGTCGTGGTTTACAGTGAATTTATTCCAGTCCTTGATTCTGATTGGTTGAGCTGCGTTAGAAGCTGTTGTAAATTAGTCTACAAACATACACCTTCGTTTACTTTTGTGTGTTGCTCGGCAACCACTTTTTTGCAACGACAACCGTTTCTGAGGAACTACATTGTTTGGCAGAAGAATAATGTTTTTATTAATATCATTACACTTTATTTGCTCTTTTTTTATTTTGTGAAACCTTACTACAGTATGTATATGGAACAACCGTTTTATAAAAGCAATAAGCCCTGTGGTTTACAGTGAATTTAAAACCACGGGTTCACAGGGCTTATTGCTTTTATAAAACGGTTATTCCAAATACAGTAAAATAAAACAGAGCAAATAAAGTGTAATGATGTTAATAAACACATTGTTCTTCCGGCAAACAATGTAGCTGCGTTTGCAAAGTGGTTGCCAAGCAACACACAAATGTAAACAAAGGTGTATGTTTGTAGAGTAATTTACAACAGCTTTGAAAGTGGCTTAACCAATCAGAATCAAGGACCGGAACTATCCGTTTTATAAGTAACATTTTTAGGCAGCTCTGCCTCAACATTCTATTGATGCTTGTCAATGTCAAAATGACTGAGACGGCCAATCAAATCAAAGTAGGCGGGGCTTATTTGTTCACAGAGGCAGAGCATGAATTCCAGCATGACACGTCAGTTCAATTTTGAAACAGAGTGAGATAGAAGTAGAAAAACATTTAATATTTGACAGCTGTTTTGCTTTAGAAATGTTAAATGACAGACAGTAAAATCCAGTGACGCAAACTACTTGCCTTTTTTCTTTATAATTGAAAATATAATTTACTGTACGTTATTCATGCAATTCCTAACCGAATGTGACAAGACGAGAAATGTTTTGCATCTTTGACATATTAGGCATAAAAATAAAAGTGCATGTGTTTAAATGTGTTTAGGATTAGACTTAGAATTTCTTTCACTATTTTATTTCTTTATGGTTTATTTAAATAAAAAAAAATGTTCGAGACATGGTTACGGCCTTGGACTTAATGCCGTATTGAATTTAATGTGGATGAAAATGAGGCTGTGAGGCATAAACATACAGTCTTTACATTAGCACGCTCTGTATAAAAGTCCTACATGTCAACTTTTTATTATTTTTGTCTACTTAAAGTAGACTTTTCATAAAGACGTTTTGTCAGCTGAACGGCACGTTGTTAAACACCAGTACAATCCCTCACAGTCCCTCACAGCCTAATTTTCATTCCTATCAAAAATTACCCTGACTAAGGTTTATTGAGAGGCACGAGACAAAGGAGAGCTCCAATTAAAAATAAAAACACTGTAATTTGCGTCCCGCCTTGTCGTTTTGACGATCAATGGGGACTGAAAATCCACTTCGCCGGAGTGGAAGTACACTAGAGATAAAGGCGCAGCAGCGGACGGTGAGTTATCAGCTCTTTAATCCCATGGTGTGTCGAGTTTTCACGGTGGGACGCTCTATCTCAGCACGGCACAATGGGCCTCGCTTTGACTGCCTATAGGAGCACAGAGACACACGCCTTTCATCTACAGGGGAATTCAAGAGCAACTACTCATACTTTGGTGTGGTCCTTTGGGAAACCATGCAAAGATGTTCATGAAACCAAAAGAAACGCAAAATCACGATTAGTATTATAAAAAAAAAAAACATGCTCTGTACCATTATTATTGCTCAAAATTAAGTTTCTTCAGCTCACCAAGGCAGCATTTGTTTGAGCAATAATATAGTAAAAACTGCAATATTGTGAAATATTATTACAATAAGTGTTTTCTATGTGGATATATTTTAAAATTACAATTTTTTCAGAATCATTACTCCAGTCTTCAGTGTCACATGATCCCTCAGAAATCATTCTAATATGCTGATTTGCTGCTCATCAAGTAACATTTCTGATTATTATCAATGTTAAAAACACATGCTGCTTCATATTTTTTGTGGAAACTGTATTTTTTAGGATTAGCATTAAATTTTAGGATTTAAGGTGTCCTTGTTGAATAAAATTAAATTATTTAAAAATAAAATATTTATTTCTTTAATAAAAATAGGATAAATGAAAAAAAGTATTTTTTAAAATACAAATAAAGAATAAAAAAAAAAAAAAAAAGAACTGAAAATTTTAAATTTAAATAAAATAAAACTTTTGAATGATCGTGTAACTAACACTAATTATAAACTATAAACAGTTTTTTTTGCATTCTGTAAATTGTTTTTCCTCTTTGGATTACCATGCACTGAGGAATCATTCACATTAAGACCAGAAATGTGCATTACGAAAGTAAATGGAGATTTTTAATTTCATGCCGACTTTATAGCATACACTTGTTGATCCATGTTGATGATGTTTTTAGCTGAACAGCGATAATCAAAACAATATTTCATTTTTGGCTAATGATTACATAATATACCCATTATATCAGAGCACATTCAAGTTCAGATTTAGTGCTTTAATTGGGGCAGTTGTGAATTTGGCTTTATCGAGTGTCATGCAGCATAGTGAGAGTGCCAAAGTCATGACTGCATGACACAGAGAAAATAAACTCCCTAGAGCCGCTGTTCACCCCTCTGGCCCTTGTTTCCACAGTAATTTCAGAGCTAAAGACACGGAAAGAGTCAAAGTGCGAGACTCTAGCTTTACGACCGGAATCCATCATCAAAGAGCAATTAAACAGTAAGTGCTGCTGATTGGGCTTGAGCGGGGCACGCCGGCAGAATAATCAGCGTCCTCTCGCTGCCGTCGGAGGGCTGGACTCGAGGGGTGTGGTATTTCAAGACTGTGAAAGGTTAGGAGGCATCCGGCGAGAGCATGCAGCGGCCACCACGATTAGCACCAGGATTCAACACGCAAATATGACATTTGATGTGCCGGTGTGAACATGTGCTGCAGATACACAAGCTGTGTTTGTGTATAATGCCGTCAAAATGAGAATTCCTTCGTCCGCTAAATACAGCTGTCTCAACACGTGCAGTCTGCCATGGAGCTGGACTTCAGGCGTATTTCAGAAATTAAAAATGCAATGATCTTGCTATTATGTACTTGCTAAAATGCATGCCATTTATATGCAATGTTAAAATGCATATGCAATGCAAATTATAAAGCAATGCTAAAATGCATTGTTATTATGCATGCAACATTATAAATAAAATGGAAATGTTCAGCAGTGGCCAGAAACTTTGGAAGTCTTTTCTTTTTTTTGTGGTATTAAAAAAATATTAACAGCTAACTTTTGAACTCCAATCTTTTTTCTAATCCTAATGATTGACAGCAGCATCACTAATTGCTTAGAACAATACCTTCGACATATGATTTGTTCCTTGATGGAATGGTAAAAAGTTTTTACTGTGCACTGATGAATTATTTATAAATAAATAAAACCAGGAATGTGTATTGAGAAAGTAAATGATGTTCATTTTACACAACTTAAACAATTAGCTCTTTTTCTGCAGGGCCTTTCATCAATGACTAACTGACTAACTAACTGTGTTCTAGCAGTTGCCTAGAAAATGTAAAAGTTTTTTATTTTTATTAATCATTTAAATTTTTACAAATGCAGAAATAAACTGAACCTCAATAATAGTAATGTTAAAAAAGAGAAACTTCAAAATTGGCAATAAATAAATAAATAAAAATCAAAACTGAAAATATAAAACTAAAAGCCAATTCAAAACAATATAAACTACAAATACTAAAATAATACAGATTATAAATACGCCTAAATTATATTTTGTTTATATTAAGTTACATTATGTTTTTATACTTATAATACTTCATTCATTAATTTATATCCTCGCTTATTTTAATTAACTACTCAGTAAAATGCTCCAAGAATAATGTATGCACAAACTTTTATTGTAAATAAAATGGAGATGCCTGGTAACTTTATGCATGCTTGGCATTAAAAAAGTAATCAATCTTACTGACCCCAGACTTCTTAAAATGCTGTGTATCTACCCTGATTATGAACCCAGTAATCAGTAATTGCTTAGATTATTACTCAAGTAATCAGACCTATGATTTTTGGCTTGATTGGATGGCAAAAAGTGTCTCTTTTTATTTTGGATTAAGATGCACTAATGCATTATTCAAAATAAGACCAGGAATGTGATTTAATAAAGTAACAGAGTCAATTCTAATTTCATGCTGACTTTAAGGCATCTATGTGCATACATTTTAGATATTATGGATGCATAACCTTGATATCAGGTTAAATGGTGTGCTAATGTATTTGTACTCACTAAAATGCTCCAAGTATGAAGAATGCAACGCATGCAACATTGAATGCAATGCATACAAAACATTCAGTAGTTGTAAATATAATAAAAAGCTCAATTGTGGCTAGCAACCTTCTGCAAAGCTTTGATCACAGAAGTAAATAACTTTTTTTTTTTTTTTAAATATATTAAAATAGAAAGCAGTTATTTTAAATACTAAAAAACATTTCACAATATTACTGCTTTTGCTGTATTTTGTTTCACTGGCAGTGTGCATAAATAAATCTTACTGGCCCTCTGGGCAGTGCATCTAACTCTAATTCTAAACAGCAATCACTAAGTGCTTAGATTATTACCCAAGTAATCAGACCTTAATTAGATGCTAAAAGGTGTCTCTTTTTTTTCTTTGGACTAACATGCACTAATGAATCAATCACAATATGACCAGGAACATGCATTCGGAAAGTAAATAAAGTCACTTAACTTCATAAACTTCAATACTGTGCTAAAGTACTTATTAAAGGCACTCATTAAAATGCTCCAAGAATGAAGAATGCAATGCATGCAATAGTTATTATAAATGTAAAAAATAAGCTCAATGATGGCCAGTAACTCTATACACATCTGTCTTTTTGGTGGCATTAAAAGTAAATAAATACATAAATCTTACAGACCCTTTGGGAAGTGCATCTTACCCTAATTATAAACAACAGTCACTAAATGCTTCGATTATTACCTAAGTAATCAGATCTTAATTAGACAATGAAAAGCATATCTTTTTTCTTTGGACTAACATGCACTAATAAATCAATCACAATAAGTAAGTAAATGAAGTCGCTTTTTATTTCACGCTGCCTCTGACATAATGTATAGAGGTATATGCTTTAGACATTATGGATGCAACAACCTTGATATCAGGTCAAATTGTGTGCTAAACTCATTTGAATGGCATTGTATCTACCTTTAATTATAAACATTAATAATCAGTAATTGCTTTAATACTTATGACCAGATTTTTGCCCTGACTAGATGGCAAAAACTTTTTTTCCCTCTTGGACTGATGTGCACTGATGAATCATTTACATGAAGACCATGAATGTGCATTAAGAAAGTAAATGGAGAAAGTATATAGGCCATATCCTTGCATATATTTTAGACATAATAGACTTAACAACCTTGATATCAGGTTCAATACTGTGCTAATGTACTAGCATTCACTATTACATAGAGATGCTCAACAGTGGCAGTAACTATGCAAATAGTTATTTTTTGAGGCATTAAAATGTTCAAATAAATACTTGCATAAAGTTACTAGTCATTGCTGAGCATCGTTGTTTTATTTACTCGCTAAAGTCAGTTTTATTCTCATTTGGCACTCAGAGAGGCGTGCATATATACTCATTTCCAAAAACTACTCAGCTGCATCCACAGGGAGCGTTTTAAAACACACTCCAAAAAATATGATGACTTTTAAGATGCCCGTTCAGCCAAAATATAACAGAAATATCACAAATATCCTCCGGGGGGAACGCAATCCCAAAATGCACTGCAACAAGCTGAAATCAGCTATGGTGAAATGAGAGAAATGTTAATTGTAGATTTTATCTATATTCTAGGTGTTGTCTATAATTTACTGTACATTTGGCTTCCTTTAGGCTCATTAATCATCAAATCCTCTGTAAACTCCACAGATGTTGTGAAGGTTGCAGGTACAGACGTGCAGCTTTTAAAATCAGCGAGTACCAGAACAGCTCACAGATCAGTTTCAAATGATCTTGGGTTTGAGTTCCGACATGACCAAGCAGCTGTCTGTGTAGACAACTCACTGGGTTTCCAAACAGAGCCATAAAAAAGTAGAGGGAATCAGTGACAAACAGCGAGAGCACCTTGATGCTGCTCCCGATCGACCCGACGGCAGCCTTGAGACGCGGGCTGACTGAAGACATCATGTGATCGGAGTACATGTCATGCTTATGAGCGTGAAACTGCAGGCAAGATGGATGGTGGGCTATAAATTAGGAGTCAGCGGGGTGCAGTGGGCGGTCGGTCTCTCTCACAAGCCCACTAACAAACCTCCACGCTTCTGTCAATCACACCGAGTCTCAGCCGACCGTTCATGGAGTCTCATTCATATTGCACACAACAATGGTTAGGCTCAGAGAAATGACCAGCTTCACTTTTAGCAGACAAACACTTTTAAAGTTCACAGGCTTTCTTTTTGTAGAAAAACATCATGATATTGATGACATCATGTTTGCATGATTTTACCTTTCAACAAAAAGCTGTTTTTTTTTTTTTTTTTTTAAATCCAGTATATTGAAAAGGAGGTCAGACTGACAATAACACCTACAATAGTAATACATACAAATATATACATATATAATTTCTCAAATAAAAGTAATTAAAAATTAATACAAATATTTAAAAAAATATTTTTTTTTCTGTTTTAATTTGTATTTATAAAAAAATGTATGCACATATATATATATAATAAAATGTATTAAAAATCAATAAAATGTGTGTGTATATATATATACACTGAATATTCTATATTTGTACATATACAATTACATATATACATATATACATATATATTTATATATTTATTAAATATTCATTGTTTTTAATATATTTATATATTTCTTATATATTTTATATATTTTTTTAAATTATACATGTATGTATTTATATATTATCCTAATTTATTATTATACTTTTATATGACTTTATTAATTATATTTTACAAAATATCCAATATAGTGCATTTAATGTCTTTTTTTAACAAAAAATGTCTGTCTCTTTAAATTATATATGCATACATATATACTATATTATATCTACTAAAAATTATATATATTTTGTATGTATAATTTTATATTTTGTACATATACATGATTTTTCATTATTATATTTTTGTATATTTTTTATTATATATGTATACATATATACTATATTATATATACTAGATATTATATAAATATATATTTTGTGTGTGTGTGGATATATACATACTGTATGTGTGTGTGTGTATACATATATATACTATATTACATATATAGTATATTACCTACATATACTCACACACACACAATATATATGATATACAGAATATATATAAATATTATATATTTATATGATTAATTGTTATATTTTACATATAATAAAATATCCAATATATTGCATTTAATGTCCCTTTTTAACAAAAAAAAAAAAATCCAGTTTATACATAGATTATGTTATACACATATGAATAAAAATTATTTTAAAAAATAATGAAAAATTTGTAGGATTTGCCCGTGGTTAAAATATAAATGGTATACATATTTAAAAAAATTCTATCATAACAAATAATACATAATTCCTAATCTAATAATATCTACCTATATATAACATTTAAAATAAAACCATTTTACATGTCAGTCAGCCAGCCTTAGCATATTTGTGGGCATTTGCTAAAAGAAAAAAAAAATTGGACGAATGACATTTTTTTTAGTCAGAATAAACTACACTGTGGAGCTCAGCTTTATGCTGATAGTCAAAAGTCTGGCTTCACAAGACCAGAATAAAGAGCAACGAGACTAGAATGAGCCGACAGAATCAGTGAGATGGAAATTGCATGTTAGTGCCAGAAGAACGAATACAAATTGATTCTTCATGCCATAAGACTGATACTGCATGAAGAAATGAGTATATTTCAATATGCCCTATAAAACGGTCTCCAAATGCCAATGCGGTTTGTGTTTACATCATCATCCCTTGTCGTTTTGACATTCTGTTCCTTTTAAAGCGACTGACTGTGTCACGACCTCTGTGTATCGGTCGATTATAGCTACGGTCCACGGTAGCGACGAAACCCGATCCAATCTCCTCCGTGCATCTGTGCCACAGTCACCTGCCAGCAAAATACTCCCTCCATACTTCAGCACAGATCCAATTATCAGATTGGCTCCCGGCACAGAAAGAGCTGACCGCACGTTTATCTGAAACGCCTAATGGCTTCCAATGAAATGTTTAATTCAAACGGCAGCTTTATTGCATGGTACCTTTCCACATTATCCAGGTTTCCGGCCACTCCGAGTCCTCCGATGGCGTAAAGCTTGCCGTCGTACACCACGCTGTTGTGCCGGCACCGCGGGACCGTCATCCGGGACACCAGATTCCAATTATCCAGCAGGGACATGTAGCACCACACGTCTGCCAGCGTGACGCCAGACTCGATGCCACCTAAAGAGGGTACAAGCCCAAACAAATGAGCGCTGAAATCTCCATTTACACCCTCCAACATCACACCTCCATTAATACACAGCTGATGAAAAGACAGAAACACATAAAACAACACCAACACCTCTCTCTCTCTGTCTCTCAGGGATTCAGCTTTAGCTGGTTTCAGAAACGAGTTTTAGTGACCATTTTAGCTTAGTTTAGAGAGACAGACAGACAGACGAAAGTATAAGTAAATAATATAATATAGAAATAATATTTTTAGAAATCTAATTATATAATAAATCTCTATAAAACTAATATTTTATCTATCTAAAATTTAATTAGACATTTTTATTTTTTTATATTTATTATTATTTTATAATAATAATATATTTATGATACAATATTAATAGATATATAAATAACATACATCTATATACACATCTATTATAAAATAAAAAGCATATACACACACAATTGAAATTTTTGTTATTCTTTTAAATGAAGATTTATATTCAATAAATGTAAACAAATACAATTTAACTATTATTTGTTTAACAGTTGTTTTATTTTAAGAATTATATATATATATATATATATATATATATGGAACTACAGTGGAACTACAATTTTTTTTTTTTTACATTTAATTAATTTTTTATTTCTTGTATAAAATAGTGTATATACACACGCACACAATTAAACTTTAGTTTTTACATTCATTTTACATTGAATTCTTATAAATGAATATTTATATTGAATAAATATAAACAATTGAATACAATTTTAATACAATTTAACAATTTATTTTTATTTGTTTAACATTTATTTTATAAGAATTATTATATATTATATAAATAAATATAAATATAAATAATTTATAATAAAAAATAAAAAAAATTGTGTGTGTATATATATAATTGAACTTTTTCATTTTGACAATTATCAATTTATTCAATTGTTATTACAAAAATTAACATTTTCTAAATCTAAGCCAATACAATTTAACTCTATTTTTTTATTTCATTAAGATTTTATTTTCTAAGAATTTTATATATATATATATATATATATATATATATATATATATATATATATATATATAATATCTATCTATCAATAAATAATGTATTATAAAAAAATAATAATTAAAAAAAAAATAATATATATATATATATATATATCTTTTTTTTTTCTCTGCATTAATTTTAAAACATTTTATTGGTGTGACATGCTAAAAACTTAATGTAAAAAATGTTTAGCAAAATATTGCTAATGCTTTTACATTGTCACACACTAGAATCATTTAAAATTATTTTGTAGAAGGAAAAAGCCTACTTAAAAATATGTATAAGAGCAACTAACACTTTCCTTTTTACCATTATAAAAAATTAATTCTGAAACTCTTGATATCCATGGACATGTTACGCATCAGCTACTCGCTTACAGCTTTCACTAACAAACTGCCATTACAGCTTTAAAAGCGTCGTCTTTCCTGCACTATTGATTTTATCCTACTTGATTTGTGGGATATTTAACATCATAATTTGACACACAGCCAGTCGTAAAGACAGAGATGAGGAGCAGCCATCTGCCTTCCCATCATCCCTCAGAGCGTGAGCTGCTAAATATAAAAAGCAGACACCTGCGGGCGGCCACCAAACTGCAAGTGACACACTGTCGGTTTGATTACCTGACAGGTAGATATTATCCCCCGCCGATATGACGGAGAAGAACTCGCGGTTGTAGAAAGGCAGGCTGGCCAGGGGGTACCACTTGTTGTTCTGAGGGTTGAAGCAAGTGACGGCTGTCAGCGAGCGCTGGTTCATGCCGATGACCTGCCGCCCACCCACCAGCACGATCACCTCAGCGACACCTGCAGAGATGGACGCAGAAACAAACACCTTGACATTCACAGAAATAACCTGCTGAAAGAAACACGTCGGACCTGTTTGGACCAGATTACACTTCGAAATGGCCTGTGCCGGCCTGGTACTGGTGCAAGCAGGGTGTTTGTGATGGATATGATGGGTGACCTGGCAAAATCAGCTGATTCTGTCATGGTTTGTACACTACTGGTCAAAGGGTTGAAATAATTAAGATATTTTAGGGGTTCAAGTGTCTTATGTTGTTGCCGGGCAAAACGCACGCCTCAGATTCGATGGTGAGCCTGTGAAATTTTCGGGGTATGTCGCATTTTTTGCGAAACCTACTTAACTAGCCCTAGGCTTTTTGCCTGATCGGAACCAAACCAGTTCAGAAAGATTCTCTGGAGAGTGAATATCAATAATTATCAAAAAAAAAAGTCGCAAAAGGGACGCCAAAATGTTTGAAGGGGGCAGGGCCACTTTTAATAAAATGCCTATAACTCCTGAATGGAATGAGATATCTTCGCCAAACTTGGCACACTTATGTAAGAGCTCATGCTAAGGTCACAGGAAAAGAAATGTGGAGACTGGCCACTTGGTGGTGTTATAAGAGGGGAAAAAACTAAAAATGGCTATAACTAGGCAACCGTTTGTCCTATCAACATGAAAATTGCTGTGCACAGTCTTGGTCCAAAGTGCCACAGGTGTCTATGGGGACATTTGCGTATCTAAAAAACAAACAAACAAACAAAAAAAAACCCAACATGGCCACCATTGGCCGATGAAGTTTGAGCACCTATTAGACAAGGTTAACAGAGGCCAATCGTATTTCGTTTTGTAGATCGTTTATTCTCATAAACGTTTGTAAATTACGCGGTTTTCCGCACATCCATGTGATATTCATATTGTATGATAGACCTCTTCGTTCCATACAACTTTGCCTCTAGAACCACTGCTGTCAATCAAACCGTTTTTTAAATGACTGAGATGATGTGAAAAACCTACTTTTGCGAACTAGTCCTAGGTTTTTCACTCTGTCTGGAAAAAGCCACCGCAGTGCAATTTTCTGGACTCTCCAGGTCAGTAATAATCAAAAACATGTGGAAATGTACCCTTTGGAAAGCTGTGATGGGGTCCTTTAGAAAAGGGGCCTGTCCAAATATACCCAAAAGCCTATAAACCCAAAACGAAAACTCAAAACTTCACAAAACCCGCTGAGCATGTGCGACAGGTGATTCTAAACAAGCATGCAAAGTTTCAATGAGATCGGATGACAGCTAGCGCTATAACAGTCATAAATGTTATAAAAAACATCATGTTTCTATGGTAAATCACCTAGATTTGACAAAATTGCTTTTTAAATAACTGATTTAGGTGGTTACAGGCTTGCTAAATAAAATGTAATGTCTTTTTCCTTTTTTGAGCTTGAACCCTGGTAATTTATTTATTTATTTTTTTGAATGAAGTCAAGAAAAATGCTCAGCAAGGCTGCATTTATTCGATTAAACACAGTAAAAACTGTAAAATTGTGAAATATTATTATAATTCTAATATTATAAAACAACTGTTTTCTATTGGAATATACTGTAAAATGAAATTTATACATGTAATGAAAAGCTGAATTTTCAGCATCATTACTCAAGTCAATTATTGTTACTCAATTAAATATCAGTAATGGTTCTTATTATTAATGTTGCAAAACAGCTTTTGTGGCTTTATATTTTTGAGTAAACTGATTTTTTTAGGATTACAGATAAATAACAGCATTTATTAGAAATAGAAAATAACACTTTTAACATTATAAATGCATTTATGGTTACTTTTGATCACTTTAATGCATCCATACCCCACACTTTTGCATGGTAATATATCACAGTTTCCACAAAAATATGAAGCAGCATAACTGTTTTCAACATTGATAATAATAATAATAAATCATAATAAATAATAATTCTTTAGCAGAAATTAAGTACATTAGAATTCAGCTTTGCATCACACGAATAAATTAAATTTTAATATATGTGACCCTGGACCACAAAACCAGTCATAAGTGTCTTTTTTTTTTTTTTTTTAAACTCGTACATCAAAACTGAATAAATGAACTTTCCATTGACGTATAGTATGCATAGGAAATGACAATATTTGGCCAAGATACAACTATTTGAAAATCTGAAATCTGAGGGTGCAAAAAAAATCTAGATATTGAGATCGTTTCTTAATATCCTAATAATTTTTGGCATAAAAGAAAAATCGATAATTTTGACCCATACAATGTATTGTTAGCTATTGCTACAAATATACCTATGCTACCTATGGTTTTCTGGTTCCAGGGTCACAGATATTAAAAAAGAAACAGCTGTTTTAAATTGTAATAATATTTCACAATATTACTGTATTTTTAATGTAATACATGCAGCAGAAGAGACTTCTTCCAAAGAAGTAGGCATGAGTAATGAATAACTGGAGCTTAATGCTCCAAATATGAAGCAAACAGTGTTGAACTTTCTTTTAACATGCAAGTTCAACAACCAAACAATACATTTAGCGGAGACGTTTTTGTTCAGAGCAAAATTATCTACAAACAGAAGCTGTTTTCTGATCAATTATGAATGTGTTTTCCTCTCTACAGCTCATGAAGTCTCCACGCTGACTGCTTGTGCCACATTCACAGGCCTTTCATTCAGTCATTCATTTTATTGTAACACAGAAACATGAAGAAAAAAAAGACAAAAGAAAATAAAAAAGGAATATCACAAAGAGGTAGCAAGAAAACATTTCGTACGAAAAAGGGATATAACAAGGAAAAAAATTATAGCCTCCGAGTCAAAAACATGACAATTTTGGGGAGATAACAAATGCTCTCTGCTAAAAATGAGGCGTAACTCAACAGACTGACAGAAAAGACCCAGAGCACTATCAGAAAAGTTTGCCCTGACAAAAATACACAAGTATATTTCTATTTAAGGAAAAGTACAGATTCACTGGCATGAAAAAGGCTTCAGGCTCCATTGTTCTGTACTGGCTGAAAGTACCCAACACGATCTTATCATCCGAATTAAAATTCATGACATAAATCGTCTTGAAAAAATGAATAAATAAAAGAAACAGCGGACTGGGGCAGAAAGGGTCAGGCCTCTGTAACGGCAGAAAATTAAATGTCATTGTTCGCATCTTAAAAAAGATTTTTTAAAAAGAGAGAAATACTCTTGCCTTTGATTTCAAGGGCTGCTGAAAATACAAAAATGAATTATCTCTTGGGGCATTTATTGTCTCTGTGTAATTCTTTCCAAAATACTGATTCAATAAAATGAACAAAGACTCATAGCACACACTGTATAAATCTCTCTAGGGAGATACAGCAACAATGAATTGCAGCTGCTGATAATATGCGGTCTGTCTGTTTTAGTACCTGATTCCCTAAAGGAGTGATGTACATAACAACAAACTGAATATGCAAGCAATAAATAAATAAATAAATAAATAAATAAATAAATAAATAAATAAATAAATAAATAATAAAGATATCTGTAAAAATGTAAAAATATTTTTATATGCATTTGAATGCATGCATTTAAATTGCATTAAGTACAGTTTTTTGTCATTGAAAAAAAAAAAAAAAAAACGTGTGCACGTTAAGATTTTTAGTAAGCAATTTTGATTTATATTTTAATATAACTGAATTTAAATACATGCCCTTAATGTATATAAATCAAATTTAAAAAATAAATTATATTTATATCTGAATATATTAGTATATCTGATACATTTAAAAGTAATTCTATGTATAGTTTAAATGCTATATATAAATGCTATATTAAGAGTTCAGATGCAAAAGCCTCTAAGTGCCATCTGAAATTTTCTTCTAAAATTAGCATTTTTATCATGCTCCAATGTGTAGGTTCAGTAATTTCACTTTAATGGCAATGAATAGGTTCTTCTTGTTGCCCTTAAAGTGGAATAACTGAATACAAACATAGGAACTTGATAAAAATGTTCATTTTAGAATAAAATTTCAGATGGCACTTTGCATCTAAACTCTTCATATATATATAGCACCAAGCACTGAATGTTCTGAATAAGGCGGAATCTATAACAAGTCTCATTTGCATAGAAAGGAGACATATTTATGCTGAAAATAATGACAATAACTTAATTTAAATACTCACGACACAGCTCTATACTGGAGCACACGGCATGTGCTGCAGTGGATCCTAGCAAATAAGATGCATGAGCGCTAAAACACGCTAATGTGACGCAACCGGCGGCGTGATGTTCCCGCTCGAGCTCGGGTTCACAGGCGTTTCCAAAGAAGAAAAAAAGCATTTGATTGGCATGAACATCTGCTCGTGTGGCAGCTCTTTCAGCTGCACGACTGCAGGTTGTGTTCCCACTTCACACCAGTACAGCTTCCTTTTATGAGAGCCCCCCTTTTTCCCCACAAACAAAACCCCCTTTCCACAAACCCTCACTACATTACAGCGGCAGCATCAATCAAATGCCACACGACAGCCCTGCTCGTGTTCTGCCATCAACCGCATCACAGCGTCTTCCAGCAGCTACACGCCTGCTTATACGAGAGTGTAAACCACAATAAAAGGTCCTGACGGTTAATGTTACCCCTTCATATTTTAATTATCATTAAAATCATAATTGATTATCGTGATTTGAACAAATCAGCAAAGTTAGCAACAGTTGCATGCATGCACAAAACATGACTAAAAACAGATTGCTGAGTGAAATTATATGAAAGAATGCATGAATGAAAGAATCCTATGAATGCAGAAGGAGCAACCTACTGTCTTCAGAAGTATTTTCTTGCCATTTTCCCTCTGTGAAATGCCTAGCATTAATAAATGCAGTGTAGCTTTGTTTACAGCGGTTACTGGGGAAACAGCTCTATTTCTGCTGTTCTATAAGCGCCACCTGCTGTCAGACAGTGGATTTACATTTTATTTAGCCTGTCTGTCATTTTTGTTCAGACCAATGCAAAAATTGGACCAAATTTTTTATTATTTTTTTTTTTTTGTAAATCGTAACTGGTAGCTGGAAAACAAGCTAAAGTGCATTCAAAACTTTTTAATATTTATGAATCCAATAAAATGCCTGTACTGCTGTTAAAAAGTTTGGGATCAGTAAGATTTTTAATGTTTTTTAAAGAAGTCTCATCAAAGTTGTATTAAAAATACAGAAAAAAGTTATATTATGAAACATTATTGCAACTTAAAATAACAGATTTCTATTATAATATACTTTAAAATACAATTTATTTCTGTGATGCAAAGCTGAATTTTCAGCAACATTACTCCAGTCTTCAGTGTCACATGATCCTTCAGAAATCATTCTAATATGCTGATTTATTATCAATGGAAACAGTTGTGCTGCTTAATATTTTTTTGGAACCTTTTTTCAGGATTCTTTGATGAATAAAAAGCAAAAAATAACAGCATTTTTTCAAAATAGAAACATTTTCTAACAATGCAAGTAGGGCTGGGCGATAAATCGTTAACGCTAATTATCGCGCGATATAAACTCTTGATAACAAGAGTTCGATAAGTGTTGGATATAATGTTTATGTGGCAAAGGCGGAATAAAACAGCGCTAGTCAAAGCGCGCCACTCGAACTGTCTATATGCGTGGATCAAAGTTTAAACGACGGCACAGTGCAAACTCACTAGAGCAGATGTGTTCACTCGATGATGCTGAGTCTCGGTCACTAAACAACGACAGTGTGAAGCACTTGAATTCAGTGAAGAACACAAATGACTCTTTAAAGCCAGATGAAACAGCACTGACAGAAGAAACACTGTGCTTAATGAAACAGTCAAAAGGCTTTTTAATCTACCATCATTTACCATAGTAGTCACACTAACTGCACAGTGGTGTTGTCTCAGAAATGTGGGTATATTTGTTGAATTTTATTATATTATCAATGCAGACATGTATTAGATGTTTTGAAGGAGGAGTAATAGAATATAATTACAGTATTTTTTGTGATGAAGCTATAGCGTTTAGGCATTTATACTAAATGTATTTAGACTGCTGCTTTTCATACAAATACCTAGGAACCATATTACATTTTTACCATGGTACTGAGGTGCTATATTTGTTGTTTTAACATTGTCATGATGTATGGATGATACTATGGAAGAGGAATGGTTAATAAAAAAAAAATAAATAAAAAAAATAAAAAAAAAGCATAGGTCTTCAACCCTGTTCCTGGGGACCCACTATCCCAAAAAGTTTAGCTACAACCCTAATCAAACACACCAATCAAATGGCCAATCAAGCTCCTCAAGACTGCTTGAAAATTGCAGGCAGGTGTGCTGAAGCCACTTGGAAATAAACTTTCCAGGAGAGTGGGTCCCCAGGAGCAAGGTTGAAGACCTCTGTCATACAGTCAGAATAATTACATTTCACTATATAAAAATGAGGTTGCCACAGTTTACAGATACTCCTGATTTTGAAGAAAGAACATAAATCTACAACTGCATCCAAACTCAAGCTACTATAAAATGTGTATTTCTAAGAGACAAAAAAAATGTTAGATTATCATTCATTTTATTTGGTAACACAAACATGTCTTTTGATTTGAAACAATATTACTCATTAAAACATGCAAAACTAAGAAATTCTTTTTTTTATTAAGATATTTATTTTGTTGAGAAAAAGATGACTGGGAAAAGTGTTAATTAAAAAAAAAAAACATGAAGTGTTTGTCATGTTCTGACAACAAAGAATATTTTAAAGCCACTTTTATATATCTGGTTTTTACAACTTTCACATTGTAGCAAAAATCTGAAACCTGAATCTTTAAACTAAAACAAATAAAAATTTGATATTTATCATGATAATTATTAATATCGACTGATATGAAAAAAAAAAAAAAAAATGATTGTGATAATTTTTTGGCCATATCGCCCAGCCCTAAATGAAAGTCTTTACCATCACTTTTTAACAATTTAACAAATCCTTACTGAATGAAAGTATTCATTTCTTTAAAACAAACAAAAAAGAAACCTATGCTGACTCTAAACTTTAAACGGTGGTGTATATTGTTTCAAAAGATTTCTATTTTAAATAAATGCTGTTCTTTTAAAACGTTTTATTCAAAGAATCCAGAAAAAAACCACAAGTTCCCAAAAAAAAAAAAAAAAAAAAAAAAAATTAAGCAGCACAACAGTGATAATAGATCAACATATTAGAATAATTTCTGAAGGATCATGTGACACTGAAGACTGGAGTAATGATGCTGAAAATTCAGCTTTGCATCAGAGGAATAAATTCTATTGAAAAGTGTATTAAAATAGAAAACCACTATTTTAATTTTCAATAATATTTCACAATATTACTGTTTTTTCTGTATTTTTAATCAAATAAATGCAGCCTTAATGAGCAGAAAAGTTGTCTTTAAAAATTAAAAACTTAAAAACTGCACTGATCCCAAACCTTTGAACGGCAGTGTATACAGTAATTTATCATTTAGACTCACCTAAACATGATTTAAAGGCTGAACTGTGAGGTTCAAAACTGTTTTGTTTAAAATGCAGCCATTTATAATGTTACCGTTTCATGCTTATGCAATCACCTGCATAGAGCTGCTAATTTTATTTGTTGTTTGTTAGCTTTTGACACAACAATTTATGAAATTAGTACTTTGTGTACATTTCAGCACATTTTAGCAACACTGTGATAACACTGATAACCGCAATCATTTTGGTCACTATAACGTATGACATTTTGGTAACACTTAAGATTAGGCAACACTATTCACTATCAACTAGTTGCTTATTAGCATGCATATTACTAACATACTGGCCGTTTATTAGTACTTATAAAGCACATATTAATGCGTGACCACCATATTCTAGATCCCTTAATATTTAATACCCACTCTTAAATATGACTTCTACAACAACTACCTTACTTACTATCAAAAAATAGCAAATTAGGAGTTAATTGAGGGAAAACTGAAAAATATGAAAGCATCTCTCTCATCTCGTGCTAATGCAGCGTGGCTGGGATCGGGGCCCGGGGTCCGTGCCCTTCTGCCAGCCTCATGATCTCCCGCGGAGCGCGGGACCCCGCTGCGCTCGGCTCCTTCCTGCTGACTGTGGCATTAGAGACTCAACCAGCAGGGGGTCCGGCGCTGATCGCCCCACCTCTGCCCCGCTCCAGATCACAGCAATGGATTATGACATGAAAAGAATTCAAGGAGCTTTCCGGATTTAGATTTTCCTCAAAAACCTTCTAGCATTAGGTTTGGGTGCATAAAACAATAAAGCAGAACATCTTCTCAGAGAAAGACCTAATTAGAATAGAGGCTGCTTTGCTTTGTAGTAGTTAAAGTCAAAATGAAATCAGAATTGAATCTATATTTTATTTCTTAAACGATGATCCTGGACTTCCCAATAAAAATTTTTTCCTTAAACTCCAATCTGCATATTACAATGATTTCTGAAGGAATCTGCAGTAATGATGCTGAAAATTCAGCTTTACATCACAGGAATAAAATACAGTTTACAATATCTGTAGTGAGCAGAAAAGACTTCTTTCAGAAGCTTAAAAAACTAATTCCAAACTCTTATTAGTGTATTTTACATTATGTGAGAAAAACGGATTGTGAATGTTTTTGAGTTTACTTCACAGCAAAGTTTAGTATGCTAATTACCACAGAAAATAATGCAATTGACAAAAGACTTGCGTTCACAGTAAATGCATTAATAATGGAAAGTGTCAGCACTGGAAATAAACACTGAAAATATGCAACTATCACACTGTTTCACAATTATAATTGCAGCATTTAAAAACTACATGCTAGAGCCTGACTATATCCAATTTTTCATCTAATGTCATGACCAAACTGTAAAATAAACAAGACTCTACATAAACTACTATTCACCCAGAAAAGCATGCTAATTTATACTTAGAGTTTTATTTATTTATTTTTTTAGGGTTTTATGTTAAAAAATGGTCAAAACAAAAAAAATGCAAAAAGTCATATTGTGTTTGAAACGTTTGTCGTTTTTGTCATTTTTCAGTAAAGCTGCGGCTTTCTCTCACATTTGGTGTGTTTTTTTGGATTCCATTTTAAAATTCTTTCTTCTATCCCACGTAATAAGCAAGACATTCAACACATTTTTGGACTCAGTTGAAAGGTGTAAACACTGTGGCGCTTTCAAAAAGAACAGCCCTATTCAAAAGCGACAACAAAAGACGAATCAAAACAGATTTCCGTTTCTGAACTATACAATAACGAACGCAGAGAATGTTAAAGCCCCACGGTCGGTGGCGAACGGGGTCGTCGGGTGTGATAATCTCAGCACAGCTTGTCTTAAGCACACACAGGTGAAATTTACCCACTGGCTAAAGCCCAGTAATAAGAGGCGCAGGTGTGCTGACGGCCGCGGCTGACGCTCGCTTTGGCAGCTCCCTGACAGCGCTGTGGCTCTATTCCAGACACTCCACTCAACAGCGCTCTGTCACACCGGATTTCTATCCAGCATGCTGCTGCTTCTATATCTGTGCACTGCATTATTATAAAACAGGCCTGGTTGCTGATTGGCCAACGCATGCTAAGATACACAACAGAGCATGCAAAAGGAGCCCTAGTGTACTGTGTTATCACTGCACAGCACACAGAAAGACCAACTCCTAACCTGAGTGCACAAATCAGGACCACATCTAATGAAATCTGTTCAATTAAATAAAGGAACGGTTTAGCCGTAAATGAAAATTAGCTGAAAGATTACTCATCCTCAGGCCACCTAATATGTGAACCTGGACCACAAAACCAGTCTTAAGTAGTAATATGCATTGCTAAGAACTTCATTTGGACAACTTTAAAGGTGATTTTCTCAATATTTAGATTTTTTTTGCACCCTCAGATTCTAGATTTTCAAGTAGTTGTATCTCGGTCAAATATTGTCATATCCTAACAAACAATACATCAATCGAAAGCCAATTTATTCAGCTTTCAGATTATCAAAGACTGGTTATGACTGGTTTTGTGGTCCAGGGTCACATATGTAGATGAGTTTGTTTCTTCATCAGATTTGGAGAAATGCAGCATTACATCACTTACTCACCAATGGACCCTTTGTAGTGAATGGATGCCGTCAGAATGAGAGTCCAAACAGCTGATAAAAACATCACAATAATCCACACCACTCCAGTCCATCAGTTAATGTCTTGTGAGGTGAAAAGCTGTGTGCTTATAAGAGACAAATCCATCAAGACGTTTTTAACTTCAAAACCGAGTCTCCAGTGAAAAAGTAATCTAAAATACTGACTAAAATAAGAGTCCATAAAATTGCTTTATCCAGTGAAAAAGTCATCTAGTCTGAATTATGAGAGAAATATGCACAGATCAAGCACCGTTTACAAATTAACAGTAGAAAAGAGCTCTAAACAAATATGTGGGAGGATTTTGATGTGAGAGACCAACAGGAGATGGACTTTTTCAATGTAGGAAACATTATCATGGATTATGGACTCACATTTTGGCCAGATGTCGTCTTGATGGATTTGTTTCTTAGAAACAAGCAGCTTTTGGTTTCTCAAGGTTTTAATTGATGGACTGGAGTGGTGTGGATTACTTGTGGATTATTGTGATGTTTTTATCAGCTGTTTGGACTCTCATTCTGACGGCACCCATTCACATCCATTGGTGTGCAAGTGATGGAATGCTACATTTTTTCAAATCTGTGATGCAGCTCACAAGGGTTCAGAACAGCACCGGTGTGTCTGATGCTCACCACACGGATCATGATAATCTTGAAGAAACTATAAGCCATGCTGAACAATGTACCGGCAGATAGTCGAGGGCGAGTTCTGGGCGTTTGCATCTCTTGGCGGGCGTGTGGCAGCATGTGGTAGCGCTTGGCTTCATTCACCAGGTCCCTGCAGGCCTCTGAAGATTTGATCAGCTCCTCATTGTCCACCACGTTCAGCAGGTAGCTGGGATGGATGAACGGAAGCCGTACCACCGCCAACAGCTCAGACACATGCTGGATACAGGACAGACAGAGAGAAAACAGAAGACAGAAAGAAAGAAATGAGCGGGAAAGGAGAAAGAATCAGAAAATGTGAATTCACTTTGCGCACTGCACTCCCTTAATTGTGGTAAAATCACCATTATGGAACTAATGGCATTATTATTTTCAATGACTAAAAGGAAAAAATAGCTCTGAATAATTAAGATTCAAAAATGCACAAAAGATTATAATGGCGCATTTGTGTTTACAAGTTAGCTTCCTAGAAAAGTCTTCCAACAGAGATCCAAGGGATGTTATATGCGGACGCCCATTATAAACAGAGGTGCCAGTAAATAATAAATAGATACAGATTCACATTAATCAGAGACAAACAACCTCTGCTAATGTCAAACAACACAAACATCAAAACAAGTCTGAATATTAGAGCTGGAACATAAACATACAGATGATTTACAGTCAACAAACATTGTCAGAAATGGAATAAGTTTTTATAGTTATAGTTTATATAACAAGTTTCATACAGAACGGTGAATCAACAGACATGGGAAGGCTAAAAGTCATGTTAAAATCATTTAAGAGTTCAATTAAAATGAAATCAAAATGAAAAATAAGGAAAGAAAAGTAACAAAATAATTTATATATGTTTAATTAAATTTCAGTGAAATGATAACATTTGCAATGTTTATAATATATTATATATATATATATATATATATATATATATATATATATATACACACACACACATACACACACACACACACACATATATACTTTATTATTATAAATGTATAAATGTATAATGATTATATTATTATTATTATATACATAAAATAAAAAAAAATGTATCAACAAGACAAATAAAATTAAACAAATACATTTAAATTATGAATGAATGGATGCATACATATAAATATAATAAATGAATGAATAAATTAAAGAACAAATAAATGAATAACTTACAGAACAAACAAAATATGTATAAGAAAATTAATAATAATAAATGAAACATTTAAATAAATTATGAATGAATGAGTGAATTAATAAATTAAAGAACAAATAAATTAAAGAACAAAAACAAATACATTTTGTTTACATTTAAATGAAATTATAAAATTTTAAATGTGTTTTTAATTTATTGGTAATATGAATTGATAGTGATGAATAAATAAATAAATTATACTTTGTAAAATACAATTAAAAAGGAAGATACATTCAAATATAAAATTACTTGTATCTAATAAAACAATAAAAAAATAAATTAAAATATGAATAATATCTAAATAATAAATATATAAGGGTCAAAGACATTATGATTTCCACGTCAAAATAAATTTACAAAAGTGATTTTATGTCCATAGAAAGTAAATTAAATGTAAGTAAAGTGTCTACTTTTCAAAAAAGGTTTCAAAATTTGGTTGAAATAATGTTACATTGTCATTCAGTGTAACACAATATTTATATAAAAAATTTAAACAACATGCTTATTGTACTTGTACATATTAAAACACAGAAAAGAAGAACGGAGGATATTAAATTTTTTTGTGTTTTAAATGAGTAAAAAATTCTCACTGGCAAATAGGCAAAACCTCGGATAGTGGCAAATTTACAAAAAAAAAAAAAAAAAAAAAAAAAAAAAAAGGTCGAATTACAACAGTAATTCATCTTTTAATAGGTCATAAATTGATTTTTGTTGTAAATATGCCTGACAAGATTGTTCCACTGAATGACGTTTTAGTGGGTGCCTTGTGTAAATGAGGGAAAAATGTATGATATTTATTTTTTGCAAATTCAAGCACGAGTAAACAGACACGTGTTCAGTTTGGACTTGTGGCTATATCCATGCAGGTCGGCAGATCTGTTAAACCCACATAATGCATCTGGTCAACAATCACCCCATGATCCCAAGTGTTATCAGAGCCGGTCAGTTTTTATTTGTTTGATAACCAGCCGTGCGAACAGCTTGGCGTACAGGTGATCCTTTCCAAACGCTGCTTTTTTGGGCTCGATCAACAGCGGGTTTCCATGGTGAACAATCCCAGCGTGCATCGCTCCTTGTCCACTATATCTCCAGCGGGATTGTCAACACAAAAAGACACGGACAACAGCTGGTGCGGCTCGCCGTCGCCTTCTCGCGCCGATTCGTTTCAAAAAAGACCATTCGTTTCGAACAGAACACATCTGCATGCGAGAACGCGCAGTATTTCCAACCACAAAGGAAGAAAGGTCAGAGATTTACTGGCAGCACTGGTGGCATTTTACTAAAGTCCCCAGTGAGACTGGAAAAATCTGCACCATCACTTTCAGACAGTTTATCAATCTGGCATTTCAGGTAGGAACTCGAAACCAGTCGTGGCACGAGAACGGATCAAATAAATGAAAAACGGTATCTAAAAAAGGCGTTTCTAGCAATCTAGAGCCAGTATGGGCGCCGAAGAAATCCCTCAGGATTACAACCATTCCCTCCACTGCTCAGGCAATCAAGACTTATCGACTGAATGATCTAGGAATCCAAATGCAGCTCCGCTCACCACACGGCTGAGCGTATCTGCAATAATGTCATGCCATGAGGGAGCCTGACTATGGCACGCAGAATACCAGATTAAGACAGCACAAACCGCAGCTTTACCAAGCCAAAAGACTGTTGGATGAATCATCAAATGCAGCGTTCAGCAGCTGAATAATGCTATTAAAATCTAAATGCAAAATCAGACAACATGGATGCTTTCAGTGCAAACATCTGATCTGTAGCATGTGATGTGCACAAGTGATTCCGGATGAGATAAAGTGCATGCATTAGCCTCTTTTTCACATCCCAACAATCACAGGAAGATACAACAGAATGAAGAGCAAATGATCCACATTAGATGTGTGATTCATGCTTGACTTGCAATGGGAAATGTGGTTTTGCTGTGCAAAATCGTTGCTTTACTTCTAGACCAAATGAATCTCTGGACATAGTGTGCATGCAGATGCATTTTCTTTTAAAAATAAAGGGCGTTTAACAAATGGATGGATTCACTCTAAGGTTTGAATTGTATTTCAGAGATAAAATAGAGCTGCTCTAGACATATATTTGCATACTTTTGACCCAAACACTGTCACGCAAGTGATTTAAAATAAGAAAAGGCTTAGGTTTATATAGCATGTTTCATACAGAATGCCAATTCAACAGAAAAAGGCATGATAAAAAAACAGAAATGTCATGTTAACATCATGTACAACTGGACTAAATAACGAGTAAAATAAAAAATAAAAAAATATAAAAGAACGTTAAAGGCAATAAAATAAAATGTATCATAAAATTTAGAAGAACTGAAATATAATTGGAAAATACAACTTTAAAATAAATAAGTCAATAAATAAAGTGAAGTAAATAAATACTATAATCAGAAAAATAAATATAAATGGACAGTGTCTAAAAATTGAATAAATAAATAAATAAATAAATAAATATATATATATATATATATATATATATCTAAAATAATAAAACAAAATAGATAAAGTGGAGTAAATAAATAATATAAAAATATTCCTTTCCTTTCCTTAAAAATAAATATAAATGGGCTAAACAATTTAATAAATAAAAAAATATATTAAAAATATGAAATAAATAAATAAATACATAAATAAATAAATGAAATATACATGGACCAAATGTCTAAATTTAATAAATAAATAATATATAAAACATGAAAAAAATTAAAGTGGAACAAATAAATACTACAAATAGAAAATAAATATAAACGGACTAAATCTCTAAAAATTAAATTAAATTAAAAAAATATATAAAAAAATAAACCATAAAATAAATAATTTTGCTGTGCAAAACTGTTGCATCACTTCTTGACAAATTAAACCTTTTAGAATCTAGAAATATCCAGTGTTGCCAAGTTTGTGATTTTCCCACAAAATTTGGCGGGTTGAAGCAACCTCAATAACGTCATATTTAGCCCCTGAAATTAACATTTTACCAGGGGAACCCCACCAAAAAACAATGTGTACCAGGGGACCCCCCACCGATTGGGCTAGTTTTGAGTAGTAATTGGGCAGGTTTTGTGGTGAAAACCTGGCAACCCTGGAAATATGCAAACGCACTTTGTTTAAAACAAAGGACAAATAAAAGATGAGTTCATTCTAAAGTTTGGATGGGATTTTTAAGCTGCTAAGACAGGGGAAAAAAAAAAAAAAAAAAAGCTGCCATGAAACATCACACATGCACCATGATGCATCTGTCAATCCTGACACAGTGGTGTGGCTCTTCACCGATGCACAAACTTGCATAAAGCGTCCTCACACAACAGCTACATTGGAATGCATCAGAACAGACAGCAGAACGTCTGAGCAGCGTGTTTGATACTCATCAAATTGCTATTGATCTCTGACAAGTAAAAATTCTAACATCTGTCAGACACAGGTTTCTGATTCAATACTTTTGACAGATATTCCCATTTACAGGAGGAAGCGACTTCACGTCGTCTCTTTCTTTCTCTCTGGCTGATAAGATAAATCACAGAAAGACATAAAAAATGTTCTCTAAAATAAAAAATGTCTGGAATACTGTTCCAGTTGGTCAAACGCTGCATTCAGTGGTCCAATTGATAAGTTTCATGAAAAATTTTGTAGGTTTTAGACACTCAGTAGCAATTTAAACAGCAGTGATCACAGGTAAACATTGTTCGCATAATTACTCAACTTCACAGTGATTCATTCTCAAGTGGAAAGAGTTTGCATTTCAAACTAAACAGTTAGAAATACAATAGACCAATACAAGAAAAAAGAAAAAATGCATCATAATATGAATATCAATATGAAAAAATACATCTTAAACGACAATGCAATGCAATAAAATAAAGACCACAATGCAAAGCAATAAAGGTTATAAACAGAAACCACAATGCAATGCAATAAACTTGCAATGCAATAAATAAATAAATAAATAAATAAATAAATAAATAAATAAATAAATAAATAAATAAAGACCACAAGGCAATACAATAAAATAAAGACCACAATGCAATGCAATGCAAAAAAAAAAGATAAACAAAAAATAAATAAAAAAATTAAATAAATGCATACCACAGTGCAATACAATAAACTTAAGACCACAACGCAATGCAAAAAAGATAAATAAATAAATAAATAAAAGACCACAATACAATGTAACAACATTAAGACCGAAATGCAATGCAAAAAAGATAAATAATTAAAGATCACAATGCAACGCAACAAACTTAAGACTGTAATGCAATGCAAAAAAAAAAAGATAAGTAAATAAGTAATTTAATTAGTTAATGAATTAGCCAATAAAGACCACAGTACAGTACAATCAAATTAAGACCGCAATGCAATGCAAAATAGATAGGTAAAACGATAAATAAATGGATAAATAAAGACCACAATGCAACGCAATGCAAAAAGATAAATAAATAAATAAATAAAGACCACAATACAGTGTAATAAAATTAAGACTGCAATGCAAAAAAAGATAAATAACCAATAAATCAATCAGTAAAGACCACAATGCAATACAGTAAAATTAAGACCACAATGCAATGCAAAAAAGATAAATAAATAGATAGACAGACAGACAGACAGAGAGATAGATAAAGACGACAATACAATGAAAAAAAGATAAATTAAGATCACAATGCAATGCAATAAAATTAAGACCTCAATGCAATGCAATGCAATGCAGTAATAAATAGAGAAAATAAATAAAATAAAAAAAAATAATAAAGGCTGCAATGCAATACAGATAAATAAACAAACAAACAAACAAACCATCAAACAAACAAATAAATAAAGACTACAATGAAATGCAAAAAAAGATAAATAAAGAGCAATGCAATGCAATACAATTAAGACTACAATGCAATGCAATGATTACGGATATATATTCAGCACATTTCAGACATACCTGCCTTTAAACAACATGTAGAAGCAAAACCATCTTGAGGATTTTATTGAAAATAAAATAAAACAAAGTAAACTAGAGTTAAAAAAAAGGTAAAGTGTTAAACTAAATGGTTAGATATACACAGCCCAATACAAAAACAGTTCAATCTGGAAAAAAACAAAAAAAACAACAACCTTAGACTACTGTAATGCAATAAAATACATTTTTTGGTTAAACTGATTACTGGTCTCTAATAGTCCAAATATTTATTCAAGACATTTCAGGCATACCGATCTTAAGACAGCATATAAAAGCACAACTAAATTGGGGATTAGTCACTTTATGCATCAGTGTTTCTGTATCTTCCCGTCCAGACATGAGGCTGAGCCGACTTTACAGTACGACACAAGCAAAAGTCTGTTTCCACTAGACTCCATCAGGGCAAAGAACAATCAGAAAAGACAGAAATCAAGCAAAAACAAACAACTAGCAAAAAGCCCACCACCTCCCTCCGAAAAGACGGCCTCCTGACATGACAATAATCGCTCTAATATTTCATTTCATGGCCAGACACGCTCACTGTGCTCTTCACGTTTTCCTCCAGACATATAATAAACAGCCATCCCCGAGGCAGGCCGTAACATGCTGGAATCAAATTTGCGATGTTTATTTTGCTGCTTGTAAATATAAAATTTCTCTATCAGAACCATAAATCACGAAGCCGAGCGGCTCTCTGAGCGAATCGGAGTACAGATGCTAATAGAAAGTGAAAATTCGGGGAGATTTCTTGCTTGTGTTTCTGTGCTTGAGGGCACCGCAGTTTGATAAAGAAACACAGAGAGAGAAGTGAGAGAGCGAGAGAGAGAAAGAGCTACATACACATAAAGACAGTCATGCATTAAAAATATATTAGATAACAGGAGGGGAGACAGAGAGCAGAATCCTGCGCGGGACGGCAGACTGACGCGCAGGCACTGTGAGCGCCGTTTGATGGATGGGGAGCGTCGGCGCGCTGAAAAGAAGACAGATTAAGCATGTCCAAGAAACACTTTTCTCTCTATGGAATATACGGAGAGATGCGTATCCCGGCGCGGCACAACAGTCAGCGGCGCTGCAGCCGGACAGCGTCATCTCTAATGATGCCTGTGTGCTGAGATAAAGCACAAGTCTAAGGCTCGCTGTGAAAAATGACCTGGGAAAACAGCCTCCATCGCAATACTCAGCAATTGCATTTCACGGTAAACCAGAGTCAGCACACAGGCCAGACCAGAGCGAGAGAAAGAGCTGCCGGATACACACAACAAACGTTTAATAAAGCTGTGATCGGTCCTATTACACAAAACACTCGTCATATAGCGATTTAAACTCTAAAATCCATTGTTTAAAGGCAGATGATAACAGCAAATAATAACAATAATAAATAAATAATAAAATGAAAATCAAACCGTAAATAAATAAATACAAATGTACTCCCTGAGATTAACCAAATAATATTTCAGAAAGTCTGCCAAACTGTTTACCATTCAAATGCTTAAAAAAAAAGTAATTCAAATATATTATATTTGAAATTTTATTTAAAATGTAATAGCAGTAGTAGTAGTAGTAGTAGTAGTAGTAGTAGTAGTAGTAGTAGTAGTAATAATAATAATAATAATAATAATAATAATAATAATAATAATAATATAAATACATAAATAAATAAATAAAATTAAAATCAAACCATTAAAATTTTAATTAGGGATGCAACGATACCATTTTTTCAAAACCGATCCGATACCAAAAATTCTGAGTATCGGCCGATATCAGTGGGGGTATTTCCATTTATTATAACAATAGTAGTAGTAGTAGTAATAAAATGAAATGAAAATCAAACCATTAAAATTTAAATAAATGAAAATTTACTTCCTGAGTTTGATCAAATATTTCTAAAGTCTGCTAAACTATTTTCCATGCAAATGCTTTTAAAAATGTTTTTCAAAAAATTATATTTGAGACTGTTTAAAAATGTAATGATAGTAGTAATAAATAAATAAATAAATAAATAAATAAATAAATAAATCTGTTAAAATTAAAATGCATAAATAAAAAAAGTACTCCCTGAGCTTGACCAAATAATATTTCTGAAAGTCTGCTAAACTATTTTCCATTCAAATGCTTATACAATTGTATTTTAAAAATATTATATTTGAGATTTTGTTTAAAAATGTAGTAGTCGTAGTAGTAGTAGTAGTAGTAGTAATAATAAATAAATAAATAGATAAACAAACAAACAAACAAAAACAAAATTAAAAATCAAACCATTAAACCTAAAATAAATAAATAAAAATGTACTCCCTGTATATTTGAGTTTTTGTTTAAAAATGTAATAGTAGTAGTAGTAGTAGTAGTAGTAGTAATAATAATAATAATAATAATAATAATAATAATAATAATAAATAAATAAATAAATAAATAAATAAAAATCAAACCATTAAACTTAAAATAAATAAAACAAAAATGAAACTCCCTGAGCTTGACCAAATAATATTTCTCAAAGTCTGCTAAACTACTTTCCATTTAAATGCTTATAAAATGTATTTAAAATATATTATTTTTTAGATTCTTTAAAAATGTAATAATAATAATAATAATAATAATAACAATAATAATATAAAAATTAATGTAAATTAATATAACAATTTAAAAGAAAATAAAATACAACAAAATAAGGTGAAGTGTCAAAACTTTAAAAAGAGTTCAAAAATTTGCTAAACCTATTTCTATACAAACGCTTATAGAAATAAATTTATCTGAGATTTTGTTTTCGTATGTTTGTTTAAAATAACAATATAAAAATATATTTAAATAAAAATACAAAAGCTAAAAAAAAAATAAATAAAAAGTGATTGAGCTTGGCAGAAAGATATTTCTAAAAGTCTGCTAAAAGGAAGAAGAAAAGCTTTTTTTGTAGAAATAAATTGCAGATGATTAATTTAAAATATATTATATTTGAGCTTTTATAACTATATTCTGTTATGTAATGCTAACCTTTGGATGAACTCAGCAGTGTCTTCTTTCAAAAGAGGCCACAATTGTGCACGTAGTCCTATTTTGTTTCCATATACATATTTTTTTTTTATTTGTGCTCAAAAGGAATAACAGGACAAGAAATAATACTTTTGAAGAGTTCAAAAGGTTTTTCAGTACCAGATTGTGCCTGTTCTGCTGGGCAAAAAAAAAAAAAGATTGCACCAAGTTTTTTGCGTCACTGCACAGCACAAATGCAGGAAAAGACTCTTAAAGCTCTTAAAAAAAAATCCTTTTAAAAATGGCCAAAGAGGTGGAAATATTGCCAGGTTATACATATTCATACCCCATCCATCCCAAAAGGGTCAATTAAATCAAAACGTCTAACCGCTTGTCTTGACCTCCCGGGAATAGTGTCCAGTGCTGAACAATGACCCCTTTACCAGTTCTAAGAGTCCAGAAGCACTTTCTTTATGACTGTTTAAAAGTGCACTGAATTGGTTTTGTATTTTTGCTGTAATCCGTCCGCTGAACTTTTCCAGTACAATGAACAGTAATCCTTCAGTCCACACAAAAAACACTCATTCTTTCTCACCTACAGCGGCGGTTTGTTTGGGTGAGGAAGTTGTGATTTCTAGTAGGATGTAGGCGTTCTGCTGCTAAAAAGAAGAAAAGGAGAAAGAACTGTGTAATGAGGAGTAAAAAAAAAAAAAAAAAAAAAAACACCTCAGAGCTGCAAGCACAGGCTAAAAAAACTCACATTAAACTTGCATTAAATTTAATGAAGGTACTATTCCAACGGCCATGTATTATTTTAATTCAAGCATTATAATAAATCTACAAAAGCAGGCTTCGTCTTCTAGCTTTCATGGCTTAATACTGGAATTTCCATCCTGCAAATGTTCAAAACGCCAACTGGAGATACAATTACTCAGCAGAGAAACGTTCAACATTCACTCCTATAATCTCTGTTAGGATGTGCTATGATATACGTTATGTTACATTATGTATGTTATCTTATCAACAAAAATAAATAAATGCACAAAATTAACATAATTGCATAAAATTATATTTTGCATATATATATATATATATTTTAATTTTGACATTTTTATGAAAATGTAGCATGCTCATTCTTACAATTTCAGTTATGTTATGCATAAATAAATAAATAATACCATAACAATAAATGCATAAATACAATGCATAAATGCATAAAATATTAAGGCATAAATAAATGCATAAAATATTAATGCATGCATAAATAAATGCACAAATAAATCTGAAAATGTGAACATTTTTCACATTTCACAGAAAATTGTTCTCATAATGTCTTAATCAAAACATATATGGCACACTATGATATGCATTATTTATATGGGCAACCATATACACCATGCATTTCTAATGCTTTTCAGTTGGCTTGCATTTATGATGGACATGAGAACAGCTTTTAACACAAGACACACACCATCTAATCCAAAGCATTTCGGTCCAACGCTGGATTCAACCCCAGTAAAGCTGACAATCAAAATCAGAGGGAAGTCAACACAGCAGCAAAGTTCAGCAGCACTCTGTGAGATGAAACGTCCCGCTGTGAGCCAATCTACTGAGACAACACCAGAGAACACCTGAGACCTGAGAGAGACCATCATTAAAACGACTGACCCGACAGAACTCATCCCGACCTCACCGACAGCACAAACAGTCAGACAGACACAACAAAAACACACAAAACCAGCCTGATGTAAACAACAAACATCCCAGCCTGTCTGCGATTTTTCACCTGTTTCATGGTGAAAATGGTGCATCTGATCAAGAAAGAGACACGGTTCGAGGAATCATTTATGTTTGAAACACAAACGCTGCAGAAACAGATATTACAGATTCACAATTTATTAAATATTACTGATTAACTTAAACAATGGGATTGTAAAGATGTTTTCAAAACAAAACCAATTATTATCATCTGCATTATAGGCAAATATATTCCATCTATAATTTTTTATTTTCACATTATTTTCATGAGCACACTGTAGCAAGACTCCAAAATATCAATTATGTCATAAATTAATGCATAAATAATAGCATAAATTCATAAAAAAAAAGCAAAAGTGCATGCAAAAATAATTGCATAAATTCATATAAATATATATATATATATATTACATTATTTTCATGAGGATATTGTAGCAAGATAACTCCTAAATATCAATTATTTAAAAAATAAATTCATAAATAATTGCATAAATTCATTTTTTAAAAAAAGCATATGTATATATATATATACACATATATATATATATATATATATATATATATATATATAATAAAAAAAAAAAAAAAAAAAAAATATATATATATATATATATTTTTTTTTTTTTTTTTTTTTTTTACATTATTTTCATGAGCACATTGTAGCAAGATAACTCCTTAATATCAATATCAAAAAATCAAATTAATGCATAAATAATTGCATACATTAAATGCATGCATATATATTTTTATTTTGACATTATTTTCATGAGCGCATCATAGATTACTCCTATACTCCTATAGATAACTCCTAAATATCAATTATGTCATTAATAAATACATAAATAAATGCATCAAAAAAAAAAAAAAAAAAAAAAACAAAACGCTAACATGCATGTATAAATAAATAAACGTGTTTATTATTTAAGTACATGATTTGAGGAATAATTTCTCTGAAATTCTGAAGACACATCTTTCATCATGTGTCTTAAGTAATAAGATGCATCATTTTCACCACAAACCGGGCAAAAAAATCTCAGAATTTTAAATATTAACAAGCCGATGTATTCAAGGATGCTTTGGTCTTAATGTCAGGCTGTTTTTGTGTCAATATTAAGATGTTTTTTATATGCACATATATATGGAGATAACATTTCTTTCTCAATAAATTGAGAATCTGCAATATTCTTACATAAAATGGCTGATAATGTCTTGAAGTCCGGGATTTTTTACCTGTTTTTCACCCATAAAAATCAAGCATCTCATCACTCAAGTACATGATTTGAGAAATAATTCATGTTTGGAGCATGAATGCTGCAGGATAATATTACAGATTCACAATTTATTGAGAAAAAAAAAAAAACATGCTGTCTGGATATTTATTAGATCAGCTCTTTCAGGCTGATTTAATTCCAGTACATTTCAAACCGATGGCGAATTATGTGAACCTGCTAACCGATGTTAATTATGGCATAAAAAGAACAAAGGAGCTCATAAAAGAGGAATTAGCTTTGGGAAACAGAAGCCAATATTCATGAAAAAACATAATTGTTTTGATAGCGTTCAGATACGCTATCTTATCCAACACCCCGAGGCTCTTTTAAAATGATCAAGCGTTTAGGGCATAAAACACTTTTCATTTTCCATCCACTTACTTTATTATAGTCCGACTGTATTCAGCGGCGCAACATTTCCATATTTAGAACGAGTCACCGAAGAAAAGCTCGTAAAGTTACAGCATGTGATTTATATACTAGTCCGTCAAACTGAGGAGAAACTGTTCGATACGCAGAATAAAAGAGCAGAAAAAAGAGACAGAGACAGAGAGAGAGCGCAAAAGACTGTAAATAAAGAGGGAGTGTTTTTTCCCCTCAAAGTTCTGCTTCAGTGCCATGCTGGATTTGTGATTTCATAGGCTAAACCCCAGGGGAACAGCGTGAAGTAGAGGAACTCATTTCAGCCTGAATTCAGATTGATTTCCTATCCAGTTCCTTCTCAATGGAGGCAGTCCAGGGCCAAATAAACATAAGGTCACTGCATCAATCTCTGCCGCTTCCTTCTCATGCCATCTGATCTAGTTTCACAGCGACGCTTCACGCACTCCAAACACTGAGCTCAACTGGCTCTCGCACTTCGGAAGCAAATTTATTTAATAGACATGCCGGCGGAGTTTACTCGCAATGTTTTGGGCAATAACTTCTGTGTCTGGATTAGCATAATATACTATAATACTAGTGCAGCCATATATAATATGTATACTGGAAGCAAATAAAAAGGTATGTGTATAAATATATGCATTTATTTGATACAAAATAAAACAATAATATTGTGAAATATTAAAACTAAATGATTGAAATCACTGTTTTCCACTGTAATACTTATTTTTAAATGTATATACAGTATATAATTAAAAACACTGCACCTACGCATTTATTTGATCAAAAACACGGCAAAAACTGTTATATTATAAAATATTTACACGTTTACTTATTTTCTGTTTTTATTATTATTTTTTTAGGTATTAATTGAATATATTTGTAAATAAATGTGTTTAAATATATGCATTTATTTGATAAAAATATAATTAAACTAATATTGTAAAAAAATGTAATTTAAATTAAAATAACTGTCGTCCATTTAAATATATTTGAAAAGTTTTTTAAATGCATTAAATTTACACACAAACACAAAGTCACTCAGTCACACACACACAAACATTTTTGATAAAAATACAGTAATATTGTGAAATGTCAAATGCAAATATATATTTTAAAGTGCATTCATTTAAGATGTTTTAATAAATGTGTGTAAAAATATACAGTTATTTGATAGCACCATAAAAACGGCATTATTGTAAAATATTTAATAAAATTATTATTTTACCAATTGTTGCCCATTTTTACACATGCATAGATGTGCATTTATTTGACTAAAAAAACACCATAAAAACAAAAATATTGTGAAATATTAAAACTAAATGCTTAAAATAACTGTCTTCCATTTTAATATTTCTATTTTTAAATGTGTGTGTGTGTATATATATATATATATATATATATATATATATATATATATATATATAATATATATATATATATATATATAAATATAAATATATATAATAAATAAGTGTACCTATGCATTTATTTGATCGAAAATACAGCAAAAACAGTTATATTGCAAAATCATTTTTTTCTACTTATTCTCTTTTTTAAATATTTTTTAAAAAGTAATAGTATATATAATGAAAAGTAACTGAATATATTTTATATATTAAATAAATGTTTACAATACACTAAAATACAATAAAACTGTGAAATGTCAAATGTAAATATATTTTAAAGTGTATTCATTTATTTAAGATAATTTTAATATATTTTTTCTTTAATATTTGATTAAAAAAAACACCACAAAACATATATTTATATAAAATTTAAACACATACACATACTCACAGTCACACACACACACACAAATACAAGTTTTTTCAGTTCCATGCTTGCTTTCATTACTTATCTGGTCTGTCTGTTTTATTTGTTAAATATGACTGTATATTTGTGTTTGTGTTCATGTTATCTATCAACTTCATGTACAGCGTCCTTGGGTTTTTGAAAGGTGCTATACAAATAAAACATTATAAATAAATAAATAAATTAAATGCATCTTTGATAAAACAAATACAGTAATACTGTGAAATGTCAAATTTCAATATATATTTAAAGTGCGTTAATTTATTTAAAATATTTTTTAATAAAAGTGTGTATAAATATATGCATTTATCTGATAAAAATACAATAAAACAGTAATATAGTGAAGTATTTAAAATAAATTATTAAAATACATGTTTTCCATTTTAATGTTGTCAGTTGCTCTAAAAACTTTGCTTGAGTTTGACAGTAATTTAACAACTTCAAATAAAGAGTATCTTGTAACTTGACAAGCTCGTTTCAAAATAGCTCCCCAACACTGCACGTGTACACACTTCCATTCAAGTCTGACACAACAAACTGCTAAAAGCACAGCTTCATCTGCTGACATTTAAATAATGCAACCAATGCTAATCTTAATTAGCATAGCATATGCTGTCAGCTACTGCTGACTGTTTAGAAACTTAAAATACATGCTTTAGTGCTACGCTTACGTAATGTGCACCTCTCAGCCGACAGAAACAAGTGAACGCTACAACAATGGAGAAAACCTGCCCTTCATCAAACTTGGAAGACCTGGGCTCTGTCCCAAAACACACTGAGCTGTTATACTGATACTCTAATACACATTATGTTTATTTAGATTATTTAATTTTTTTTGTAATAAATTGAGAGTTTACATCTCAAATGCTGACTTATCTTGAAATTCTGACTTAATATCCACAGTTCTTTTTTTTAGAACTGCATTTCAGAGTTTATATCTCGCAATATCAAGTTAGAAACTGCAAGTTTGCATGGTATATTTACTGTCCCTTGAAAATAACTCAACATACAGTCATTATTGTCAAAATAGCTGGCAACAAAAGTGAGTACACCCTAAATGATAACAGCATGTCCTATTCATCATGTTCTTGTTTTTGTCTGCTTGACAGGACCATACAAAGTTGTGTATCTTGTATTAGAGCAGATAAAATTTGGTGCTTTGAGTACAATTCTCTCATACTGATCACTGAATGTTCAACAAGGCACCTCATGGCAAAGATCCCTCCGAAGATTTGAGAATTAGAATTGTTGCTCTCCACAAAGATGGCCTAGGCTATACAAGGTTCAGTAACAATATAAACCGAGTTACAGTATTGTGGTCAGGGTCATACAGAGGTTTTCCAAGACAGGCTGCATTCAGAATAGGCCTCGCAAGCATGGATCAACAAAGTTGAGTGCTCGTTCTGCGCGTCAGGTGCAGAACCTGGCTTCAAAAAACAGATGCATGAGTGCTGCCAGCATTGCTTTAGAGGTTGCAGAAGTAGAAGCTCCGCTTGTCAGTGCTCAGACCATATGCTGCACACTGCAACAAGTAGGTTTGCATTGACGTCATCCGAGAAGGAAGCCTCTTTTGAAGCTGGCTTACAAGAAAGCCTGCAGTGTTTGCTGAAGACAACCTGTCCAAGAGCATGAATTACTGGAACCATGTCCTATGGTCTGATGAGACCAAGATAAACTTGTTTGGCTCAGATGGTGTCCAGCATGTGTGGTGATGCCTTGGTGAGGAGTACCAAGAAAACTGTGTCTCTCCTACAGTCAAGCATGGTGGTGGTAGCATGAGTGCTGTGGATCATTGAGGAAAACATGGATTCCATTATTTACTGTGCAATTCTGAAGCAGAACATGATGCCTTCCCTTCAGAAACCGGGCCGAATGACAGTTTTCCAACATGATAATGACCCCAAACACACCACCAAGATGACAATTGACCCTACTGAGCACCTATGGGGCATCCTCAAGCAGAAAGTGGAGAAACACCATGTGCCTAACATCCAGCAGCTCCATGATGTCATTATAGAGGATTTGAAGAGGATCCCAACAACAACCTGTACAGCTCTGGTGAATTCCATGGCCAGAATGATTAAGGAAGTGCTAGATAACAATGGTGCTAACACAAAATACTGAAACTTTGGACACAGATTTGACAAGTTCACTTAGGGTGTACTCACTTTTGTTGCCAGCTGTTTTGACAATAATGGCTGTATGTTGAGTTATTTTTAGGGGACAGTAAATATACACTGCTATACAAGCTGCACATTGGCTACTCTAAAATATATCCAAGTTTCATTTCTATAGTATTGTCCCTTGAGAAGATGTACTAAAATGATTGCTGAAATGTCAGGGGTGTATTCACTTTTGTGAGATACTATATGCATGTATGTACATGCTGTGAGATATAAGGTTTTTATTATTCCTTTTTTTAATTCCATGACAAAAGCTTCCATACTTCAGAATTTCATTATTTATAGATAATTTTGCACCTTTTGGCACAACCTTTACGTCAGGAACAGACATGCGATCCCCTAAACGCTCACATACGCTTTTTGAAAATTCTGACTTTTTGTTTAGAATTGTAAGAAAAAAGTCAGAATTGTGAGATAGAACCTGAGAATTGCAAGAAAAAAAGTTAGAATTTTGAGCTAAAATGTAGCAATTTATTATTATTATTATTCCATGATAAATAAAGCTTCCATACTTAGAATTTAATTATTTATAGGTCATTTTGCACCTTTTGGCACAACCTTTACGTCAGGAACACACGTGTGATCCCCTAAACGCTCACTTACGTTCTTGGAAAATTCTGACTTTTTTCTTATAACTGCTAAGTTTCTATCTTACAATTAAGACTTTTCTTTGCAAAATTGTGAGTTAAATTGCAAGTTGTGAATTTATATCTTGCAATTCTGATTTTGTATCTTGCAATTCTCACTTTTTTTTTAGAATTAGAATTTGTTAAGAAGAAAGTCAAAATTGTGAGATAGAAACTGAGAATTGCACAAAAGAAAAGTCAGAATTTTGAGATACAATGTAGCAATTATATTTTTTATTATTCCAAGATGGATAAAGCTTCCATATTTCAGAATTTCATTATTTATAGGTAATTTCATACCTTTTGGAACAATCTTCATGTCAGAAACACACATGTGCAACTTTAAAAGCTCACTAGGTCTTTGGGAAGAAGCCATGCTGGTCTAAAACACGTTTTGTGATGACTGACGTAGAACAACACTAAACTTTAACCTTTTTTAAGGAACAACAACATGTTAGTCTGCAATTGCTTTCACACAGCCGTGAAGCTCTGATGTCCAGCTGGACCAGGATGATACGCCTCCAGTTCAGTCCGCTTCTCTCCTTTCAGCTACAGAAGAGCGTGTAATCGAGTGGCTTTTAGTAGATTTAACATAAGGAAATGACAGCACGTTCTCAGGATGGTAATCTCCTCACACGCTCAGTGTGAGCACCGCATCATGAATGTTTCATCTCCCATATTACCGGGACTCTTTTCAGACCCGCTCCGAACGCTCACAGAGATACGAACATCAGTTAAGTCTACTGCACCTCAAAGGGGAAAAAAAGACCATTTCTCAAGGAAAGAAATACATTTCCCCAAATTGATTACTTGCTAGGCAAACCAGTGATTTAATCTCGCAATTCTGTCGAACAGGCAGCTAAGATGTGATGTTTCTACTCCTTTTTCACATCAGAGCTGCTCTGAAACTCTTCTACGAAATACACATCCCTGTGTGCTGTGTAACAATGACATATCCAGCTTAAACACTATGGATGAAGTTCTGGTTAAGCACACACATGGGCAAACATTCAGATGAGGCAACGGTTTACATTTTACTCTCTTGTTCTTGGACAGAGAAATGACTATTCATGTTTCTGAGTGCTGCTCAATCTTGGAAACTGACCTTGGAGTACATTTAGAGTTTGAACTCAAAAAACCCCCCAAAAGGGTCAGCCAATTCACCATTAAAGTTCATCACATGTGTTTAACTGCCATTCAAAAATGTTGGATTGATAAGATTTTTATGAAAGGAGTCTCTTAAGCTTACTAATGTTGCGTTTATATGATAAAAAAAAAAAATTAAATTAAATAATAAGTAATATTATTACAACTTAAAATAACTGTTTTCTGTGGGAATACATCTTAAAATGTAATTTATTTCTGTGGTCAAAGCTGCATTTTCAGCATCATTACTCGAGGCTTCAGTGTCACATGATCATTTAGAAACCATTCTAATCAGGGTTGCCAGGTATTTTGCTTTAACCCTGGCAACAGCATAAAAGTAGCCCAATTCTGTGGGAAAAGTGTGGATTTGGCAACACTAACTCTAATATGCTGAGTTGCTGCTTAAGAAATATTTCTGATTATTATCAGTGATGAAAACAGTTGTGCTGCTTCATATTTCTGTGGAAACCATGATACATTTAATTTTTTATGATTCTTTCATGAATAGAAACTTCAAAAGAACAGCATTAATTTGGATTAAAATGTTCTGTAACATTATAAATGTTATTACTGTCATTTTTACTAACTATAATACACTCCACCTGAATAAAAGTAACAATTTTGTAAATAAAAAATATAACATAACATAAAATATAATATAATATAAATGTACATAGAACGTTTGGACAATACTGTACTACCAGATATGCTGTCCACAATATTCTAAATACATGCAGTAAACAACCAATATTATGAAATATTATTACAAATTAACCATTTTCTATGGCAATATATGTTAACATGCAACTTATTTATGTGATCAAAGCTGAATTTTCAGCATCATTTCTCTAGTCTTCACTGTCACATGATCCTTCAAAATTATTATTACGAGGGTTGCAACTGCGTGAACTGGAAGAGGATAAAAGTAGCTTAATTCTGAAGGAAAAGTGTGGACTTGGCAACACTGATTCTAATATGCTGAAACATTTCTGATTATCATCAATGATTTGTGCTGCTTCATATTTTTGTGGAAACCATGATACATTTAATTTTTCAGGATTCTTTCATGAATAGAAACTTCAAAAGAACAGCATTAATTTAGAAAAGAAATTTTCTGTAACATTTTTATATGTCCTTACTACTCTCATTTTTACTAAATATAATACATTCAAGCTAAATAAAAGTGTCAATTTTGTAAATAAAAATATAATATAATATACAACTTTTGGACAGTACTGTACTACTGTACTACCAGATATTCAATATTCTGAATATCTGCAGTAAACAACCAATATTATGAAATATTATTACAATTTAAATTAACTGTAAAATGTAATCCATTTCTGTGATAAAAGAATTTTCAGCATCATTTCTCCAGTCTCCACCTGCACATGATCGTTCAGAATCATTCTTGCCAGGGCTGCCAGGTCAAATTGTGTAAATTGGATATCAAAATCGCTCCAAAATAGTTCTGTGCAGTTCTACTTTATCAAAAAAAAAAAAAAAAAAAAGAAAAAAGAAAATTGCATTCCAGGAGAAACAGGATTTTGTTTTAACCCCAACAACAGTATAAAAGTAGCCCAAATCTGTGGGAAAAGTGTGGATTTGGCAACACTGATTCTAATTTGCTGCTCAAGAAAAATTTCTGATTATTATTAGTGATGACTTTAATCAGTCATCACTAATAGTTGTGCTGTTAGTGACAGTTGTGCTGCTTCATATTTTTGCGGAAACTGTGATACATTTTACTTTTCAGGATTCTCTGATAAACAGAAAGTTCAAAAGAACAGCATTTATTTGAAAAATACATTTCATGTAACATTACAAATGTCCTTACTGCCATTTTTACGAAATATAATGCATCCTCGCTGAATAAAAGTATCAGCTTCATAAGTGTAAATAATATAATATAATATAATATAATATAATATAATATAATATATGTACATACAATGACTTTTGGACAATACTGTACTACTGTACGACTAGATATTTTGTCCAAAATGTCTGCAGTAAACAAATAATACATAGAATGCGGACTGCGATAAATTGGGTTTGTTTAAAAACAAAATGCCACAAAACAAGGTCTTAAACTTTAGAAGAAAGTAGCTGCATTCAAAATCCCATGCACTGCATTTGATGAACAACTTACTCCTCTATCGAGGGACATTATGCAAGAAAACAGATCTCCAGGATCAATACCGAGCAGCTCTAGTGTATTTATACATGACCACCAACCACAACAGCGTGATTAACTTTGCTCTCCTACCTGGACTCTGCTGCTGGGCTCCTTTTTAATCCATTTAATGACCGTCTCATAGACCAGCTCCTCTGCTTTCGTGTTCAGGCTGTCGTTGGACATGTAGCTAACCAGGTCTTCTTTGGAAATGTTGAGGATCTCATCCTGACCTGCCACGTCTGGGAAATTCTGCAGGGCGAAGGCCTTTGCCATGTTGTGAAGTTCGGTGCACTGCATCGCCTCGGCCATGGCCAACACTCCCAGACAGTTAGCGGCCGTCAGCTGTTTCTCTGTGAGAGACGTACACGTACACACATGAGCTGGGAATGAGAGGTGTTTGGAAGATTAAATTGATCCAAGTGTGTTGCTGTGGAAAAGGCGAGTGTAATATCTCAAGCAGCTAACGGGAAAAAGACCTAAGCATGGGAATCGATTGGCCAGGAGGGCAGGAGGCTCATCGGAGACTTTGATTCATCCAGACAGACACAGACCTTTTCTACTGCATGAAAGGTCAACAAAACCACTACTAACCCCACGCTTACTTCATTGCACACAACTAAAACAGCAGTTTTGGTTTAACGTCAACATTAAACCTATATACTATCCTTTTTAGTTCCGTTATGAGAAACTCAGCGAAAAAGTAGTAACGTAAATAAAATGTTATAAATAAATGAAATATAAATATAAATATCATATTATAATCTTACGTAAGCAGTAGGTCAAGGACTGAAATCTGAAATAAAATGGATAAAAGTGTCTACTGAATGCATAAAAATAAATAAATATATTTTTTATTAAAACATATATAATATAAACTTATATTAAAAGTATTTATATTTTCAGTATTTATATTTTATATGTATAATAAATGTTAAATGTTAGAAATAAATTATTTTATAAATACAAAATAATATCGGAAATAAACATTATGAAATACAGAAAAATTAACCAACCATCCTTAACTGGCATTTTAAAACTTTTAAATAAATGCAAAATAGATATTTTATATCTACAATAAATGTTAAATGTTATTAAAAAAAAATGATTTTTATAAATACAAAATAATATCAGAAATAAACATTATGAAAAACATAAAAATTAACCAACAATATTTAAGCGGCATTTTAAAACATTTTAATAAATGCAAAATATATATTTTATATATACACAATAAATGTTAAATGTTACAAATAAATGATTTTTATAAATGCTAAATAATATAGGAAATAAACATTATGAAATACATAAAAATTAACCAAGTGTCTTTAAGTGTCATTTTAAAACTTTTTAATACATGCAAAATAAATATATCTACAATAAATGTTAAATGTTATAAATACATTGTTTTTATTAATACAAGAAAATATCAGAAATGAACATTATAAAATATATATAATTAACCAAAATTTTAAAAACATAAACATATGTTGTACAGCATAATAATGCTGAAAAGTAAAATTTTTATTAAAACATTTAAGGCATGTATTATCCATTTTTCTTCATGCAATGCATTTTCAAGTTTTATTGGATAATGATGTGATGGCATAAATCATGGATTTAATTTCTCAACATCTTGCATTTTTTTTTAATCGTCCTTCTTTTTTTGCAGTTCTGTTTTGTGCAATAATTATAATTAATTTTGATTAATAATGCCTGTTTATTCTTGATTACATATTAATAATATACCATTATATATTATACCAATATATATATATAATATACAATATACCAACATAAAAAAAAAAGAAAAAATATTTATATAAATACAGGTATAAGTACACAAGTGTAAGAATAAATAAAATAACTTAATAAATATATATTATTTATTTTATGATATATTTTGAAAATTAAAAAAATGTTATAGATATCTTATACATGTGTGTATGTGTGTGTATTTTATGCAGTGCATTTACTGGATAATGTTATGGCATAAATTGTGCATTTCTCAACATGTCTATTATTGTTTGCTATTATTGTGGTAATCTGTATTACTATTAAGTTACTCCATCTTTTATTTATAAAATTTTAGAAAGGCTGCATTACATACAAAAGTAAACATTTGTAGATTTTATTTGGGTGTAATTGCAGGTATGAGCATTATTCTTACTGTGTTAAATCCTATGACGAGCTGTGGATAAAGGCGTAAAGAAAACAGCACTCAAATAACACTTCTCCCAGCACTCAAAACACAATTACGTGTAATGAAAGCACATGCGCTTATGAAAGCGGAAATGGCTTCGATTTCTATTACCAAATATTTCAATGCACAATCTTGACTGTAAGAGCTCAAAACTCTTCCCCGCTGATGAAATCTTGAAGACGAATCTCTTTCGAAGAGCGTTCACTTTTCATATGCATTCAAGTGTCATGTAGCGGTTATCTAAAAACGGTCACGCTAACAAGACCGTCTAAAGTCAGGCTTGCACATCTCGACTTTTCATTTCTAACTTTTGTATACTGAAGTAGATGGAACACTCCAGCGAATCCCTACAGGAGAGAATGTCATTTCATAGGCGTCGAGGTGCTGATAGATTAATAAGCTTCGGATCCCAGGGGTTCATGGGAAGAGGAGCACAAACCAGAGCTGTCAAAGCCACCGACATCGACTTTTTGATTCCGAAGCTAAACTCATTATTCACATTCCTCGCACCTGCCTTATTAACAGCAAATGTAAAAAGGGCATAATTCATGGCAGTGTCAGAAAGCATTTCGATTACTCAATTCGGTTAAGTGCTGTCAAATACAGCGGGAAAAAGTCACTTTGTCATTAGCTTTTTAAAATTCAGTTCAATTATTTACAAGAGTGACAACCACATTCTACAACCAAATTCACTCCCAAAAATTAATAATGAATGATAATGCATATTTACTGTCTTTCACACAGGTATACTAAAAAATAAATAAATGTGACCTTGGACCACAAAACCAGTTATAAGTAGCCAAAAATGCATCGTATGGGTCAAAATTAACGATTTTTCTTTTATGCCAAAAATCATTAGGATATTAACTAAAGATCATGTTCCATGAAGATATTTTGTAAATTCCCTAACGTAAATATATTAAAACATAATTTGTGATTAGTAATATGCATTGCTAAGAACCTCATTTGGACAACTTTAAAGGAGATTTTCTCAATATTTCGATTTTTTTGCACCCTCAGATTCCAGATTGTCAAATAGTTGTATCTTGACCAAATATTGTCTTATCCTAACAAAAAAAATACAAACACATTTATTCAGCTTTCAGACGATGTATAAATCTCAATCTCAAAAAAATGATCCTTATGACTGGTTTTGTGGTCCGGGGTCATAAACAAACAAACAAACAAACAAACAAACAAACAAATAAACATACATACATATATATAAAAAAATAATTACATAAATAAATACTGAATAGGCGTAATAATACAAATAAATGCATATAATAGAATGTATATTTTATATGTAAATTAAATGTTATAAATATTAGTACAAACAGGAGTTTACAACAGGAGCTGAAAATAAAGAAATATCTGAAAGTTAGTTCAAACACTAATTTTAAATATCTAGTAATTTTACTGTAAATATATCATGTTTTATGATGTATGTTTATGGTGTTATTCATGCTGAAAAGTAAAATTTCTATGAAAACTACAAACGGAAACTACAATTAGATTGATTTTTTTTTTTTTAATTGTCATTCTATTTCAATTTTGTTTTATGTAATAATTATCATTAACCTTCACTAGTAATGCTTAATTATTCTTTTTACACATTCATAATATAAATAACAGGCTCAGTGAGAAAACTCTCCAAAATTAATTATGAAAAATATTTATATAAATAAAATGCACAGGTGTAATAATAAATAATAATAATCATATATAAATAGAGATATTTTGATTATTAATTTAAAAATAAAAATAAAAAAATTATATAAAATATTTTAAAAATAATATTTTATAAATATTATTTTATATTAAATAAATATTATAAAAATAAATCAATATTTTAAAAATAAACTACACTTGCATAATAATAGATGGATGGATGAATGATGGATAGATAGATAGATGCTACTTAAAAGTAAAATTTCTATGAAAACTACAAAAGTAAAACTACAATTAGAACATGATTCTAACTGATTCTAAGAAGATCATATTTCTTATGTTACAAAAACAGCTTTCTTCCATCTTAGAAACATTGCCAAGCTACGAAACATCTTACCTGTTTCTGACGCAGAAAAGCTAGTTCATGCACTCATGACCTCTAGACTGGACTATTGTAATGCACTACTAGGTGGTTGTCCTGCATCTTCAATAAACAAGCTACAGATAGTTCAAAATGCAACTGCTAGAGTCCTTACCAGGTCAAGAAAATATGATCATATTACCCCAATTTTAAAGTCTCTGCACTGGCTGCCTATTAGGTTCCGCATCAGCTACAAAATAGCACTTCTTACCTATAAGGCACTTAATGGTTTAGCTCCTGCGTACCTAACTAGTCTTCTAGTTAGCTACAATCCATCACGCTCCCTAAGGTCACAAAACTCTGGACTGTTGGTAGTTCCTAGGATAGCAAAGTCCACTAAAGGAGGTAGAGCTTTTTCGTATTTGGCTCCCAAACTCTGGAACAGCCTTCCGGATAACGTTCTGGGTTCAGACACACTCTCTCTGTTTAAATCTAGATTAAAGACACATCTTTTTAGCCAAGCATTCAAATAATGCATCTCATAAACTTTTTATGCAGTTACATCTGATCAAATGTTCATCATTAATCTTTTAGCTCTGGTTGAACAAATCTTTCTTTGCTTGCTTTGAACAGCAGCTACGCTAATTATGTTCCTATCTGTTCTCTGTTTCTGCCATGGGACTGACATCCCGTGGTAACTAGGAACTCACAAGCTCCAGTCTGGATCCAGAACACTTAAGAAGAGATGATGCCAACCCCTCAGAGGACTTCAGATGATGCCAACCCTGAAACAACATACAGCGCTACCCAATTTTGCTACAAATTTATGGTGTTCTTTGTCTGTTTGATTACGTCATAAATTGATCTTTACCATACATCTCGGCCACATGTACATCAACTTGACAGTCACCACTGTAAGCTACTACTAAATATACTGTAAAAACTTTAATTTGGTGTAAAGTTGCTTTGCAACGATATGTATCGTGAAAAGCGCTATACAAATAAATTTGAATTAAATTGAATTTTTAACTAATATTGCTTAATTACTCTTGTTTACACATTTATAATATAAATAACAGGCTCAGTGAAAAAAGAAATTAAATATGAAAAACATTTATATAAATAAAATGCACAGGTGTAATAATAAATATTAATAATCATATATAAATATAAATATTTTGAGCATTAAATTAAAAATGTTATCCTAGAAAATGTATAAAATAAATATTACAATATTTTAAAATAATATTTTATAAATATTATTTAATATTAAATAAATATTTCAAATAAATATTTTAATAATAAATAAGTATTGTAAAAATAAACTACACAGGCATAATAATAAATAAATAAATATATTTAGACAGACAGACAGATAGACAGATAGATAGATAGATAGATAATGCTAAAAAGTAACATTTATATGAAAACTACAAAAGGGAAAATACTATTAGAACATGATTTTTTTTTTTTTTAATTGTCATTCCATTTTTTAATCTTGTTTTGTGCAATAATTATTATTATTAACTTTTACCAATATTGCTTAATTATTCTTGTGGAAATTAAATATGAAAAATATTTATATAAATAAAATGCACAGGTGCATTTATTTAATAATAAACATTAATAATCATAAATAGAAATATTTTGAATATTAAATGAAAAATTTGATCTAATTAAAAAAACGTATAAAATAAATATTAAAATATTTAAAAAATAATATTTTGTAAGTATTATTTTATATTACATAAATATTTTAAAAATAAACTACACAGGCATAATAATAAATATATTTAGATTAGATATATTTAGATTTAGATAGATAGATAGATAGATAGATGGATAGATAGATAGTCAGACAGACAGCATCTCAATTCCAATTCTGAAGCTGAATTGACATGTAAACCACATTCTCAATTCAGTTCTGAATGGTGCCGAGCCGCCCGACAGGATCTACATGCTAAAATATGTATGGATTGACTCCTCAGAGTCTGGCTCCTGGTGCAACATATGACTAAAATATTCCGACAAGCATTCAGATTACTAGAAATTACTGCATATCAACCGTCAAGACGTCTGATTCGCAAGCAGCGCGCGAGTCATTACTACCGCTGTAATGAGCAACTGTATTTCTGATTCACTTCAGTCCACAGCAGAGCGTGTTGGTGTGTGTGTTGTGCTCATGTGTCAATCAACATAACACAAGCCTCCAGCTCTGAACGGGGAAACAGAATCCAAAAAGAGAGAGTGAGACATGGACAGAATGAATAATGAGCGTATTCCCTGACGGCTTCACCATGAAGTTCCAGTAAATTACTCCAAGATTTCAGAGTACCTACAAAAACAAACTCATTAGAAAGCCTATTACCATAATTTGTCCATGAGAGATTGAGAGCTACAGTCATGTCCTGCTTTTACTGCAGCATTTATTTCCTGAGGTGCTTGTACAATGTTACTCAAGGTTACTTCCACCAAAAACAGTTTTGCATGACTGTTCTTAAACCCTCTCTCTGACCAGACATGATGTGACAAGTTTCTCTGAGCAATCTGTCTGAAAATTCAAACTAACTCATATTGGGTTGTATTAAATGCATGCAATTTAGTGTCTGAATTAGTTGCATGCTTTTGGTTAAATCTCTGGGGAAACATTTCATCTGGCAGGTTCTTACCGAGGAAGGAGACACAGACTTTGCAGAAAGTGTTGAACTGGAACTTGTTGGCCGCCTCCAGTAAGGTCTTGGCATTGGCCGAGTCGATAATGAGGGAGCCGGTGTAAACAAACTCCAGGAGAAGCTCCAGAACATCTGAACTGATGTTGCTCATTGTCAGCTGCATCTTCTCACCGTTTCTGTTCTCCCCCGATAACCTGGACACAGTATGAAGAAGGTTAAACCAGACACCTGCAGCTTGCGTCTCAATTGAAACTAGAAGTGAAGGGGGTGAAAGACAAAAAAAAAAAAGGTGTATTTTCAGTGTATAACAACTTTGCTTTTTGGTCTGGTTCTCACACAAAGCTATTGTATGACTTCAGGACAGTGCTGTCATTGTTAGCTAAAACTACAACTATTAAAACGGTTTTCGTTAACTGAAATAAACCTGAAATAAAATATTAAATATTAGATGAAAAATTTTAACTTAACCATTAAACATTAGAAAAAAAATTGAAATTCTGCCTTAGCAACTAACTGAAATAAAAGCACTAAAATGAAATACAAATGAATTAAACCCAAATAAAAATACACAACAAAATTATTTTTTTATTAGTTTTTAATTTTAGCTTAAGTTACCTAAAAACAGAACCTAAAATTATAAAGAAAACTGAAATAAAAGCTCATTTAAAATATTGATTAAAAACATTTTTTTTAATTTATTTATTTATTTATTTATTTTTTAAAATCGCAACAACTTTTGGTCTGTTCCTCACACAAAGCTATCGTACGACAGTACAGTGCTGTTATTGTTAACTAAAACTAATACCATTAAAAATTGTTTCGTTAACTGAAATAAAGCTGATATAAAATATGAATATTAGATGAAAATGCTTAAACTTAATCATTAAACATTAGAAAAAAGTTTTGAAACGCTGCCTCAGCAACTAGCTGAAATAAAATAAGCAATAAAATTAAGTAAAAATGAATTAAACCTAAATAAAAATACACAAAAAAATACAGAAACATTTTTTTTATTAGCTTTTAATTTTAATTTTAGTTTAAAGTTGCTAAAAATGTAACCTAAAATTATAATGAAAACTGAAAATATAAAAATAAAAGCTAATTCAAAATATTGATTAAAAATGTGTATTTTATTTTTAGTGTATAACACAATTCTATCATATGACTTCGGAACAATGTTGTTATTATTAACTAAAATCATTCAATTTCATTAACTGAAAAATAGCGGGATTTAAACAAAATATAAATATTAGATGGAAAAACTTTTACAAAATAATATTTTTATTATTATGAAAACAACAAACAAAAATATGTTTAAGTATTAAATAAAATTAAAAACATTTAATTAAAATTAATTACATTTTTAAATTTTATTAAATTTTTTAATAAAGTTTTCATTTTAATTTTAGTTCAAGTCACTAAAAACTCAAAATTAAAATGAAAACTAAAATTATGCACATTAAAGCTAATTCAAAATATTAATAAATGCTATAATAGTTCATAAATAACACTGAAATAATAGTGCTTCAGAAGACGTGTATGGACTACTTTTTTTTTTTTTTTTTTAAGATTTATTTTTGCCATTTTTGCCTTTATTATGATAGGAAAGTGTAGAATAGACTGGACGCGAACTGGAAAAGACAGGAAGATTGGGAAAGGTCCTCGAGCCGGGATTCGAACTCGGGACGTCTGTAGCGCAAATACGCTATATGTCGGCACGCTGCCGACAAGGCTATTGAGTACATTTAGGGCTATCTTATGGTCTTTTCGGAGTCACTACTACATCACTGCATGAAGATTTCATAATAATTTTACACTGAAAAAACACAGCATACTGAACGACATAAGGCAGATTAAATAAGTGTTAGTTTTTGAGTGAACTATTCCTTTAAGAAACAATTAAAAACCTATCAAGGAGTGCAAAGTGGGATGGACTCATTCGGAGGAGCATCAACTAAAGCTGTTCAGTGAGTGTGACTCAAAGTCAAGCCTGTGAGTTTCTCTACAGCAGCGCTTGAGGAAAAACTTGAGTGAGCTGCTATGCATTTTCATGCATAATACATGTTTAAAGGCATATGGAGTGTGCAGATTGCCTGGCTGCTGAGATGAGCTGCTCTCCGTCTAGAAGAGGGCCGCTGGCTTAGCATATCTGCTGAGGGCTGATTGGCAGACGGACGCACCGCGGCTTTGGTTTCTGCCATTGTTTGGGTGCGCGTCTTTAGACACTAAACCTATAAACCTCAATTATCAGGGACGCTGAAAAAAGACAAAGGTGTGTCGAGAAACAAAAGCTCATAGTGATGTTTCATTAATGGACGGCCACGTCCAACAAGCGGTTAGACACGGCAGTGAGGGAGAAATAATAATGATGGTAACCGCTCTTCTGCCTCGGCTAACGCTTCCTATTCTACTCGAGACACATGCATTAAAGGTGAAGTGTGTAATTTCCTACTATCAGCAGCAAATGTAATTGTAAAAAAAAACTGCACTGTGGTAAGAAAATGTGGTGTCTGTAAGCATCTCAGGAAGACAAACACATTTCCCTGATGGATAAAATCAAGTTGCTTTCAGAAACGCATCCAAATAGTCAAAGTAAAAAGGGTGCATTTTCATGCCGCACCAAAACTGGGAGAATAACGTGTTTTAGCATCAAAAATGACATTTCCTCTTTAAATCAAAGCAAAAATTTGCTAAAAAGGTCCACACCCTCAGATCACCAGAGATGTAGATGAGTTTGTTTCTTCGTCAGATTTGGAGAAATGTAGCATCACTTGCTCACCAATGGATCCTTTGAATGGGTGCCGTCAGAATGAGAGTTCAAACAGCTGATAAAAACATCACAATAATCTACAAGTAATCCACACCACTCCAGTCCTTTACTAAAATCCATCATTATGATATTTTTAACTTTAAACGGTCACTTTGGTCAAAATACGAGTCTGTAATCCATAAGTGGACAGTGAAAAAGTTCATCCCTGTTGTCTCTCACATTAAAATACATTCACATAGTTTAGGGCGGTTTTGAACTGTTTTTCACTTGTAGTGCATATTTCTCTCCCGATTCCGACCAGATGACTTCTTCACTGTAGAAAGCATTACGATAAAAACGTCTTGCTGGATTTGTCTTATAAACATCCAGCTTTATGCTTCTCAAGATGTTAATTGATGGACTGGAGCGGTGTGGATTACTTGTGGATTATTGTGATGTTTTTATCAGCTGTTTGGACTCTCATTCAGACAGCACTAGGGGTGTGCGATATTGACAAAAAATATCTCAATATTTTCTGGGATTTTATCAATAACGATACATAGATGATATTTTGCTGATTGTGTTATTGTGCTGGTATCTTAAGTACTACCATGGACAGCTGACTTCTAATTTGTTTTTATAATCTTCATATTCTGTATGGTGGTCAGATCACACTGATAGAAATGAATCTTTTCCAATAAATTTAAATAGATTTTTACCTTTTGTGGGCATTTTAACCTTTAAAAAGCCTTTTTTTTTCTAAAAGTGTGCATTATCTTTTTTTTAAATTAAACCTTAAATTCTTACATTTGGGCTAATATCAAGCGAAAGAAATCTATATCAACAAAATTCATCATTTCAATGCAGAGGAAGCACAGAAGCTGCATCTGAAGTGGCATTTAGATGTATTAAACAGTGTGTAAACACAGGTCATAAATGCATTTAAAGGAAAAGTCCACTTCCAGAACAAAAATTTACAGATAATGTACTCACCCCCTTGTCATCCTCTTCTGAAGAAAGAAAGACATTTCAGCATTTTTCTCCATATAATGGACTGATATGGTGCCCCGAGTTTGAACTTCCAAAATGCAGTTTAAATGCGGCTTCAAACGATCTCAAATGCGGTTGTAAATGATCCGAGCCGTGGAAGAAGGGTCTTATCTAGCGAAACGATCGATTATTTTCATAAACATAATACAATTTATATACTTTTTAATGTCAAACACTCGTCTTGTCTTGCTCTGCCTGAACTTTTTTCCGGTTCATGACAGTTGGTGTGTCGGAAAACTCCCATCTCATGTTCTCCCTCGACTTCACCTTTTTTGTTAAGGGTGTTTGATCTTCTTTGCATGTTCACTTTGCAAAGACTGGGTCAGTACTTCTGCAGCGATGTAGGATGATTTTGAAATGATTTTTGAAGTTGAGGGAGAAAATACGATTGGAGTTTTTCGACATACCCTGTCTTGAGCCAGAATACACAGAGTTCAGGAAGAGCAAGACAAGACGAGCGTTTTAGATTAAAAAGTATGTAAATTGTATTTTTTTAAATGAAAATAACCAATCATTTCGCTAGATAAGACCAATTTACAACCGCATTTGGGATCGTTTTAGGTCACATTTAAACTGCATTTTGGAAGTTCAAACTCGGGGCACCATATCAGTCCATTACATGGAGAAAAATCCTGAAATGTTTTCCTCAAAAAACATAATTTCTTTACGACTGAAGAAAGAAAGACATGAACATCTTGGATGACAAGGGGGTGAGTACATTATCTGTAAATTTTTGTTCTGGAAGTGGACTTTTCCTTTAATAATGGATTTGTTTTTATAAACATGCAGCTTTTGCCTTCTCAAGATGTTAACTGAAGGACTAGAGTGATGTACATTACTTGTGATGTTTTTATCAGCTGTTTGGACTCTCATTCTGACGGCACCCATTCACTGCAGAGCATCCATTAGTGAACAAGCGATGGAATGCTACATTTCTCCAAAACTGATAAAGAAACAAACTCATCTAGATCTTGGATGGCCTGCAGATGAGTACATTTTCAGCAAATGTTCAATTTTGGGTAAGCTATTCTTTAAAATTCTACATATATTTGTAACATAAGCACAGACAAATACACACTACATGTGACAGACAGACACACAGACAGACAGCGAGATGTAAGCAGGGAAGGAAAGGAAGGGGGTAGAAAATCAGTTCTGCCACAGGGAACCAGCAGCCATCCTACAGGGAAAGGGACCATTCCATGACTGGGACGTGGATTTACTTTCAAACACCTGCCAAAACAGAGTTCAACACGGCCTGCGTACGAACGGTGACATTAGTCGTTATAAGAGCTTTGACTTGGAGGAGGCAAAAGGCAGAGTATGAGGTGAGGTGGGTGTCTCTGGCGCTGGCTGAAAAATCAAGAAATGTTACTCCTGAAAAGAAAAACAAAAATGCAAAGTTTATTGCTGTCAGGTGTAAGTGGAGGAGGAGAAATATTAAGAAAGAAAAGGCAAAAAGTAGTCGACCGTTGAGAGGTGGGAAAGAAAAAGAAAATAGAGATTCAGCCCTCTCTCTGTCCCTGAGATCACGCTCACACTCGCACTATTTCCACAAACACCGCTGCTCAGAAAAGAGCTATCGGGCCATATTTTTATTCTCAAGTATGATCACGTGTCTGCCCTGAAAAAAAAAATCTATTATACTGATATTGACTATTATATTGATTAGACTGGGAAAATACAGTGACAAAAGTATGGCACTCAAAAGGGGAGAAAAGACTTTTAAGAATGAAGGAGTGCATAAGTGCGTGATAATTCTGGTTTCTAAAACGCATTCTTTTGGATATATTCTCAGGCAGCATCAGCCCAGAATGCTTTGCAACAATTCAAATAAATCAATAAATAAATAAACAAATTTCTAAACAAATAACATATAACACAAATAAATAAATAAATAAATAAATAAGTGCATTAAAAACTATAATTAGACACACAAAAAAATACATTTTTAAAGTTAACAAAAACTAAAAATATATATACAAATAAATATTTTAAGCCAAAAATAAGCAAGTTTATAAATACACACATAAATAAATACATGCACAAATAAACAAACAAACAAATAAAAACTTAAAAAAAAAAAAAATAGAAAAGAGCTTTTTGGCCACACATATATATATATATATATATAAATAAATAATGAATAAATAAAAGTACATAAGTGCTAAATATAAAAAAATGAAATGGAATATAAATTAATGTATAATTAAATACAAGAATAGTTAAACAAAACAAAAACTTGTGCACAAGTATAAAACACGTCTGCCCTGGAAAAAAAAAAAAAAAAAAAAAAAAAAAAAAAAAAAAAAAAGTAAAAATTAAATGGTTATCAAAATCGTTCTTTTTATCTACTGACTACGACTATTATATTGATTAGACCGGGAAAGTACAGTGATGAAAGTACAGCACTCAAAGGGGCCAAAAACCTTTTAAGAATGACAGGGGTCTCTAAAATAGACACAATTTCCATTTTTCCCATTTTCCAGGAAATGTCGAGCACACTCATTTGCCTACGTCCTTGAGAGAAAAAGCAGTCTGAAAATCTATAAATGTGAGTGCTTGCTTTGTTCCTGTGTTCGCTAACATTACATGCAGACTGTCGGTCAACATTATACCTGATTACACACCTCGGCATGGTTTAATCAACATTTGCTTTCATGAAATCTTCAGAGCGAGCATGAGTACGAGCATGTTATTTGAATGGTAAAGTGTCTTTTTTTTTTTTTTTTTTTTTTTTTTTTAGGTGAAACTACTTTTCTAGTCATGCTTTATGCATAATTTACTTCTATAGCTGATTATGGCATCAACCTATGGTGGTTTGCAAAACTCCCAAAAACTACTAGACTAGACCACCTGAGGAGGTGAAACAAAGTTTATGCATAAATGCATAAATAAAAAAAAAAACGCATATGCACAAATGCATAAACGAATGTGTAAATGTGTGTAAATAAATGTATAAATAAATTCATAAAAATTAAAATAAATGAATGCATAAACATAAATATAAAAAAAACGAAATCAAAGGAAATGCATATGCATAAATTCATGAACAGATCCATGCATTTATAAATGCATGAGCAAATAAATAAAATGTGAATCATGAATAATTGTTCATTATGATAATTAGGACTATACTCTCCAAACAATGGATTATATCAACTCCACAATATTTCTTAAAAATAATTACACTTTAGCTCATGTTTATATTTCTTCTTCCAGACATAAAAGAGGATCAAAAGAAAGCAGCAAAAAATTACAAGTGGGTATCAAACCACTAGACCTTCGGAGTTAAGTGTCCATTTTAATAGAACAAAACAAATCAAGAGTTGTCAAACTAAAGTGGGCTCTTCAACGCCAGCTATCCGTCTCAGACTAATAACGAAGTGTCTATGCTAATATATACGTGAAAACACTCAGCAAGTGGCAACATGATGGATGCACTGCCACAAACAAAGCACAAATATTCAATAAAATCCAGCAGACAGGCTGAATCTCTGGAGATATTGCGAAATTCATAAGCGGCGCTGCCTTGTATCGACGTGAACGAGGCGGCGTTAATGGCTATATATTACATCCAAACGCAGATCCACTTAGTGCATGATTTGCTAAATGGATGAATCACTTTTTAATGCACGTTTTCTCTGCGAATGACAAATACAGCAGGTGTTCTTTATAGACGATTAGATAAACACGGTCCGTTTGACTGATATAAATGATGGGCACCCTGATAGCGACAGCCTGATTCGCTCATTAAAGGGCCGCCAGACGTCTCTGATATTAATCTCAGATTACAGCCCGATGCATGGATCGTTTTCAAGATCAATGTTTCGTTCAGATTTGATATTCATCATACAGGCCTTCCTCCCTTAAAGTTCAAAGACTGAAGTCAATTTTTAATAAAGCACGTCTGAAGTGTAAACAAGCAAATAATTATGCTGAAATAGTGTAAGACCACTCACATTTTTCCCACTAGAAATGCACGATAAATTAATAATGCAAGAGTGTTTTCTGAACGCTTTAGTATGCTGCTGCTTTACGGATCATGACACGCCATTGATTTTATTCTGCCGAACAAAGCTGTTGACTCTCGATTTAATGTAGCGTGAATTTTCAGTCGACAGACAGTTCTATATACATAAACGCACATAAACGTCAGACTGAACTTTCCAACTGAACTCTATGAAGTTGAACTGGATTGAACCGCCTGTTCAAATGCATCGTATTGCTTTAATACCGCTTGACAAGGTTACATATTTTCGACTTTGTGCAAATATAAAGAAACGCACAGAGCTAATGTGTTTTTCAACTGAATGGCGATGATGTGACTTTGTGTGGCTTTGTTCTGTAACCTAATGAGCCGCCTACAGGCATCATATTTACAAGATTATGCTGGTTTCTAAAATGCCATCCCAGAATGCATGTTAGATTGCAATCCCAGAATGCATTGTGACAGGCTCAGTGAAAAATACAAATCAAACTGAAAATTAGTTATTTAAATAAATAGTGTGTGCATATATGTGACCCTGGCTGTGAAAACCCAGCTAAAGTGTTTTTTTTTTTTTTGTGACTTTCTGTTTTCTACATAAAATCATCCTTCATAAGGTAAAGAACGTTCTGTAAAAATGTAACCTTGATATCGTTAATATTAAGACTGAGTAAGGTCAAAGATTAAAATCATAGTGAAAATAATGGATGAAATCAAACTTTGATGCTTGTTATTAGATTTTGAGACTTTAGCCTGATTTCACAGACAGGGTCACATATAATATAAACTTACTATAAACAATTATAATCATGAAAATAAATGAATGCATAAATTAATTAAATGCATATATAAATGCATAAATCTATAAATGAATAAATGCGTTAATGCATAAATAAATTCATAAATAATTGCAGTGAATGCAAATAAATTAATGTATAAATGCATGTGCAAAAATAAATTCATAAATGCATACAAAGATGCATAAATCCATAAATGGATGTGTGCATAAATAAAACAAATAAACAAATGCAAATAAATGAATGTGTAAATAAACCCATGTGCATAAAATAAATGCATAAATACAAAAAGCATAAATGCAAAAATACAAAAAAGCACATACGCATAAATGCATGCATGCATAAATAAACAAAAAACGCAAATAAATGAAGGCATAGATAAATCCATGTGCATAAATTCATAAATCCAAAAATATAAAAAGCAGAAATGCATAAATAAAAAAAAAAGCATATAGGCGTAAATGCAATCTATAAATGCATCCATAAATGAATAAATGTGTAAATATCACATGAATTAATAAGTCAAAATAAGTGTGCATTAATAAATACACAATGCATTTTTGTGAATCATTAACTGTTATTCAACACGATAACGTCAAAGTCAATTACACTCATTTTGTGAGTCCCAAGTGCATGATGTGTTCCAGATCAGTTAGGATGCTGCCTTGGTAGCTCACTAGGTTTTACAGAAATGCTCGTTTCCTCTACATTTTTACAAAAAGACAATCTAGACGTCAATAAGAGTGCGAAATTCCCCATCCAGAGCCCCTTGTTTCTGTGCTTCCAGAGGCAGTGGAACTCAAATCGCTTTGCGAGGTGTATCAGCACATTTTGTGCTTCACCGAGAACAAACTTCTGAGTTATTGCTCCTAATGCAGTTTTCATTGCTGCTGCTCTTGAGATAGTTCAAGTCGACCCGGACTAAATTCACAATCAACCGCTCGGGATTCCCAGGCACAATCTGGCCTTTAAGCTGGAGTAGATGCATCACGATATATATCAGACGGGAATATGAAAGCATTACTGCAATTTCACATGCCAAGCCAACTGAAATCTGTTTGTTCTCTGTGTTCAGTGCCCTGCGTTTGCGTTTAATTTGATGTGACTGAAACGAGGCTGAGAGGGAGAGATGAACAACACAAGCGTGCAATCGGTTGTACTGCTGTGCGCTTTCATTCAACAACACATTAAACCTATAAAGCCTACTGTATGATTTATGATACGCACATTTCTAAGGCATTTAAATGACCAAAAAAATACTCTACAAACGTCCACCTTCACGTGGTTCATGTCTTTATGCTGTTGAAATCTTTACTGATTTCTATGAAGTAAACTTAAGAATAACTTCTATATTATTAGTAATATTTCAAGATGAACACTTGGACTGAAGTCACTTAGGTTTACTTAATTATCCATAAATCATTTTTTAGAAAAATGTATCAAATATGATCATCAGACTTTTGAAGAACGTATTTGTTCATCTCTCAATCATCACTGTATTGCATTGCATTATATGTTTTGATAATTTAAATATCTTTTTACAAAGACATATTATCGGAGATGTAGAGTGACCACTGATATTTGTATAATTTATATAAGCATCTGCTACATTGTTAAAGATCTCATTGATTTTAAGCTATCAAAACTTGATATAAATATCAGCATCTGCACCAAATAGCATATTTTAGCTGTTTTACCTTATGGATCAAATACAACACTCAACAAAAATGCATATACAAACTTTTATTATATATATATTTTGTTGAAAAATGTAATAAACTTTAATTTTTCTGACTAATATTTAATATCTAGCTATGAAAAACTGATTGTAAAAATAATATGAGACCTATTATACGGAAAAAAAATAAATGAAGAGACTATTTTCTTTTCATTCTTTAAATTTTATGTTCATATTTCCACTATTTCTGCTATCTAGCAAAAGTCAGGCACCAATCAATCATAGCAAATAAATATTTTAAAGGTTAGCTACAACCATTCACCACGATTGCACTGCAAAAAGCTCATCTGGATGTCAAAAATAGTGCGGTAAACATGTGGCAAAATTTGCCTCACAGGTTCACCAGAAGGTCACCTGATACACGTACAACAGAGTTCTGGAGTTGTACGTTTCTTTGCCTGTAAACATGATTCAGTATCAGGTTTTCCTCATAAATAACTTCGAGTCAGTCTTACGGCTCCGGGACACCCGACTGCTGAGATCAGCGTCGATACGAGACAGCGAAGCCGGCAAGAAACAGAATTTCCCGAAGCATAAACGAGATCCGAGCAGCTCCCTTAATCTCGGCGGCGCGCTCAAAGCGGCGTGTGAATTTCCGCCGAGATACTGAGCGAGTCACAGCAGGTAAAAGGTGAAGTGGGATGACTAGAACATCCCGTCTAAGCACTTGACACAGACAGCTGAGCGCAGCGCTGATCCAATATGCCAAACGCATCCCTAAAATCTGCCTTTCATTTGTTTTGACATTTACAAAGCATTTAAAACCAAAACCCCCAGTCATGGAACTTTTTCGCCCATTAAAATGCAAACCGGCACACTTAGTAAATGGAGATGAAAGGGTCAGATCGGTCGACGCCTCGACCTTTTACAGCAGCGAAATACATTCGTCGGTGGGACAGACAGAATGGCTACTGGCCCTGTGACGGGAACCGATGTCTTCAGACCTGCAAGAGACGGGGAGGGAAAAGGAGGCGACACAAATGCACCCTACGAAAAGAACAGAATAGATCAAGGACGGGAGGAAAGCAAACCTTTTCACCATGTCCTTGAAATACAAGCTGCAGGAAGCTAGAACATTTTGATGGACTTCAAACTCTTTGCCTTCAACAATTATTTTCAGGTCTGTAAACTCTTTCTCTCTCCGCTGCTGGTTCAATTCCTTCAACATTTCTGCAGAACAAGAGAAAGAAGAGAAACAGTGATTTTCAGACCTTCTGAGATCCAAGCACACAGCATATGATGACATTTGTTTGTGCAAGTAAAAGGCTGGAATGGAGGAATAAAACCATCAAGCATGAAGGAAAAACAACAACGGAAGTGAAGGGCAGAGGTCGGCGCTCTCATTTCATTGGGATTCCACGAAAACGGCCGCTGAACTTCATTAGTATGACATCTACGGCTCTGATTTCAAGGAATACTTCAGCCAAAAATGAAAACGCTGTCATTATTTACTCACCATTGCAAAACCTTCTTCTGTTCATTACAGACCATTTCATTTGAGGGTGAACTATTCCTTTTTACAAACAACGGAATGCCATAGTTCTGGCAATAAAAGTTAAATTCACATTCTTGAGATATATATATTTGTGTGTGACCCTGGACCACAAAACCAGTCTTAAATTGCTGGGGTATATTTGTAGCAATAGCCAAAAATACATTGTATGGGTCAAAATTATAGATTTTTCTTTTATGCCAAAAAACATTAAGAAATTAGGTAAATATCATGTTCTATGAAGATATTTTGTAAAATTCCTACTGTAAATATATCAAAACTTAATTTAACATGCATTATTATTTCATTATTTGGACAACTTTAAAGGCGATTTTCTCAATATTTTGATTTCCACATATTCAAACAGTGTATCTCGGCTGAATATTGTCCTATCCTAAAAAACAATTCATCCATGGAAAGCTTATTTCAGAATATCAGCATAGCTTTCAGATTATGTATAAATCTCAATTTCAAAAAATTGACCCTTATGACTGGTTTTGTGGTCCAGGGTGACACACACAATTACTTTTAATTTACTTTAAAAAAAAAAAAAAAGAAAAAAAAAAGAAAAGAAAAAAAAATAAATTATCCATGTCCTTCTAATTACTTTGACTCTTTACAAAAAAATAAAAAAGTAAAAAATAATTTCATTTTTATTATATGCATTATAGTAATGAGTCTCATTTTTATTTATCTCTTAAAGTTTTAAGCTATATTTGTATTATTTAGTCATTTATTATAACTCTATAGTAAATTACATTTTTAACTTTAATGTATACACCTGTCTAAATAGACATATAAGCTCAGAGTCTAATGATCCATATGCAAAGTCAATGTATTCATTCAGTCAATAAAACATGAAAGTAAATACGAATAAACAAAATATGAATAGAATACATTAATAAATTAAATCGCTACTACCATGGAAACAGAAACTACTGCAAAAGAGAACAACTCCTCAACAAACAGGGCTTTTGTATATATTCAGGAGAAAACATCAAATAAATGCATTTATTAAGCTATGGTCCAATAGGTTTGATTACATAATTCACAATGCTTCATGGGATTTATTTGTACCTGAAAAGTACCTTTGTATCTTTGCACTTTTACGCTTGTATTGTGATTAATCTGGAATCTGATTGCTCTGGTTCAGCTCCTACAATTCTTTACCCAAGAATGTTTTAAAATCCCTATGGAGATAATGAATGGGAAAAATACTTCAGAAACCAAGACTGCTGGAAAAGTGGTTTTGACCATCTGACCCGAAATAACATCTACTAAACCAACATCACCTCTAAACAGACACTGACACTGTGAGGACAAGAAAAACAACCAGTTTGTGAGAGAAACTGAAGAACACAAATACAAAAAAGAAGCTTAAATCTTAACGAAAGAAAAAAGAAAGAGTTATTACTGTAATGCAACTTGTTATTGTGTTGCATTAAAATAAATATTTATAATATTAATATAATATTATAATATTATTTATTTATATCAAGTAATGAGAATATAAAATAATATGACAATTAAATATTTCATATATATATATATATATATATATATATATATATATATATATATATATATATGTGTGTGTGTATATATATATACATATATATGTGTGTGTGTGTGATTAAATTAAAAAAGCAAAAAAAAAAAAAAATAATATTATGATTAATAAGACACTACTCCTATTCCTACTAATTTAAATGATATATGAATATGCATTTAAATTATTTTTTATTACTAATAATAAATTTGACAGAATAGTATTATTTTTTGCATGTGTGTGAAAACAGCCAATTTTTAATCAAAAAGTAAAACATCACTACTGTAATTTTTGGAAGGAAATTTGATTAATTGTCAAAAATAATGTTGCAGTGCAAAAAAATATTATGATTAATAACACTCTTACTACTACTACTACTACTACTAATTTAGATGACATAAATATGCATTTAAATTATTTTTTATTACTAATAATAAATATGACAAAATAGTATTTTTTTTTTGAATGTGTGTGAAAACATCCTATTTTAGGAGTAATAATAAAGATAATAGTAATTGTTAATTATAATCATAATTTTAATAAACAATTAATAATTTTATATTTGCCCTAAAAATGGGCTTTTAAAGGAAAAAAAAAAAAAACAACAGGCTAAAAATCCTTTTTTCACCTCCTTCTGATTTTGGGATAAAATATTCCTGGTAAACATTACAATGTTTCCCAGTGATGGTCTTTTCAGGTCCAAGATTAGTCCAAAACTTCCTAGTTTTCAGGAAATTATCCTCATCAAATTCTAATTATAAGGTGAGTATACGCATGAGTCATACCTGACACGCTTTATGTATAATTAATCATCTCCGAGCTCAAAGCAGAAAGATTTTATGTGCTGGAATAACTTCATCAACTCCCAAAGCCCCCGAAACAGCAGGACGCCGCGATCGCGACAGGTAGTCATGACTAATAAGAAGCGACCACAAACAACAGCTGATATACGACGAGACCCAGTTCTGCGCAACAAAGGATATTGCGCTTCTGAAAATAAACACATTCAAAGTCACTTCTGCATTTCATGTGCTGGCTTCCCAACGCAGTCATTTGAATAATTGGCTGGTGTAAGCGTCTCAGCTTCATTAGAGAAACACGTCACACGCCTCTGACAGCTGTTCCGCAGACGTCTGACAAACTAATAAGGAAAAGGACATGCGATTATCTGCCTAAAATGTTCCCTATTAATTTGAGCCAGGGATAGCAAGGAAGGCAGGAAATTATTCTCTATTTAAGTGGGTCAGTGTTCTCTGGAGGAGACCATAATCATAAAATAGCACAGGGCAGTCTAGCGGGACCACGAAGGGAGATTTTAAAGGAAAATTAACGCATTTGTAATTGTTATTAACATTTGCGCATGAATCATTTGTGTTAAAACGCACTCTGGTGTACAGCAGGGTCCAAAACGCTCAGGCTGTTCCATTTCAACCTGGAAACAAACTTTTAAAAACTCAAGGCAAAGAAAATGAAAAAGAAATATTGAAGCTTGTGCACAATTTCTAGGTCACTAATGAAACACAAGCACTCTTTGTGACTTTCTTGCTCCTTCCAAAGCACCAGTTCATGCTGGAGAATATAACCATCAGCTCCGGTGCAAAACAAGACCTCACTGCATATCCATAACATTATTCTATTCTAATAATAAACGCTCATTTTCTTGCACAGGCCGGTTGTTTCGCTTCATAAGACCTCCATATCATCAGGAGCCAGTAGTATCAATTTTTTCTTTTCTGTATATGCTTTTTTGACTTTCAAAGTGCCGGTAACCACTGACCTGCATATTATGAATCACCAAGGACGAGGTTTCAGCTAAAAATTTGTGCTAGGCATTGATCAATCACGATTAATCGCATTCAAAACTTTTTGTGTACATAATATATGTGTGTGTACTGTGTATATTTATTATGTATATATAAATACACACACATGCATATATGAAGAGTTTGGATCCAAAACTCGATAAACAATTTTTTTACTAAAAGGAGTTCCTGCCAAAATCAGTATTGTATCTGATCGGTATTGAAAAGGCAGTTTTTAATTTTACGCAAAATGCGATATTCGATGTGTTATTGTGTCATGTTTTCTCCCTATCTTTCCAAACGGTGACAAACGCCAGTCTCACTTCTCTGCAAAATACATCCGCTCAGCCAATCACAGCGCAGCATTTCACGCATTGTAAACAGTAAAGGTGGCATTTTGAATACACCCAGCATCCTAGTTTTCAACGTTGAGTAATGTATCACAGACATATCTGACGAATCCTTTCATAACAAAGTGTATAAAGAGTGTAAATAAGAGATTCATTGTGCAGCAGAGAGTTTTGTTGATTATAATGGAACTTTGTGAGATTGCGATGAACTAAGATGAGTGATAGCTTTTAATGATTTTTAAGGGAGTTTGTAAATGAAATATTGATTTAATACAACAGTTAAATAAGCAAGAAGTTAATATTAAGTGACTTACATTGTCTGACTATAACACTATTGCCTGATTTTGCTCTATTTCATCGTCAAAAATAGTCTGAAACAAAGTCACAACTGCGCTGCTGCGCATCTCTATTCAAACACAGCGGTGTTTCGTTTACGAATGAATGTGCGTTTTCTAGTGAATCAATGAATCAATTACCCATTCATAAAAAGAGTCACTTGCTTTATTCCTGAATTAATCAGTTGTTTGAACGAATCAAATGAATGATGTGATTCAGAAATTAAATTAGTGACTTGCCACCACCTACTGGCAGTTTTAGTTTCACAAGTGCTCCTAAAAAGAAAAGTAAGTATAGACCCCTAATGGATTTATTGCATTTTGGGGGGGGGGCAGTTTTTATAATAAATCTTTGAAAATCAAAATCGAATTGAAACAAAAAAACAAACACATTTTTAAAAGAAAACATTTTTAAAGAAAACACATTTTTACTCAAATTAATCAAAATGGATTTATAGCATTTTGGAACCAAACTCTTCATATATATATATATATATATATATATATATATATATATATATATATATAAGTAAAATATATTTATATATAATATCAATTATATATACATTTAAATATTTTCTAAATAAATGCTGTATGTGTGTGTCTTTATGTATACATAATAATTCTACATTGTACACACACATATATTATATAAACAAAAACTTATTTTTGATGCGATTAATCACGATTAATCATTTGAACGGCACTACTAAAAATTAATTTTAATGCCCTACTGATTGAAAAATAAAAAAAATAAAAAAAATAAAAATCACCTTTATCTTGGACTAGGGGTCGACCGATTATTGGCCTGGCCAATTATCGGGGGCGATATTAAGCATTTTTATGGTTCTCGTTATTGATTATTTTTGAAACCGATTCGCCGATGAAATATTTTAAAAGCAATTAAAAAAGTTTGTCATATCCCTTGTTATTGTTAAATTTGACATTAATTTTCTTTTTTTTCATATTTATATATCGGTTCAAAATAACAGTTATCGGTCCACCTGAATAATCAGTATCGGCCCAGAAAAAAACATATCGGTCAACCCCTATCTTGTATGGCGAGAGAGTGAGTAAATTAACACCAATTTTCATTTTTTGGGTAAACTATCCCTTTAAGCCACTGAATTTACTTTGCGCTTACATTTAACAGACATAAAGATGCTTGTGAATGGCTAAAGAGTGTTATGGCGTGAGACAGCGAGAACAAATATATTCATCCGATTCAGTCTGCCGATCCTCCAAGAGCACTTTCCTCTCTCGGTGGAACTGGAAAGAACTGCGAAGCTTGTGAAATGTGTCCTTCCAGAACAAAAGGGCTGTGAATCGATAACAATGGAGCTATAGATATGAGATGAGGAGTTTGCAAGCGAGATCTCTGACAGGCCACACACACCACGAAGGTCAGAATACATGCATATAAACCAGAGCTATCTAAATGAGACTATTGTAGCACCTCTCTTTTCTCAGATTAAGTCAAGCACACAGCTCTTGATGCAAGAAAGGGGAAACTATAGAAAGTGTTGGTTATTTTTCTTCATATGATACTTCACATTTAATTTCATGTTGACTCTATATACTTTCATAATACATGCTCCTGATCTTATGATGAATGACCAATGCACATAATTCAAAACATTTAATTTGGTAATATTTCCAGCTCTGCTGGCTGACATCAGCTTTCAAAACCATTTTCAACACTGATAATAATCAGAAATGTTTCTTAAGCAGCACATCAGCATATTAGAATGAAGGATCATGAGACATTGACGACGAGTAATGATGCTAAAAAGTCAGGTTTGCACCACAGAAATAAATTACATTTTAAAATATATTAAAATGGAATTTGCCATTTTAAATTGTAATAATATTTCAACATTTTATTGCATTTATAATCGAATAAATGCAGCCTTGATTAGCATAAGTGACTTCTTCAGAAGCATAAAAAACGAATTATTAACCCTAACTTCAGGCCACTATTGTGTAAGTGATACAGCAACGTAAGATGAAAACACAATTATGTTACCAGATTTTTACAGTAACAAATGCACCAAAAAATGTAAAATCTTTTTTCATTTTATTGTGTTGGTAGTATTAGCATCAGATCTGTTTGCGTCAGTACTGTGCATGCTGAATTTCAGTCTAACGGCGCTCAAAACTGTATGTTTTATGCACACAAGCAGATGCAAATAACTTGACAAGCGTGCAAATAAACCTCTGCAGTGAAGGGGAGGCGAAATTTTCTTCAAATGACATTAAAACAGATGTAACATTATTCAGATAGCTGCTATTTACATGTCAACAGTACCTTTAACCAACCTCCTAAAGATTCTCCTCAAATCCCTGCCCTACCATGACAGCAGTTGGCCTAAAAGAGAGAAGTAACTGTAGACAGTTTATGCTAATGATCGCTATACTGTCCCTTGTGGCAATGCTCAGAATGTGACTAGTCGTCGTGTTGCATTAGGAATTGGGTTCTGACACGTTCCGGAAAGCAATAATGCATGAAATTGGGCTTGTGTGGCTAAAAGCATTTAGTCTCACAAACTCAAAATGACCAAAAAAAGCACATAAATACAGAAGTCTCATAACTGAATGGTAATGTATACAGCTGCAACATAAACTATGACTCTGTTCTGAAACCTAGTGAGCTACCAAAGTTTGAGATCAATAAGATCGCTTTTTAATAAAATAAATACTTATTTTCTGCAAGAACACATAAAAGCGACATTAAGGATATTTATGTTATGTTACAAAAGATTTCTGTTTCAAATATATGTTATTTTGAACATTCTATTCAAAGAATTCTGATAGAAATGTTAAAAAAATAAACATTTAAGCTTAATAAAATGTTACAAATATTTAGCAGCAAAAGTGCTTTCAGCATTGATAATAATAGGAAATGATAGAATGATTTCTGATGGATCATGGGACACTGAAGACTAGAGTAATGATGCTGAAAATTCAGCTTTGCATCACAAAAATAAATTACATTTTACAATATATTCTCATAGACTGCTATTTTAAATAGTAATACTTTTTCCACAATATTACTGTTTTTACTGTATTTTACTGTATTTTAATTTTTCAACTTCCAACTTTTGAACAGTAGTGTACCTTGCTGTCCGCTGTGTATTGCCTAAACAGACTGCATCCTAAATGAGTTTGGAACGCTTTACATAGGCCATTAAATACTAATTACATAACTTATGCTTCAAAGATGTTTATTACTAAATAAATAGTAAGCATGCTTATAAATCATTTCTCTTCCTTAATTCATGCATTTTAATTTTCTCCAAAGGAAGGTGTCTTAAATGGAAAAATTATGCTGCCTACCTCCTGGAACAGCCCTTGTGTCTGAATAGCACTTTTAATACTGCCTAACTAGGGAGTTTTCCTTATCCAGGATTGTTTTTACCATAAATCTTTTAAAACAGACTCATAGGGTATTATCCATGCATTGCAAAATATCCAATATGCATGAACATAACCGGATTAACATAACAGATGTCATCAGTATGAAGCAATTATCACGCTTTCACGTCTATAAACAGACACCTTTCAACCTCAATATTTCACTTTAGATTTCATCAATTATAAATACACACGCACTTACGAGAACGCAGTGCACGTGCAGTTCAAACATCGTAAGTAGGAAAAAGACATACCCTATGCATTAGGTTTTTCATTTGCTGCACAATTTAAGTAACGATTCAACTCCGTGGTGCATTGCATTGTGTGTCGAAGTTTAATTCCAAACGTTAAATCACTCACTCTAAATAGAAGCAATAATAGTGAAGCTTGACCTGACAAACACTACTAAAAATCAATGCATCTAATCTAAATCAAGTCACTAATCAGCGTTTCTGCAACAGGATCAGGTCAGATTGTGATGGACGTCTCTCTTGTTCTCGGAGGAGAGGAGGAGCAGATCAAGCTGCGTGGAGCAGCTTTTACTGTTTAGAGAGATAAAGCTGTGATAATTCATCCTAAACCCCACCTGTCAGAGATACGCTTCCTCACTGCAGCACATGGGGCTCGATAAACAGAGATGGAGTTTAGAAATGAAGACTGGAGCTGACACTTACAGAGACATGGAGAACTCTGGATTCATGAAGCAGACGCACGGTTTGGTTTTAAACAGAAAGTAAGCAAGGCTTCATGTCTTCAGACATTCAATGGACAGCACAATCTATTATGATTTTACAATTTTTATTATTATTATTTTTTAAATCAATGTTGACATTAAATTGCGTGGAGTTAGCTATAACGCTTCTGTGCTTTTCAGAAAGAATCCAATAGCACCAACATTATAGTTTAGGCTTTAGTCCACACTCTATTCTGTAGCTCAAACAGCAGAACACCAAGGTCATGGGTTTGATTCGTATAAAATACATGAACTGATAAAATGTATACATTGAATGCAATGCAAGCAGCTTTAAATAAAAGCATCTGCTAAATGCATACATATAAATGCACTAACGCAAGAATCACATTTAATAGCATATTATCCTTCCTCATAAATCTGTCCTGGCCAAGTCTTCTATAACTTTTATCTGAAATACGTGCACCAATTCATGCATACAACTGAATGTCTGCTTCGGACGCTATTCTTTTGCATTCAGCTCCTGCTGCATTGTATCAGATTGCTTACTTTCTCAAATGCATTTTGCAAAGTCTCAGTCTTTGTCTGAAGAACGGCCAAAACTCAGCATAAATTTATGCATCTATCCATTTTCACAGTGCTACTCAAATGCCGAGGTCTGTATCAGAGCATCACATTTCTCATTCGGTCTGGTTTCACTAAGATATCTGGTGGCATCAGGTGAACTTAAAAATATCCACCTTTTTCACAGTCAAAATTATTTAAAAGATTAGAGTATGTTGTTCCTCAAGTTTTTACTTCAAAAATGTATCTTTAATTCAATATGTTACTTGCCACTTGCAATTATTTGTGGAAAATGGAAATGGTTTTAATATAAAGCCCACACCAATTTTTAGTTACACCTAAAAACACCTTTCTTCATGCAAAAGCTATTTTTTCAGATGCTATCTTCTCAAAATTATGACCCTAAGTCACCAATGCCAATCCTACACCATTTTTGTTTGGTTTTAGTTACTTGAACACCTTTCTACATGCAAAAGCCAGTTTTTCTGAAGCCATCATCTAAAAACTGACCTAAACCCACTAACAACAATCCTACACCAATTTTTCTAGTTAATCAAACACATTTCCTCATGCAAAAGCCAGTATTTCTGATGCTACCTTTTCAAAATTATGACCTAAACCCACCAATATCAATCCTACACCAATTTTTTTGTTTTTTTTTGTTATTCGAACACCTTTCTACATGCAAAAGCCAGTCATCTGAAAACTGATCTAAACCCACCAACATCAATCCCTACACCAATTTATTGTTAATCGAACAAGATTTTACATGCAAAAGACAGTTTTGCTGATGCTATCTTCTCAAATTTATGACCTAAACCCACCAATGCAATTCTACACTAATTTTTTTCTTTTTTTTTAGTTACTCGTACACCTTTCTACATGCAAAAGTCAGTTTTTCTGATGCTATCTTCTCAAAATTATAACCTAAACCCACTTACGCCAATCCTACACCACTTTTCTTTTTTTTTGTTACTTGAACACCTTTCTACATGTAAAAGCCAGTTTTTCTGACATCATCATCTAAAAACTATGACCTAAACCCACTAACGACAATCCTACACCAATTTTTCTAGTTAATCGAATATGAGGCTACATGCAAAAGCAAGTTTTTCTGATGCTATTTTCTCAAAATGGTGACCTAAACCCACCAATACCAATCCTACACCAATTTTTTTTTTTTTTTTTTTTTGTTACTCGAACACCTTTCTACATGCAAAAGCCAGTTTTCTGAAGCCATCATCCAAAAACTACGACCTAAACCCACTAACGACAATCCTAGACCAATTTTTCTAGTTAGTCGAACAGGATTCTACATGCAAAAGCCAGTTTTTGTGATGCAATCATCTCCAATAAACCAGTTGTTAGTTGCAACTTGAGCTTTAAGTTCTTCAGCCTTTCTAAAAATTTTAAAGCAACTTCTCATTCAGGTCTGATTGTAGTACGAAACAACACTTTTTCACAAACCAATGAAACTATAATGGCCTGAGATGCCATTTCTGTTGACATGAAAAAGTATTCACTAATGTCCAGTTCTTATTAATCTGTAAATTTCAGTATTACCTGTCAATATTCAATGAACAATGCATTTGGCATCTGATTTCCCATCATCCACAGAAGCAATTACAAGCAGATAAATGGGCAGCAAACTCGCCTTATGTTCTCCTCTTTTCAGAAGATTAATACCTCACACGATTCAACATGACATTCAATACAGGGAGATAGAGAAATAGCTTTCTGCCTGTAGCTGGCTAGAAAATCAAGGTGATTTGAGAGCTTTAGGGCACAATATCACACAATAACTATATGGTGGTTTCTTTTGAATAATCTTATTCCATTTTTATATGGAATAATACAAAGAACGAGAGTCCAAAAAAACATAACAGGAAAAGTTCAGACTTCCTCGAGTTACACCAAACGGCCCAAGTTTATTTCCCCTAATAAATCATTCCTAAGAAATTAGCTATGGTACATTAAACTTGCCTGTCCCGATCGTGTTGATATATGAACTGAAATTCATTTACACTATATTTACATAAGGTTTCCATTTATATGGAAATTATTTCTGCCATTTCAGACCCACCAACAATTTTGTAGAAGCATCCACTGCCCCGTAAACCTATCTGATCTTCACAACAGTTCCTGGATGCTGCTGAATATCAGAGGAGCTAATTCATAAAATCATTAGGAACTTCCACTGGTTTGGTAGGAAAGAAAAACAAAAGGAAAAGAAAGGGCCGACTCGTCTCGTCTTGTGGGTGTTGATGAATGGGGGGTTTTATTGAAAGTGAAAGGCAGGGAAGTAATAAATATATTCAAGATCATCAAGTGGTGCAGGTCGAAGATAGCGAGTGAATCTTTCAGAGACTAGAGGAGTGCAACAAAACATGATAACGTCTTTCTAAAATGATTTGTGGCTGAAATATAATTTACCTTTGGGATGCCAGGGGTCCGTGAACTCATATTTCCCTAATCCGACCGTTCTCAGCATCTGCAAGCCGTTACTGGTGGTTTCCTGCTGGCCGTTCGTCAACGGCCCGTTGGTGGCCAGCACCGAGGAGCTCATGGTGGCGGATTGCACCATGGGATGCGTCAAGTGGCCGTTGCCCACCACCGTGTGGACGGGATGGGCGACCTGGCAGACGCTGGGCATTGGAGGCAGGCCGCCGACGGCGAGAGATTGGCTCTGGACGTTGAGGACCATGTTGGTCATTGGCTGTGAAGGCTGCTGTGGGAGTTGGTAGTGTGTGGGTAATTGTGGATGGGGGGTTTGGAGCGCCGGGGTCACGCCGACGATGGGCGCTTGGACGGTTGCGCCCTGGCTGTAAGCTGGCGGCTGTGGCAGAGCATATGTGTGCGCCAAGAGTCCAGCCTGGCTGACAGCAGCAGCGACTTGCGGCGCCCATAGAGAAGCTGCAGAGCGAAACAACATCTATTTGAAGCAGAAGCGGACGATACAGCAGTATTAGACTGCGAGCAATTAAAATGTCTCCAAGGTCTGCCTTTACAGAGATCATTAGAATCGTGCAACGATGCACACAGTTTGATTATCCTCTATATAGCAGTTACATTCACGTGACAGGTGAATAGGGTAAACATTTTAACCAATATACACTTAGCCAGTTGATTGATTATATTAAAGGGATAGTTCACCCAAAAATGAAAATTCTGTCATTAATTGTTCCAAACCTGTAAGACCTTCGTTCATCTTCTCAACACAAATTAAGATATTTTTGATTAAATCCAAGAGCTTTCTGACCCTGCATAGATGGCAACCCAACTGACACGTTCAAGGCCCAGAAAGGTAGTAAGGACTTGAGTAAAATAGTCCATCCCATGACATCATTGGTTCAACCTTAATTTTATGAAGCTACTTCCTTGTCAGTCTCCGCTGCGCTTTCACGAGAGACATGAGGGTTAGGGTTAGGGTTAGGGTTAATTAAAAAGAAGTCCACTTCCAGAACAAAAATTTACAGATAATGTACTCACTCCCTTGTCATCCAAGATGTTCATGTCTTTCTTTCTTCAGTCATAAAGAAATTATGTTTTTTTGAGGAAAACATTTTAGGATTTTTCTCCATATAATGGACTGATACGGCTCTCCAAGTTTGAACTTCCAAAATGCAGTTTAAATGCGGCTTCAAACGATCCCAAATGCGGTTGTAAACGATCCCAGCCGAGGAAGAAGGGTCTTATCTAGCGAAACAATCAGTTATTTTCATAAAAATAATGCAATTTAAATACTTTTTAATGTCAAACGCTTGTCTTGTCTTGCTCTTCCTGAACTCTGTGTATTCTGGTTCAAGACAGTTAGGGTATGTCGAAAATTTCAATCGTATTTTCACCCTCAACTGCAAAAATCATTTCAAAATCATCCTACATCGCTGCAGAAGTTCCAACCCAGTCTTTGCAAAGTGAACACGCAAAGAAGATCAAACACCCTTAACAAAAAAGGAAAAACAGCGATATAGGACGATTTTGAAGTTGAGGGAGAACATGAGATGGGAGTTTTTCGACATACCCTAACTGTCATGAACCGGAAAAAAAAAGTTCAGGCAGAGTGAGACAAGATGAGCGTTTAACATTAAAAAGTATAAAAAAGTATATAAATTGTATTTTTTTTAAAAATGAAAATAACCAATTGTTTCGCTAGATAAGACCCTTCTTTCTCGGCTGGGATCATTTACAACCGCATTTGGGATCGTTTAAAGCCGCATTTAAACTGCATTTTGGAAGTTCAAACTCGGGGCACCATATCAGTCCATTAGATGGAGAAAAATCCTGAAATGTTTTCTTTAAAAAACAATTTCTTTATGACTGAAGAAAGAAAGACATGAACATCTTGGATGACAAGGGGGTGAGTACCTTATCTATAAATTTTTGTTCTGGAAGTGGACTTCTCCTTTAAATGACAGAATTTTCATTTTTGGGTGAACTACCCCTTTAAGAATTGCAAGCATTTTGTATTACAAGTTTGCTGAAATGTTACATTTAAATATGCAAATAAGGCATTATGTACAGTACTGTGCAAACGTTTTAGGCTACTAGTATTTTCACCAGCTTAAAAATGGTTTTAAGTCAGTTATTTCCATCTTTTGCTGTAGTGTGTCAGTAGGAAATATCAGTTTACATTTCCAAACATTCATTTAGCCATTAATTGTAATAATCCAGTGAGATTTTTGTCTGACAATAGCCAGTGCTCCACACAGAGATCTGATCTCATCATCTGTCTGGAATGACATGAAGAAACAGAACAAACTGAGACAGACTAAATCCAGAAGAACTGTGGCAACGTCCCCAAGATGCTTCAAGAAACCTACCTGCAAAGCTACAGTAATTTTAAAAGTTTTAGGCACTTGATGAGAATGCTGTCAAAAATAATGCTATAAATAGATTTTATTTATCAATTAACTTCTATTAACTATATTAAAAATCAACATTTGGTGTGACCATCCTTTGCGTCTAGAGCAGCTTTTGGCCTAGGTGCACCTCCGCGTAGTTTTTCAGGGAGCTTTGCAGGTAGGTCTTTTGAAGCATCTTGGAGACATTGCCACAGTTCTTCTGGATTTGGCCTAAAACTTTTGAACAATACTGTAATAAATTTCTGGATGTGTCTTTTTATTACTCCATGAATCAGAAAATACTGACAATAGCCAGGAAAAACACATTTTCACTATGTTTTAAGGAATAAAACGTTGTATAAAATTTGTTCAAATGATATATGAACAAAACCCTCTATAAAAATTATCAGCATATGTGACTCTGGACCACAAAACCAGTCGCATGTGTATATTTGTAGCAATAGCAATAAAATACGTATGCCAAAAATCATTAGGATATTAAGTAAAGATCATGTACCATGAAGGTATTTTGTAAATTTCCTACTGTAAATCTCTCAAAACTTAATTTTTGATTAGTAATATGCATTGCTAGGAACTTGATTTGGACAATTTAAAGGCGATTTTCTTAGTATTTTGACTTTTTTGCACACTCAGATTCCAGAAATTCAAATAATTGTATCTTGGTCAAATATTGTCCTATCCTAACAAACCATACATCATTGAAAAGCTTATTCTCAAATAAAAAAACAGACCCTTATGACTGGTTTTGTTGTCGAGGGTCACATATAGATAAAACTATAGGAATAAAACTGTAAAGTTTGGTGTATGTAAGTGCTACTGTTTTTTTCTAAGGAAAAACTAATTCTCGCCTTTACAGATGCGTTGTAATTGAAATCCACAGATGCAAATACACAAAGTGCATTAAAATAAACATTTAAATATGTATTTTAAATGTTTATATATATATATATATATATGTTTATATATATATATATATATATTTATATATATATATATATATATATATATATATATATATATATATATATATATATATATATATATTTATTGAGAAAAATGGCCTTTAAAGTTGTCCAAATTAACTTAAAAAATAAGTTTTGATATATTTACAGTAGGAAATTTATAAAATATCTTCATGGAACATGATCTTTACTTAATATCCGAAAGATTTTTGGCATTAAAAGAAAATCATTCATTTTAACTCATATAACAAATTTTTGGTTATTGCTACAAATATACCTGGGCTACTTAAGACTGGTTTTGTGGTCCAGGGTCACCTATTTTTAAACAGCCAAATTAGTTTGACTGTACTGCTCAGTAACTTACAAAAGAGTCTTAAATCCAACATGAAAAAGAATCGTGATAAGATTATGGATCGCATTCCTGCCTCAAAAAAAATCAATATGATATAATATTTTTCCTATATCATCCACGCCTAATTTAAGGCCACTTGGAGCAATCAATCAAACCATGCATGCATGAAAAGATAGCGAACAAGAGGTGTTATCGCAGCGCTGTGGGCTTCGCTTTCAGCTCTTTACCTGTGATATCTTTCTCCCTCATCTGTTTTGCGGGCGGCTCATCCGTGTCCCAGGGCGTGGACTGGTTAATGGGTGTTTGTCCCCACCGGACGCTATTAGCCAGGACCTGGCCCTGAGTCTGCGTGTCTGCCGACGGGTGCCCAGAGACCTGTTTCAACGAGAGAAACGTCTCGGGTAAACACACCAGCCTTTAATTACCGTCTACGTTTCCAATTACAGTCCATTTGCCAGACACTGGTACATCATTTCGCTTTGTTAATATTCCATTCCATTCGCTCTTTTAATTACGCCGCTGTTCTAGATTAGAGCCATCAATAATGCAGGAAAATCCAAGGTCGGCCCCCAGCAATTTGACTGGGTGCAAGAAAGTGAGATCTATATAGAGAACATTTTACTAATTAATTCTTATCTGCCTCGCATTGACTGTAAATCAAAGGGCAGGAAAGAAGTTTCGCGGGATTGAGGGGGACTTTTAATCACTTTGCTGAAAATAGGAACTAAAATCAAATGGAAATGGACACTACTCGATTCCACATCCACAATATGTCATATGACATATTAACATGCAAAAAGCACTGACTTTGTTGACAAAAAACATTAACCATGACTAGCTTCCATGCAGTCATTTACTGAAATAACATTCACACCCAATATTTATAGAAAAAAAAAAAAAAAAATTAGAAAACAGACACTCAAGCTAACTGGCCAAATATTGGCTCATTAATTAGCCTGGCTAATATTATATCTTCTGAATATAATCTTGTTTGCAATTATGAAATGAACAGTTCAATTTTATTAAAGATCCCACTAAACGGTGAGACAAATATAATTTTCATCAAAGTAAGAAGTTGGGGCTTGAAGCATTACATGTATCCTTCACAGGCAACAATGCATTTCAAAAACAAATGTTAGTTATTCATATAATTTAATGCGAAAATAAATAAGTAAATAAATAAAATAAAAATAAATAAGTAAAAAAAAAAAAAAAAAAAAAAATATATATATATATATATAGGGGTACTTTTAGAATTTGATAATGTGAAGAAAAACGTTTTCCTTTTTCCCCAAAAACCCAAACATGACCTTACCTAGCTGCTTTGAAACAATCTACATTTTATAAAGTGCTATATAAATAAAGGTGATCTGTAGGAATATGTGCATAAAATACCATCTATGTTTGCTACTGTCCATCACGTTATCTTTACTGAGTAACACAGCTGACAGGTAACTTAGTTGACATTTTTAGTGTTTTGAGCCTATACGCTATACTTTAAGCCTAGAACTACTGAGCATATCATATGTTTAGAAATATATTTTCATAAACAAAACATAAGTTTTAGTTAAACTGTCTTGCTAAAATTTGTGGCACTGTTGACGGTCAATTAAGCCACTCATGACACAGGTTTGCTAGGTTAACCAATATTAGGGGAAAGAGACAGAACATAACTTCTAGTGTTTCATCCATGTGCTTTTAGAGGAAATATCATCATACTGTGCAAATTATGCGAGAAAGGAACAAACCAATTACTTTTGGGGGGGGGGGCTATGTAACTTAGTTGACAATGGTTTTTTGGACACAAATAAAACAAGTTATATCACAATAAACACTTATTTTTGAAGTGCACACCCAAATGTCTTAATAACCTAATCTAACTGAAGGCAAAACTATGAAATTAATTTATAGTTGAGGTAATTTTCATGCTTAAATTCAGAGTAGAATGACAAAATCGGACAGCTGAATACCAGGGTATGGCTTTTTTTTTTTTAAATAACTACAGGTCAGAATAAGTATGTTGTTTAATTTTCGCATAAATGAATATATGTTATGAACATTATGTTGACCTTTTATTTTCATGAAATTTATTTGAAACATTTGACCTTGTACTTGTATTTAATATGCTTTCTGTGTATACAAAATCAGTTTTGAAAATTTTGTTTAATGCGGCCACCAAAATGGGACATCTCGTAAAACGGACTGTTTTGCAAAATATTTTGTGTGCCAAAGGCAGCAAAAAACCTCAGTTTGTTTATATGGAACAAAGCCTTTTAATTCATATTCATCTTTTGTGTCTGCAAAAAATAGATCTTATTATGCTGCTGTCAGAACTCGCTGTTCCATAAGCAAGTCAGAGAAGAGAAAAATAAGTGGCTGAAAACAACTCCTAAATGTCTGCTTGATTTTATGCCACTTTTATTTCATATGCATTTCAAAACTGTAAATAAAAAGAAGAAAACACAAAAATGATCCCTCTTCAGCGTCAAGTGTGGGTGTTGGGTTTGTCAATGTGTTTTTCATTGCTAAGCCTGAAAAAACATTCCTTTAAATGTGAAAAATACATTTAGACGTTCCATCTACAGAGGAAGACTGAATCACACACATTCCTAATCCCAGATTGCCGTAGCTAAAATGTTTTCAATTTCATCTAAAGTTCATCTAACAAAGTGAGCAAAATCACTTCGAACTAAACAGTCATAAAGAGCACACATAGTCTGTAACATACTTTTCATATCCGACAGTGCAAAGTTCTCGTTTTTGTTCATTTTTGGTTTTAATTTGACCTTTTGTTTAACCGGCATTCATTCAATGGCATTTTAAGAGACATTTATAATGAGGAAAACAAATACACAAACATGCACAGACTTTAAATGTTGAATGACAGGCGTTCCAGTTCTCTAGGAATCTTTCTGTGGAATTCAGTGCTGGTCTGTGTATCGTCTGAATATTATTCATGTCTAATTCTTCGCTAAGAAGCAAATATGGAGCCTCACAAAATCAAACGGTTCAGAGCAGGTGCGCAGGACAAATGGCATGAGATGAAAGAACAAAGAAAGAAGAAAAGGTCTGCAGATCACTGTAACACGCAAAGAATGCTTATTTATTAACGGCCACATGCTGCAGTGTTAGTATATTAGTACTGAAGCATTCCTTGTAAGCTACGGGACCTCGTCATGCTTCATATGAACACCATTAAAAAATGATTCAACTGTATGGAAACAGTAGAAATGTGAAATTTCCTCTACTGGTTGCTTCACCTCAGAATAGAGATGCATGTTCATATCGCTGACAGGAGAGCGAACAGTAATGAAATTCACCTGCATTCACTAAAACTTGTCAAAAGTTGTATCTAGAATATTCCATGTGAGATCGCTGAATAAATATAACATCATGGAGCTGAAATATGTCAAGTCCATTTTCTCCTTACATTTAGACAGCACTGCTGACTATCATGACGAGTCAAGACAGTGACGAGAGTGATGAGAGAAAAAGAAATGGAGCACTTGAAAAAAATTAAATAATATAATTACCTAAAATTAAAAAAAATAACATAAAAATTAAAAAATTAAATACATTTAATTATTTTGAAATATTATATTAATTATATTATACATGTTGCATATTATATTATATTATATTATAAATATATCATCAAGTCAAAAAGAAAAAGAAAAAAAGAGATGAATGGAAAGAGATGAATGAATGATATTACAACACTATTTTTTAGCCAGGTTTGGGGGAATATCAGCACTTTTTTACTTGACATACATATTTGGAGATTTATGACATTTTTAAAACAATTTTTGTTAGAACATTTGCATTTTGAGTTATAATAAATAAAAGCTTCACAAATATTACAACATTATTTTTAAGCCAATTTTGAAGGAAAATCAGCACTTTCTATCTGAAATAAAATACTTTTGAAACATTACAACATTATTTTCTAAATACATCTTGGGGGAACATCTGCACTTTTTACACGAAAACGCATATTCAAAGCTTTAGAAACATTACAACGTTACTTGTAAGCCACTTTTGGCGGAAAATCAGCACTCTTTATCTAAAATAAATTGAATACTTTTGAAACATTACAACATTTTTTTTTTTAAATCAATTTTATCTGTACTTTTTAGCTGAAATAAATAAATACTTATGGCACATTATAACTTTTTTTTTATTATTTTTTGGAGGAACGAACACTTTGTAGCTGGAATAAATAAACAAACTTTAGAAATATAAAAGCCTAATTTTTAAGCCAACTTTGGTGGAAAATCATCACTTTCTATCTGAGATAAAATACTTTTGAAACATTTGAAAAATGATTTTGGGGGAAACACCTGCACTATTTAGTTGAAATACATATTTCTGTAACATTATTTCATTATTTTTAAACCAATTTTTGATAGAACATACGCATTTTAGTTAAAACAAATTAAAGCTTCAGAAATACTACTATATTACTTTGGTGGGAACTCTTTATCTAAAATAAATACTGTTGAAAAATTACAACATTTTTAAACCAGATTTGGGGGGAACATCTGTATTTTGTGTAGCTGAAATAAATAAACAAAAACTTCAGAAATATTACAACATTACTTTTAACCCAATTGTAGAGCAAAATCTTCATTTTCTATCCGAGATAAAATACTTTTGAAACATTACAACATTATTTATAAACCAATTGTAGGGGTGAACATCAGCACTTTTTAGCAGAAATAAATATTTTTGAAACATTATGACATTACTTTTTAAACCAATTTTGGGGGGAACATCTACACTTTATAGCTAAAATAAATAATCCAAAACCTTAGAAATATTACAACATTATTTTTAAACTAATTTCAGTGGAAAATCATCACTTTTTATCTGGGAAAATACTTTTGAAATACTACACCATTACATTAAAATAAACTTTGGGGGAACTGCGCCTTTTCGCTTTAATAAATAAGTCCTTTTGAAACATTAAGACATTATTTTTTAAACCAACTTTTGGGGGAACAGCTACACTCTATAGCTAAAATAAATAAACAAAAACCTTAGAAATATTACAACATTATTTTTAAGCTAATTTCAGTGGAAAATCATCACTTTCTATCTAATACTTCTGAAACATTACAACATTATTTTTAATTAAACTTTGTGGGAACATCAGCACTTTTTAGCTTTAATAAATAAGACATTATTTTTTTAAACCAGTTTTTAGTGGCACATCTGCAAATCAACATCAAATACATTTTCATATTTTTCCTACTGATGTCAGGGTAATATACAGACAATATTTTTAAGATTAATCCATAAATCCACATAAAGCCTTCAGTTTGTGTTTATAAACTCTTTGTATTATCTGCAGTGACACACATAAAGATTGATCCCTTTTATGGTATTATGGTTTATGCTTATTTACTGAGGACTATGAGAAAGACAGCAGAAAATAAAAGCACATCATTTACCTCCTAATAACACTGACAGAATCATCCAGCAAACAACCCCAGTGGGCCGCTTTCAGGCTCACAAGGCTCTTCAACGTCAAACCAGAGTTTATTTTTTGAGCAGGTGAATGCATGTAATCCCTTACATGTTAACCCCAAAATGACAAGTTTGACCCACTTCACCAGCCGCTGAAGACATGGTCAACCGCCAGCGGCTAATCAGGTCTGTGAGAAAGAGCAAACGTCTAAAGCTGTGGACAAAATGTTACCTGCGGAAAAATAAAACCACCGTTTCCAATTATAATTTCCCTCGTGTGCCACGTCAAAAACCTGTGGTACAACACACACCTCTTAGCAATTTAAATGCAGACAACATGGCGCTCATGTCATGATTATGTACGAATATTAGCTGGAGTCCAGAAACAGCTTTTCCACTCTGTCCCCCAGGCAAGAGCCACACGTTTAGATTTCACAAGAAGTAGGTGGTTCGTTTACTGAAAGTGACCTGCTGAAGTTTTCAAAGTACACCGGGAGAGCAAGTGGAATTATGATAGCAATAGCTGTGGAGTTCACATGTGCTCATCTGCAACCGTCCTGCGTGCGTTCAAACGTGCTTTCCGTGCGCCCGCAGGCGCAGCCAAACGAAAAAATATTACATTCCTAAGTTCACTTTAGCTGACTTACTAAAATACTTAGAATTCTATATTGGTTTGTGCGTGAAGAGCAACCGTGAGGAAACACTGCATGCCACATCTCACTTTCAAGGTCAAATTGCATGATCAGAATAAAAGCAGATGCACAAAACAAAACTGGTGCACCGTAACTGATGCACTGTAATTGTTTGCAGCCTAATTTCCCACAAACTAATGTGCAGACACTTTCTAGGAAATCTGCAACAGTAAATTGTTATTAGGGATGTAGTCAACTAAATTGTACAGCTCCTACTAGTCGACAATGTAAACAATAGTCGACTACACAAAAAAAAAAAAAAAAAAAAAAAAACATGATTTTATCATTAAAATTGCCATAATTTTAACGTTACATTCAAAACATTTTAAATAAGTTAATATTAAACGTTTGAAAAATAATACATTATTTTTAAAAGTGTATCTGGGCGAAAACTACGTTTTTACCTCAGACCTCACATGCCCTTTTAGAGACCTCATGACCACGCAAAAGACTAAAGGTGCGTTCACACCATATCGGAATTCCCGTAATAACGAGATTCCAACTTGTAAAAAGCGTTCACGTCCTCGTAGAACTCGTAATTACAACTTGTGAACTAGGAGTCTTCTAAGAGCTACGACTTGTACCACATTACCACCTGACCAATGTAGGCTCTGTTTAGGCGTTGATAGTGTTGCCACAGAAAAGCATTATTCTGAGTCTGAGGACGTGAAGAGCTCTGAGTAGAACGCCACTTGTTGTCGTCTCGAAATTATGGTAATTACGAAGGCAGCATTATTCTGCATTCATGCCATGTCGTAATTACCGTAATTCCGAGATGACAACATGTGACATTTTACTCATAGCTTTCCATGTTGTCGGACTTGGAGGTAGCGCATACGTAGCGCATATGTAACTGGTTTAAGTCATAATTCTAAAAAACATTCTGAGATTACAAATTGTAATTTTGAGTTCAGGAACACGGGAGGGCTTTGGCGTTGATAGTGTTGCCATAGAAACACATAATTCAGAGTAGATTGTCACGTGTTTTCATTTCGGAATTACGGAATGGCAGCATAAGGTACGGGATTAGTTTGAATTAGAAGGAATCTGAAAAGTTGTGTAAACGGTGTAATATCAAACTGGCTTACAATACTGGAGCGATGTATAACAGGCACGTCGCAGGCGTTAGCTTAGAGGCTAGCCAAAGCCAGCAAAAGTCAATCACAGCATTCACTACCAGTGTTGGGGAAAGTTACTTTTAGAAGAAATTACAATTTTGTGTTACTCCCTGAAAAAGTAACTAATTACATTACTTAGTTACTTTTTATGGAAAGTAATGCGTTACATTACTTTTGCATTACTTTTTAAATCTGGGCGGTGCTTGCTTCTTTGTTTTCAATATAAAACAATTCTAATGTAAAAGCCCTTTTATACCAAAAGTGAAATGAATTTACCTCAGGCTGAAAGAAAAATACATTTATGCAGGAGATCACTCTTCAGCTATAAAAAAAAAAAATGAAGCACAAATGTTATTTTATCTAAAGTAATTTTTGCTTATTAGCATGCTTGAATTGCATCATCGAAGGTCAGTAGCAAAGACACTGGTTAATAAAATGGGATTAAATACATGAAGGATATTCGTTTTATTTGACATTTAATTATTGCAGAGTTTGCATTTCACTGTTTTTATTCATTTTGAGGAATACTGAATCTATTTTTTGTGAGTAAGATGAATTAATGCATGTTCACATTTAGTCTAGAATACAGTAACATCATGTTTACTCCCAATTTCCCAATAGGAGGCTTGTCAATTAATAAATGTGGAAAAAAGTAACTGGCGTTACTTTTTTGAAAAGGTAACTCAGATATTTTCTTAGAAATTCAAAAAGTAATGCGTTACTTTACTAGTAACTTAAAAAAAAGTAATATTATTATGTAACTCGCGTTACTTGTAATGCGTTACCCCCAACACTGTCCACTACAACCTGCCGCCGTTGCGATCCCTTCCACGCCGTCTATTCCTCTAATAGAAGACCCACTTCAGTGGTGGTGTGGGATGTCCAAGCATTTTCTAAAAACTCTATCAACTTGCTTTTCGTTTATCTCTGCGTGCCTGCGACTTCAGCTCCTGCCGAGCGCTTTTTTCATAGCTCACCAGACCACGCTGATAATTTACTGAACAAAAACGCATGATCTTGAGTAAGTAAAATGGGCATTGTTGCACTGTTTTGTTTTTAAATGACATAGCCTGCATGATGTAACTTTTTAAAAGCTGTTTTAATGCTATTCTTTGATAAACGTTTCTATTGTTTTTGACTTGTTTTAATATGTTGTCTAACGTTATATGAAGATGACTAATTCTGTCAGGCTATTGATTGATTTTAGATGGTTCTGTATTTCCCCAGCTGATTTTAATAAGCTATGCAGTGGCTGACGTTGAGTGTATGCTCTTCTTTTGTTTTCTTTTTACCGACCGCCCAAAATTAAATGATGATAACACGAGGCAAGCGAATTTCATCAAGGGATTTGACGGTGTGATTTGTAGATAAGTATTTCAAATGTAGGCTATTATATACATGCACATACATAGGCTTTTTTTCTTACCATCTTTGGGGGGTATCTTGCTTTTAGACTAGTCGGATACAAAACTTTCGTTTAAACAACTATCAAATTAGTCATTGCGCACATCCATAAATTATCACTTAATTGTTTAAGATTCACTTTTTTAAAAAAGTTAATACAAAAATTAATATTTTTATTCAGCAAGAGCACATTAAATTGATCAAAAATGACAGTAAAGACATTTATGTTATAAAAGGTTTCTATAAAAGCTGTTCTTTTGAACTTTCTATTCATCAAAAAATCCTGAAAAAAAAAATCATTATCATTATTTCCACAAAAATATGAAGCAGCACAATTGTTTTCATCAATGATAATAGTAAGAAATGTTTCTTGAGCCGCAAATCAGCATATTAGAATGATTTCTGAAAGATCATGTAACACTGAAGGTTAGAGTAATGATGCAAAAAAACAGCTTGGCATCACATAAATAAATTATGTTTTAAAAATATATTTAAATAGAAAACAGTTTTAATAGATTTTAAATTGTAATCATTTCACAATTTTACTGTTGACGGTATTTTTGATCTGATTATATGGTATTTTGAAATGAATAATAATTAAATAAATAATTTAAAAAATACTTTTAAAATTAACATTATTTACAAGTCAATTTTGATAAAAATTGTTGAAATAAAAGCAGCGTTGGTGAGTAGAAGAGACTTCAGTGATAAACATTAAAAAAAAAAAAAAAAAAAAAAAAAAAAGTAGTTAGGCCCCAAAAAGTGTATAGGCCCCAAATTTTTTGATAAAATAAAATAAAATGTATTACTTTTGAAATTAACATCATTTACAAGTAAATTTTGATACAACTGATTTAATAAAAGCAGTTTCAGTGAGCAGAAGAGACTTGAGTCAAAAAAAAAAAAAAAAAAAAAAAAAACTTGTATAGTCCCCAAATTTTTGGGAAATAAATAAATAAAATACATTTTTTAATTTGTAATTTTTTAAATACAAAATTTTTTAAATTAACATTATTTACAACTTTGATGAAATTGATGACATAAAAACAGCTTTGGTGAGCAGAAGAGACTTCTGTCAAAAAAACAAAACAAAATAAACATACAGTTCCCAATTTATTTAAAGGTAGAAAACATTCAAAAATAAAATAAAACAAAACAAAACAAAACATATATTAAATTTGAATTATATTATATTATATTTTAAATATATTACATTTTATACAAGACATAAATGTTGTATATATAATTTTATAGAAAACAAAAACAGCCCAACTTGGCTTGATTTCTATCCTTTCGAAATTTACTGTATTGTAAAAAGTGGATGTTGTGTACCAAAACAGCCAGGAAATTGTAAGGAAAGGTTGAAAATTGGGCCGTGGGCCGTTTTCAGATAACGCAGATGATACAGACGTCTCTTCAGAGTGGGGTCCCTTTAAATGGCACGTGTTCGTTACTGTACGAGGGCCTGTCAAACAGTGACAGCATGCTTCTGCTCATCCTCCATTCGGCGGCGTGCGCGCAGGATCACTTCCCGCAGTCAAATAAGCCGTCTCCATTCGAGCGGATGGCTGTCCTCCACCATCCTAATCCGCCAGGCGTTGGGCAGCATCGCTCTCCGCCTCTCACAAAGCCAAATACAGCATCCACACTGTCATGCTCTTATTTGCTATTCCTATCTCTGCTGTCAACACAGAAGCCTCTTCCTCACCGGCAGAAGCGTTCGCTCCCGCGGCGCCAGCAACCGATGATCCATCATTTGTCAGGACCGTCGCTTTGTGAAGTAAGTTTGCGATTCCTTACGGCTTGCGGCATCTTTAAAAACATCCTCAGAGACGGACATCCACGGTGGTCTCCCGCTGATGGGAACCGCAGCGATTTTTTATAAGAAAGAAGCTTCCCGAGCGTTTCGTCTTTCTCTTGTTGATGGTTCAAAGGAGGATCTCTTGGCCTTCAGTTTGTGCCTTTGGCCGCTGAAAAGGTTTCAGGCTGGAGCGGATTTACCTTGAGATGAATTCTGTGCGCGTGCGGCTGCAGATGATTTTCAACAGCTAGGAGACGCGGCTCTTAAAAGGGTCACGGCTCTTCAGACCTGTGAGGGACACTGCTATATCTATGAATGACAGGCAGAAATACACAGGTCTCAAAGTCAACGGCCCCGTTTCTCTGATGTCTGGCTTCATCCAGACTGTGTGAGGCTCACAAGAAGAGACACAGAAAATGCCTCTGAAATCAATTCAGTCAAACTGAATTTTTGAATTGAAGTGGCAAACCAAGGGCAAAACTGGTCATTATACTGGTGAGGGAATCCTCATTTTTACCAACACAAACCAATTAGAGAAAATGCCCCAAAGTCCAAAATCAAATGCTCCAAATGAGCAAGGTGTGATGGTCTAAAACAGCGACATATCAAGATCAAAAAAAAAAAAGTCTGTTTATTTTTTCATTAACTAATCTTGATTGTATACTTTCTTGCATTTTATTTATAATTACATATATTTATTTATATCAGGGGTGCTCAACCCTGGTCCTGGAGATCGACCTTCCTGCAGAGTTCAGCTCCAACGCTGACCAAACACACCTGAACCAGCTAATTAGGATCTGAAGGAGCACTTGATAATTACAGACAGGTGTGTTTGATTAGGGTTGGAACTAAACTCTGCAGGAAGGTCGATCTCCAGGACCAGGGTTGAGCACTAGTGATTTATATACTTCAGCTAAAATAAAATAAAATAAAATAAAATAAAATAGAATAAAATAAAATAAAATAAAACAAAACAAATGCATACATGCAAAATAAAATAAAATAAAATAAAATAGAATAAAATAAAATAAAATAAAATAAAATAAAATAAAATAAAATAAAATAAAATAAAATAAAATAAAATAAAATAAAATAAAACCTGTACAGGCCATGGAGAAAATAATAAACTAAAATAAAATCATTTACAAGTTAATTTTGATAAAATTGATGCCATAAAAGCAGCCTTGGTAAGCAGAAGAGGCTTCTGTCAAAAAAAATAAATAAATAAAAAATAAAAAAGGTAAAAATACTAAAAAAAATTATAAAATAAAATAAAATTAGCAAGGTGTGAGAATGGTCTAAAACAGCAACATATCAAGAAAAAAAAATTATTTATTGTATATTTTCTCATTAACTATACTTGATTATATACTTCCGTGCATTTTACTTATATTTACATTTATTTATTTATATACTCCAGCTTCAAGAGTTTAAATAAATGTTCACACACACACCAAACCAGTTTATTGCATGAACAATCCAAAATAAAAAAAAAAAAAATAATAATAAATAAATAAAATAAAATAGAATAAAATAAAATAAAAACATTTACAAGGCAATTTTGTTAAAATTGATGACATTAAAATTAATTAATTACTGAATTAAGGTTATTAAGACTACCTCCTAATCACAATAGACGAATATCAACAATGTAATTGTTCTTAAAAGCCATCAACAAAATAATAAATATCACCTAGAAAAAGTTAAAACAATTTCACGGTTTCCTTCTGTGGAATAAAAAACTAGTTTTGATGGCACTTAATGTCCAATGTAAAATCTGGGTCCTGAGACAAAACCAGTTGAGAACCACTAGCCTAATTTTCCAAGGCCTTGCAAATAGTATTTACGTCTAATCAGAGAATAAATGGGAATAATTAGCCAAATTAATCATGCAATTATGCTGCTGGACTAATGAAATTCCTCAGATGGTTGAATCTGCCCAAACGGAGCAGAATTATGCCAACTTATGAGTTGTTTACAGCAGCGTGGCAGACACATTGTTATTATCTCTAATATGAATATGAAGTGGCTCAATACAAAAGCGTGATAACAAGCAATTCATACGACCACATAACGATGAGAAAATATTTCCTGTGCAGGCTCTTCATTTTCTTGTCTGCTCTCGATGAGCGACTGTGGAGTTCAAGAGTCCTGCGTGTTTTGGCATGTTCTGACTGGCCGTTTTGCATAATGCAGTTTCACTAAATCTAAATGAGAGAGCTCTTAGCTGACAAAATGAAACCTTCAGCGGAGCGGAGCTGTTGAAAGAGGTCACGCTACAGATAGCGGCTGAAATACTCAATAAGCTTTCAGGGCGTCTTGAGAGCCGTCCAGAAACACAAGACAGCCATGATTAGGGGAAGAAATTAAATGGGAGCAGAGTATGAAAGCGTGTTTGAAATGATGGTGGAAACGGCACTGGCACGGTCACGTTCCCGCTGTAATTCTGCATCTGCTGGGAAACTCAAGTGACATTCAGCAGTCTCAACACAACAAGTTACAGACTGTAGAAACGCACAGTACATGCTGTTGACAGTTTGTTGCTGTTCAGTTTTTGCCTACACAAACTGAATGGAGAAAATTCATCAGGGGCCAAATCAAATGCTCCAAATGAACGAGGTGTGAAAATAGCAGAAAAGAGTGCAATTTACGGTTTCTTTTTTTTTCACATGATTAGTTTTATCCAGAATAATATATACAGTATATACGAATGGTATATTGACTGTAACCACATTTTGAGATTTTATTTTTAAAAAATAATGAATAAATTATCACTTCTATTGAAAAGAAAGAAAGAAAGAAAGAAAGAAATTTGATTGCACCAACAAATTGTCTCCTATAGCGACTTGTTTAAAAAGATGCCACTCTATTAAATAGCTTTACATTTATATTTACATTTATAAATAAATATAAATATGTTTTCTAGTTTTATTGATGATAATTAGTTTAGCAATGGTATATTAATAATGTCACCATATTTGAGCTTCTTTTTAAAATAATAAATAAATAAATAAATAAATAAATAAATAAATAAATAAAAGAAATTTTATCAGAATATAATTTATTGTTATAATCGGTGACTTATTACAAACCATGCCGCTCTATTAAATAACTTTAAGGTTATATTTATTTATTTATTTATTTATTCATTTGTACAAATAAATGCAAATGTGTTTTCTAATGTTATTAATAATTAGTTTACCAATGGCATATTAAATAACCACTGTAACCACATTCTAAGATTTTATTTTTTAAAATAATAAATAAATTATAATTTCTATTGAAAATAACTAACTAAATAAATAAATTTGATTGCACCAATAAATTGTCTCATATAGCGACTTAGTAGATAAATTAATAAATATGTGATTGTAACAAATTGTATTGTCTAAGAAATGGTGACTTATTTAAAAAGCTTGTCAGTTATATTTAATTATATATTTTGTTTTTTTTTTGTGTTAAATAAAAGTATTAAATAAGTAATAAATAAACAAACAAACAAACAAATAAATAAATGTTTTGTTTATTGTAACAATAAATGATACTGTCTGATAGTCACTTATTAATGATATTGTCAGATAAACAGTGATTTATTTAAAAAGATACTGCTTCATTAAATGGATTTATTAGTAGCGTGTATATAAATACTTTAAAAGAAAAGGCAGACTGCAGTTGAACTTCTTTTTTTTTTTTAAATCAGCTTGTATTGTAATTAGCTTTAACAAAGTTTCAAAAGTAGCTTCACCAACACTTTTGCATTTTAATGAGTCTGAATGGGACAAATTGACCCTTTTGAGTCATTTGACAGTATTTATATCTGCCTCACAAGAGCTGCGACTCTTTTCGCAGGATCAAGACGAAAAGGCCACAAAGCCAATCTTCTCAGCGAGATTTGTAACTTAATATGCAAGCAAATTACTTTAGCGCGCACACTCAATTATCGGCTGCTCATGCCACCGCTGAACCCCCACAATACAATCACAGGATGAGTGAAGCCAACATGCCAATACTTTAAATAATAAAATGTCCATCTTTTGACACAAAGAAGCCTTTGTACGTGGAATGAAAGATGCACAAGCATATTGCTTTTGACCCCAGACTTTCCCCAGTGTAGACGTCTGTAAATCTAAGATTGCTTTATTCTTTCCCCCCGCCCCACTCTGGCCCGTCTGCAATATGAAAGCAGGTAGCGGGAGTTTCTACTTGACACAGATCAATAAGCAGCCTCGCTCTTCCTTATCAGAGATGGCTTGTAGAGATACGCTGGTGGGGGCGGCTGCAGGGCTTTCATGATGGATGACAGAAAAATTGACCCTAAGATCCGCCACTGCACACGCTTTAATCTCCCTTTTTTGCCGCGAGCAGAGACAACAAACACATGTGGCACGTAATGACGCCGCAAAGCTCTCCAACTTGATGTGACCATCAACAGCTGCGTTTGAAGTGGCTCCGTCCATGCACAAGGACAAACAATGCTAAATTCAACTACACAATAGATAGAACTAAATGAATAAAAAATAACAAAAAAATGCAAATATAGCTATTAAAAAAAAAGAAGAAAAAAATGTAAATGTCAACATGTAAAAGTTGTGTAATGCCTACAAAACTGCATGCAAAACAAATAAATAAGCATAAAAAATACATAAATAAGACAAAACATTAAAATATAAATAAAATTTACATATAAATAAAATAAAAGAATAAACAAACACACAAACAAACAAACAAAGAAACAGCACATAGACCAAATTAAATACATAATCCCCTGTAATGACAATTTTACAGTGCAGGAAATTCACAATTTCTGATGTATAAAATCAAGTACAATCTTACATTTTTCCCTTCCTATAATGGGTTATTATTCCTATAAAGGGTTATCATAGTTAACAAAAAATAAAACCATTACAAAAATTGTTACTTGAAATATTTGGTTTATTAATTAATAATTCAGTTTTATAATTTATTTATAATTTATTTTAACATAACAATGAAAAATTATCATCTAAGCTAGTTGCCAAGGCAAGTTAGTTTAACCTGATGTACTAAAATACCTAAAACCAAAATAAAAATAATACTATATTATTTAAAAAATAAAAAAATAAATAAACATACATACATACATACATACATACACGCACACACACACACACACATTTTTTTTTTTTTTGGCTTTTGATATTTTTAGTATGTATTTTTTTAACGCGTCAAATGTGTTTGCATTTTTTTAAATAGTTTGTATTTTGATTTTAGTTTTAGTAATAGCTAATTTAATATATTAATATATTAATATACTACTAAATATTAATGAATTAAAATATATATTTATTTCATTTAATTAATATGTTACATACAATTTAGTATTTGTAAAATAAAAAATATATACAAAATACATTTAAAAAATACAAAAATACAATATTAATGAATAATTAATAATTCAACAAATAAACCTATTAAAGTTCAATAATAGCAGTGCTGTCAAATGATTAATCGTGATTAACCGCATCTAATATAGAAGTTTTTGTTTACATAATATATGTGTATGTGCGGTGTTTATTTATTATGTATATATAAATATTTTGCAAAGATTTTATATGAAGACATAAACAGTACACACATATTATGTAAACAAGAACATTTAATTTGGATGTGATTAATCGTGATTAATCATTTAACAGCACTTAATAAAATATAATAAAAACTGTAATAGTAACTCAAATGTTACCAAAATAACACCCCTTCAAAGTCAACATCAAAACTGACCACATTTTCTTCTGAATCAAACCATATGGACACTTTCATGGGCCGTTTTGTCCCTTTCAGCAGTGTAAATTACCATCAACTACCACTGAAGCGGGAACATTTCTCAACTGTGTCTTAGAGAAGAAAGAAAATGATACCCGTTTGGAATGACATGAGAGCGAGTAAATGCGGCAGATAGCGGCCGCAGGTGTGTTCAGTCCTACCTTAGTTGTCGAGGTGGTGCAGGTGGAGGCTAATCGCTTGCAGGTCAGCTCGCTATTGGCCGTACTGGTTGCCCCGGTGACCGGAGTGGGCAGCAGCGAGGGGATGACGGGCAGGGGCAGGAGGCCGGGACGGTTGTTGCCGCTGTTGGGCACGGAGGAGGCAGAGGTGGAGACGCAGCCGTTAACGGTTCCGCCGCAGCTGCTGTTGGATGCGCAGCGCTCCCGCCGCTCCCACACGTTGCGGAAATCCCGCTCAAAACGCTGATGGTACCGCGACATCATGACAGAACAGACCGGGAGAACGAGACACGCTTGTGCTCACGAAGAGCTGGAGAAAACCTAACGGAGGAAAACAAACGGCTTATATTAACGTCTCATAAACCAACTGGTAGAATTACAAACAAACACACACAATATAAATTAATAATATTACAGATATCACATCCAGATCAAGATATAACAGCCGATCGCACAGCAGAAATAAGCGCGAAAACATTCAGTCAGCGGGTGTGGCTAATAAGCTAACGCATCTTTGTGAATGAATAGCGCGGTTGCATCTGATATACACAATCAAACACAGAGTTTTCAGTCTCTGTGTCTCAATATGAGGACATGAACACATGAACTTCACCTCCAAACGGTCACTTTACCAGCTTTTCACCGTTTAATTCAAGAAAAACTACCGTCAAATACGAAGTGAAACTGAAACTAAAACGGAAAGACCTTCACGACAACCCGCCAAAATAAAAGTCCGGTTGAACTTGAAGAAATTATGACGGAAATATATCACTATTGTATACTAAAACGTACTTCTCAAAGTAATACTAATAATTTAATTGTTTTTAAGATTATCATACAACGAAAATAATTTTTTCACCCATGTTTTAATTCATACAGTTCTGTTGTGCAGGATCTTACTTGACAAAAAATAAATAAAAATACAATGATTTGTTATAATTTGTTATATTTTAATTTGATTATATTTTAAATTGTGCAAGTTTTATTTTTATTAAATCATAAAACAAAAATTCAGAAAAAATGAAATTTCCATGGGGCCTACTGATGTTTCTTTTTCACTCAAAGTGTGATTACGGGGCAGATTATCAATTATTAGAGACTTATCTTCATGCACAATATTTACGACTTCAACAGCCTGTGAAAAAAGCAGTAAATTGTACCTGGAGCAATGCATTTCTGCTTTTGCAGAAGAATCATGTATTTCCAATGATTGTTGGTTGGTTGGTTGGCGTTTTAACCCATGACAGTTTCCTTGCCTATTTTCTTGGCAAGTAACAAGATGAAATAGTATAGTATAAAAGAGCAATTTAAAACCTATATAAAGTTTTAAAGGTTTGCTTCAGATAGAAACTCTAAAATTAACTCAGAGTAGACAAGTTTCTTCAAAAGAGTTTGTGGAGTAATGTAACTTCCTAAGAGAACTTAAGCTAGGATAACTTAATAAAATGTTTTAGAGATACCAGATGCATTTCCAACGAGCCTGGGCTGTAAAATGGATTGCTATGGATTGTAGATTAATGATGAATTTAGCATCAATTATACAGAAAGAAAAGACAATATATTGCCTTCTAAAAGACACTTTTTTGGCTGCTTTTCTGTGCAAATATTGATGTATGCCATTAACTCTGATTAATGTGATTAATTAGTCAGCACATCAAATAATTAATCTAGTTAAAATGATTCAATTGACAGCCCTAATTAAAACACTTAGTGACAATTAATCTTCTGATCTCATATTTTGAATCTGCTGAAATTTTAAAGTATTTTAACATTGGATGCATCACACTTAGGTTAGGTTCATATGCATCAAAGCAATGACATCTGTTCATGCATTTCACCGATATATAAAGTTTACCACTTGTCAAGATTCAAAGCTCATTGTCACCATGCAAAAACTGTAAATTACCATCTGGATTTGATTTATGAATAAATCAATCTCTATCATGTGCTGGCGTGTGCTGTTCCACCTTATCTTTAAATGAAAATCAAACAGCTTTAATGTTAAACTAGATAAATGTGTTACATCATTCTGAAGGTGTTACACATATTTAATTAATCTTATTATAACTTATGTTTGGCAGCCTTTCATCAAAAGATACCGCAAGCTGGAAGCACAAAGCACTGAGTAGATTTAGATATAGCATGGGAATCTCTATTGTCACATGATTCATTCTGTATGATTCTGCCTTTAAATTCAGCACAAAAGACGAGAGGTCATACGTTGTCTAGAGAGTGGAGATAAGCAACTGCTTTACAGATCAATCCAGCCATGATGTGTGACAGCAGAACAAAGCGCAAAGCTGATGCTGATAACAGAAATGGTGTGAATGAAAATGTTTGGTGAATGTGAATCAAAAGACATGCGAAAAAGACATGTCAGTTAGCCAATCGATCAATGAGTTTCCAATGACTGATGCTGATTCTAATGCTGAAATAAATGTATAAACTTGTCAGCTTTATATATTTAAAATAGAAATAAAATATATTTTTTTTAAATATATATTTTAGTTTGTTTTAAATATTATTTTTATATTTTATTTTTATGTATTATTATATATTCTAGTAAAAAAAAACTAATATAAATAATGAATATACATTAAATAAAATATATTTTACATTATTTCTATTTTGAAAAAATATATAAAGCTGACAAAAGTTCTAGTTAACACAAGTTGGTCAACCTGTCTTATTAGCCTATGCTAATATTCTCATAATCAACTAATCTCTAATCAATATTTCATATCTATAATATCATACAGACTTCAACAATATCCATAAGCAGATCTGATGTTAAACTAATTAGATCATCTATTAGTACTTTAAGGTTCTCCCACACGACAACTGACCTTCATAATTAATGACCAAACTGTCAGTTTCAATGAATTAATTCAGACTCATTTTGAATCTGCTGGCAAAGTGTTTGGTTTATGATGCTTCCACTTCAGACCACATGCACAAATACCAGATATTTAATACTGTCAAAAGGATAAAAGATATCAAGCTAAACAGAGTAAATCTGTATCACTCGTCCCGATATATGCAAACTCAGATGCGCATTACTCATGCACGTAATTTAAATGCATACAAAATAGCAGGTGAAGACTGCATCTTTCTCTTAAAGTAAAGAGAGATGAGAATTAATGGTTTAGAACTGATGCAATGTGGGAAACCAGAATAATCAATGATTTATCATGACTTTGCTATCATCCTCTTGAGCTAAACACAGCGTAAGAGTGCAGTTCTTCAATTTATAGTTTAATTTTCATCTATATGCACAAATAAAACATGCATAGCAATACATTTTTCCCAAACATCTAAGGAATGGATTCCAATATTGATCTTACTACTGCAGACACACTATGAGATCATGTCTTAATGCTTTATTTGAAATATCTTGTGCCAAATAATGGATTTATAATAACTTCTCGATTACAATTTAAAAAGTGCATTCATTCTCAGTTGAAATAAAATTGGGAAAGGTAGTATTATTATTGTAACTATAAAAAACAAACATCTATATTTAATAATCTGGTACAGGCTATAAATGTTGAATCTGAGACTCTTGCTTTGACGCTTTGATACTGTACAATGTCAAGATAATTTAATTTATGCACTGCACTGGAAAACAAAGGCCAACGATGATGGAAAACAAGGAAAAATTGTATGTGACACAGAATCAAATCCCTGGGAATTCCACAACGCATGCATTTTTCCACAGGCCTTTTAAACTTGAGCTGCAGGATGGATCCAGCAGTTCAAACGGCTTGAATAAAACTCGTACGGCTGAACGTGTCTCTGACATGTGGTGAAAACAGGCAGGAAAAGAAAAACTGTAGGTGTTGTTTCATTTGTATCTCATGCACAAGCTCTAATAAGGCGAGATATGTAAATTACAGTATCAATGTGGGCTAAAAAAAAACAATGACACATACATAGCTTTGTTATAATGAAGAGGCCTGCTTTAAATATATACAGCAGCAGTTCTGTGTCTTCACACTATGAACTGAAAAACACCAAGCATATCATTAAACACACCGTCCTATTGTTCTCTGCTTCAGTCCCACCTCTGCTATTGGACACATCAAGATGCCTAATGAGCTATAAACACATTTCATATCCATCAGGAAAAGAAAAAGAGATAAAACTGTAAGCATTTTATTATATCTGGCATTCACAAATCATAAAATGAAAAGTTTCCATGCTTATCCTGCTTTGTATAAAAATTAATGAGCAAAAGAAGGCAGTCATATAATGAAAAACAGGGGAAAAAAAAATCCTGCATAAATTGATTTTTTTTTTTAAACAACTTCACGTGTATCATATTTTAGAGCTGCAGCTATGTTTCATAATTGAAAGTATTATAGTCAGTAATCCACATTTCACCTTTTATTTCTGATTCTTGTTCTTTGTATAAAAACCACGCTTCGCTAAACTTTCCATTTATGATCTAGATTCAATCTCTCCCGTACGCGCCTCACAGATCAATTCATTCATTCCGCCACTTGAGACGAGATCCTGTCATGTGTGAACAATGCAGCGAGAACAATATGCCAACATGTGCTCTGGCACAGCAACACACAAAAAATCAAGGACTTTGAAATGCACTTGGATCCTCGCGTTTCTCATTCTGGCTTGAGAGGAGAATCACTAGCTACTTAAAAAAAAGTTACAGTTCTGTGTATTTTTTTTTAAAAAAACACTCTTAGTTTACTAGAATGAAAGACACTTGAGGCTGGAGCCTTTTTACATGTGAGATGATGATAAACCACACAGAAGTCTTTAGCAAATACTGGAAGAAATGTCAAATCAAGTCAATATCAAGTGTGTTTTATGTGGGCAAACACCACTTTTTAAATCTCATCACAGAAATTCCTCTAATGTTTAAACACTTGAGCATGTTTCACCATAAATCTCATTTTATTTCATGAGATGAAAACTCACATAAAAAGATCACAGTTGAAGGTGAGTGATAGTTTAATTATTCATTAAAAAGCTAATCAAATTATATGCAATAATTACACAGAAACAGAATCAGATTTCAGGGCTCAGATTTAAATTACTCTACACATTACTATGTGAAAAACTCCAGCGTTCACAATGCAAAACACCTCACTACATTTATTAACCAAAGATCATTGGAAAAAACATGCACATGGCGACATTTCTGTAAAATAAACGTTGCTTATTCCAATAATTTCAAAGCTAAATGTACAGTAAGTGGCACTAAAAAGTCCACAGTTTTATCCAAAACAGATGAATGTGTATCTGGCAATATTTCAGAAATTAAATGTCCAGTAATTGGCACTAAAATGTTAATTCTTTTGTTTTAAAAAATAAACAGCTACATTAAACCTGACCCTAAACGCACACAATCATGTAAAAAATAAGCAAATGTGAGATTTGCTGAAGCAACCATGCCATTTTACTTATATTTCACAGGACTCATGTCCAATCGCTCTGCATTAGAAGTCCAATGTTGTACCAGGTGAGCTTCCAAGCAAGTTTACTCCATCAGAAAAGCCAAACATATAGAGCTGATTATGTGATTCAAACACCAAAACATTATAGTTTACAAATCATGCACTATGGTAAGAGTGTTTTGAGGTCATAACAGATTTTGCAAGAAACAAATTAATATCAATCAATCATTAATCCAACTCTGTAATCAGAACTTGTTTTATTGCCAAAACTGCAGCTGGTGGAAACAGCACGTTTTTGCAGTTCTGCAAAAAATTTAGGCAGAGGCACATTTTTCCAGTGATCCAATGCTGCCATTTACAGAAACTAAACTGCAGAGATGCTTATTTAGAAATTACCATGAAACATCTTATATGTATTTCTCATTAGCATATGTTTGCTACATTACACACAGCTTATCCAATCATAACAGAGCTCATTTGCATATAGAAGGCACAGAATCAAAACCATTCCGTTTAATATTTCAGAAAGTATGCTTCACACAATTGTTATTTTACTATAATTTATTTTACTATAATATACTATTAATATCTTATTTAATATTTGATTTAAAGAAGTAGTCCACTTCCAGAACAAAGATTTACAGATAATGTACTCACCCCCTCGTCATCCAAGATGTTCATGTCTGTCTTTCTTCAGTCGTAAAGAAATGATGTTTTTTGAGGAAAACATTTCAGCATTTTTCTCCATATAATGGACTGGTATGGTGCCTCCCAAAACTCCCATCTCATGTTCTCCCTTAACTTCAAAATCATCCTATATCACTGTTTTACCTTTTTTGTTAAGGGTGTTTGATCATCTTTGCATGTTCACTTTGCAAATACTGGGTCGGTACTTATGGAGCGATGTAGGACGATTTTAAAATGATTTTCGAAGATGAAGGAGAAAATATGATTGGAGTTTTGAAACATACCCTAACTGTCTTGAGCCAGAATACAAAGAGTTCAGGCAGAGCAAAACAAGATGAGCATTTGAGATTAAAAAGTATTTAAATTGTATTTTTTTTTTAATGAAAATAACCCATCGTTTCACTAGATAAGACCCTTCTTCCTTGGCTGGGATCATTTACAACCGCATTGTAAATTGCATTTTGGAAGTTCAAAATCGGGGCACCATATCAGTCCATTATATGGAGAAAAATGCTGAAATGGTTTCCGCAAAAGACATAATTTCTTTACGACTGAAGTAAGAAAGGCATGAACATCTTGGAATACAAGGGAGTAAGTACATTATCTGTAAATTTTTCTTCTGGAAGCGGACTTCTCCTTTAATTGTTTTTATTTCTATTTTCTTTTTAAGTTTTAGTCATTTTATTATTTTGCTTCTTTAAGTGTTGTTTACTAACTGTTATTTCAGTTTAGTTATTTTGGTACTTCAGCTTAAACTAAATACAAATTAAAAATTTAGCTTTGGCAACTAGCTGAAATGAAATAATACTTATTTCAGTTAACATTTTATATCACGTAACAAACTTGATTTAGTTTAGTTAACGATAATAACTCTGCTTCACCCTCTTATACAAACACTTCCTTAATACTTTCAACAAGCATATCTGTAAAGATTACAGAGTTTAATAGGTGCCGCAGAACAGGAGTGATCCAGGAAATCTCACAATGCAAAAACAAATCAAATGCACGTCACTTCTTTTCCTCTTTTCTGTCACCTCTGACACCCAAAGGCATACAAATAAAGAAAATCACTGAAAAACCCACACAAAAAAAACCAAACCCAGGCAGAACACATGGATTGGAGTTGAGCTGTGCTGAAATGCGATCAGGGGTGTGTGACGGGCTTATGATGCCTCCAGTAATGGAGAAACAAGCAGAAAATGTATTCATAAGGGTTAAGCCTCTTTGCTAAAACACAACTCCTGCTGCTTCACGCTGTAAAGAGCTCCATCACAGACGCGTCCGCGACAGCGCTGTACTGCTTTATCTGCGGTGGGCGGCATTGCTCTCCTGTCTTTAGCTATGCTTCGCTAGTAATGCGTGACTGCCACATGACCGCAAACAGGAACAACCGGCAGCAGCGTCCCAGCAGACACCGGAGACATTCCTACTGCACTTAGGATGACCTCAGATCTCACATCGCTCCAAACATTCCCTCTGAGCATCTCAAAGTGAGACTGCCTGTGCCACATCAATTATGTCCATCTGTTGAGCTTTGTTTTGCTTTTATTTTCGTCAGTGCACTGGAGGAGTATAGAATTACATACTAAGAAGTTACGCTGTTTTTTGCAGTGGAGTATATTAAAGGGATAGTGCATTTGAAACTTAACATTTTACACTATTTACTTTTGAGCTGATGATTTTTTGTATTGAATAGCTGAACTAGACACTCTTTTCTATGCATTCACAATGAATGGGCACACAGACACAAAAGCACCATAAACTAGGCCATATTCCTCATCTGCTTAAGTTATATCATAGCAAACGAGAAATGGAGCCAAAATCAACTTCAGTTAAGATCTTTGACATGCACATATGCTCTCATTTCAGCTAATGAAAGATTTATGTCTTAACTCATTAACAAACTGTTCTGTCCAGTGAATTAGCTGATCCAGTTCACAAAACTGACCTAATTGATTTGTTTACAAATCAGACTCAATGATTCTCTCACAGGGGTTATCAGCTAAATAAATAAATAAAAAAAATAAATAAAGTAATAGTTCACTCCAAAACAAGATTTCGCTGCAGTGAATGGGTGCCATCAGAATGAGAGTCCAAACAGCTGGTAAAAACATCACAATAATCCACAAGTAATCTACACAAACAACAAAAATATACAGCAAAACAAAACAAAACCATCATTAAGACATTTTTAACTTCAAACCACTCCTTCTGGCTTAAAGTCCATACTCCACATTAACGCTTCCTCCAATGAAAAAGTGGTCTGGTTTACAACAACACTGTTTACAAGCCATAACAGTCCAAAAATAGTTCTAAACAAATATGTTGATGGAATTGGATGTGTATTTTGGCAAGAAACGACAGCTTAAAATTAAAACACCTTAATGATAAATTTGTTTCTCACAAACACGCATCTTTTTATTTCACAAGATATTAACTGATGAACTGGAGTGAAAAAAATCTGTAAAATTTACAGTAAAAAGCCAGCAGCTGTGGTTGCCGGAATTTTACCGTAAAAAATACGGTAGCAACGTTTTACAGTTTTCACTTACATTTACAGGTAAATACCATCATTTCATTAACTGATATAATGTTAATGTACCAACCTACTGAAGTACTGAAATCTGTTTTGTAGATTTGTAATACACTGATAAACACCAAAAGCAGGTGGTGGTGAGAAAGTCACATGATAAACCAAAGCCCATCACAAGCAGCTTTTAAATATTAACATATATAGAAGGTGCATAGTGTCATTCACACAAACACTAAACACCATCATGGTAACACACATGAAACTGAAATAATAGGGATGAGACAATACATCGATTCGTGGATCGATTCTGAGATCTTCCGAATGCATCGCCATTCTCTTTGGAATCGATTCTGAGCTTAGATTTTAAAAGCAGATGGTGCTCTAATCTAGTTTTTATCTGCACACTCAAATGCTCATGAAGAAGAGTGCTGAAGAGAACCTGTGCGTTTGGCTGAGTCATGCAATTTCACCTCAGCTCAGAATGCTTTTATGATGCGAGATTATTGTAAACACAGCTCACTGTGAACACCCTTGTAATTCGCTTCAACTTTTTCCAATTGTATAAATGATTATTTTAGGTTCAAGTGCATGTAAAGATTTGGAAACAAGCAGAGCACGGCTGTTTCTAAAGCAAGCAGTGGCATCTGCTGTTCAAAACTAAGCTCAGAATCGATTTGAGAAAGAATCACGATGTGTTCCGAAAATCTCGAATTGATGCTGAATCATTTCTCGATTCGCACTGCAACGATTTATTGTCCCATCCCAATGAAATATTGCAATAAACATTCATTTAACAACATCAGATGTAACATACAACCCTAATGTACAAAACTGATAAGAAAAAAAAAACAAGAAGAAAGAAAAAAAAAAAAAAATTCAAAAAAAAAAAAAAAAAGTAACATAGGGAATTCTGGGAATGTCAATTTACAATTATCAAAGACTATAGAATAGCCAAGACTTGTCACTTGTATAGTTTTGCATGTGGAAAGATGCAACGCTCATTATGGTCATGAAGCCCCGCCTTCTTAATGAAAGAGCCAATCGTTGATTAGTAAAGTCAGCACGCCACTGCAGCTGCCGTTAGTCCCGGTTGCTATAGAAACAGTCAGCATTCTGAGACGTGCACACTGGCTGATCTAGCCTGAAAAAATAAGCTTTTTTAACGCTATTGGAGCATAAGGAACAATGTTTATGGGACAGTTTATGTCAGAATTCATTGGTGATTTCAAATATGCAGTTTAATCATAAGCTTAGCGAATTGGAGAATTTGATGTTTTCGGATTCAGAGAGATAGGAAATGCACTTGCCTGCCTGTGAGGCGTTTCAAAGATTGCCGTTAACCATTTAACAGGTTTTTACTGTAGCATTATTACAGTTTTTACTGTTAAATTCACAGTCATTTTTTACAGTGTGGTGTGGATTACTTGTGAATTATTGTGATGTTTCTACCAGCTGTTTGGACTCTCATTCTGACGGCACCCATTCACATCCATTGGTGAGCAAGTGATGCAATGCTACATTTCTCCAAACCTGTTGAAGAAACAAACTCATCTAAATCTTGGATGGCCTGAGGGTGAGAACATTTTCAGCAATTTTTCATTTTTGGGTGAAATATTCTATTCAATTTCCTCACATATATATTGTATGACTTCAGAAGGCTTTAAATATAGTGCACAAGTTGCTTGGACTAGTTTTATGTTTAAGGCTTTTCTCTTTTTTGGGGCTTAACAGAAATAGTCACCATGAGCAGCTAGAGTTACGTAAAGATTCTTTAAAAATGAGAAAACAACATCATACAGGTTTGGAATGACATTATGATGAGTCAATGACAGCAGAATGTGTATTTTTGGGTGAAATGTTCCTTCAAGCACTGGTTTTCACACGTCTAAACATGTGCGGTGACTCAAATTTGCATAAACACCTCTAAACCTTGATTTACATTTATATGCATCTCAATGCTGTGCATGCTCTTGACGTTTTATCAAATTTAATTCCTTTTTTAATCAACAGAGCCACCAATCTACTGCAGTGGAATAGTGCGTGTAAAGCCAAGGGTGAAATTAGTGCGTTTGCTAAGATGTGCAGATTCGCTACTGTAATTCTTTCCACCGTTTCCTTGAAGCAAAGAAACCGGCTGCAAGTAAATTGGATGTTTACCATTCAAAAAAAGATGTACATGTGGCTAATAATTTGTGATTTGGATGCTGAATAATACATTTCAATGCTGGTAATAACAAACACTTTCAGAGCAGCAGATATGGGCGGGAGAAAGCTGCATTATGGATTAGCTTCATATGAATGCACTCTACTAAATATTTCAGAGCCACGTTCTCATCTGCAAAAAACAATTCTGTGAAAGCTCTTTGGCATACAGCTATGTGGGAAATCAAGAGCATAAATATGCAAATCATAAACTTGTAAGAATGCAAATATGTTTGTTTGTCTGCATCCTTTCAAGCTCATTTTATTTTCATATATCATTTGATACATGAATCACTTTTGTTTGTTGGATTCAGAAAACAAAATGCATTTGCATAATAAGATTTTTCACAGAACACTTTTCTTCCTCAAAACAAAACTGTCATGCAAACAGAGCAAAAACGGCCTTATAATTAGTCAAACTTGCCGTTACGTTAATGCACTTTCCCTGTGATGGAGTCTTGGGAAACAGCTTTGTGCAAACAAGACTGTGCAGAGAATAACAGTCACACTTCACAATCTCTTACCGGACTGGCCGCCCCACAGGAACCCTTTTCAAATGAGTCTGAACCACTAATTTGACAAATAACTCAGAGTAAACTCAATGCAGCGCCTAGCAAAGAAAAGGAGGAACATTCATTATGCGCCATAAGGAGCTCAAATTAAAATATTAATGCAACATATGCATGAGGTTTATTAAAACATGCATTAAAGCCTGACAACCGAGAGGTGACACATTTACCCGAGGGGTGTATGTACAACCAAAATCTAATGTCACGCTAACTGCATATCAGTTTTCTAGCTGCTAAAAATGAACCTTGGGCTGTAATAAGTGATTGTATAAATTACAGCAGTGCATAATACCATATTTTTTGGAAAAAGGCCTGTACCAGGTTAAAATTGCAATTCTAAAAGAAAAATAAGTCGTATCGGTTTATAAGTCACATTTTATTATTACACTCGGAAATAATGTAAAATAACAGTATTTTAGCTGGACAGCTTAGTGTTTTTTTTTTTTTTTTTCTTTTTTAAATCTTCTGCTAACTAAAGCTACACTTATTTGATTTAAAAACCAGGAAAAACTGTTATATTGTGAAATATTATTTTAATTTAAAATAGCTGTTTTCTGTGTGAATATATTTTAAAAAGTAATTTATTTCTGTGATGCAAAGCTGAATTTTCAGCATCACTACTCCAGTGTTAAGCGTCACATGATCCTTCAGAAATCATTTTAATATGCTGATTTGCTGCTTAAGAAAGATTTCTGATTATTATCAGTGTTAAAAACATTGTTTTTGCTGCTTAATATTTTAATTAAAAATATAAAAATATATATTCATTGAAATATTTAAAAATATTGAATTATATATTTTAATTAAAATTCATATGAACTTATGTTTACCAACATTATAAACACTATGAACATGTATTTTAGCTCACCTGCAGTAACTTCACAAGTTAACAAAATTGTTTTTGTTAACAAAAATATGACGAAAAATATTTGCTAACAAGCTTTTTTCCATGACTAAGAAGAGACATAGACGAGACAACACAAATGACACCAACATCCTTAAAAACTAAGATTATATTAACATGAAATATCGCTGACCAAAAATAGACAAGGCTTAAATGTAGTTTAAACATTTGAAACTCTCTATATCCAAATCTCATTTTTCATCAAAAAAAAAAAAAAAAAAAAACAGACCTACATGAGTTTTCATGCTTGAGGTTGCCAGATATCAAGCATTTAAATCCACCATCAGAGTTTTTCCCTGTAAGAGTTTTTCTATAACAAAAAACAGCTGACTATTAGGTTGACTAAATATGAGAAAGTATCAGGACGTTTGACTAAAACACTACTCCACATCAAATCATTTATATGTAAGAGTTTTCACAACGGAAAAGGAATGTGAATAAGCATAAAATAAACAAATTATAGTGGCTTTCATAATAAACCAATTAGCCAAGCCTAACTTAATTTATTTCAAGTGAAACTGAATCTACCGGTGTGTGGGAAATGCGCTACGCAAATAAACTTAAGCACATGTACTTCTCTCATTCAGCATCAATCCAAATGTTTTGCATGCTTGATGTTAATTGCATTTCAGATGATAAAAGAAACATTATTCAGTAAAATATGATACTCCATATTATGACTAAGATTAACAATTATCAGTGCATGAATCAAACTCACTCAGAATGCAACCATTTTTTGACTTTATGCATCATCTTTTCATATTATATTGCTGTGCGTGGGCAAAAACAAATCATATAAAACACTGAGATCACTCACAGTCACATTAACCTTCATCTCGCCAACAGTATCTCATCAGAGACGGCTCATGTGACCTCCACTGACTTCACTCCTATTAGTACTCATCGCATCCTTAAACATTTCACAGCCATGCTGCATGACTGTAAATTGCCAACTCGCACTGAAAATAATGACTTCAGGTCATTTCTGCCCACTGATCTTGTGCGGTATAAATGCTATAGCGGTGTGGCACAGCAGGCTGCATACAGTCATGCCATCCAGGTCTAATATATCCTGTGTCTCTTTCAGTCTTTAGGATGGTGTATGATAATGATGCAGGACAGCAGCAGGGAAGGAAGGAAAGAAAAGCATCATTTGGCTTCCTGGCCGGAGTCTGCCGTCAGCAGCACCTGCACCGCTGGCCGCGCGGTAAAGCAGTATTATTACAATGTCAGCTTTAATCAACATTGTAGTCAGCAGTGAGATTGTGCATCGCTGCAGTTGTGTAGGAGTGTGGTGTCCTGATCAACCCACTGACCACTGGAAACGCACGGACAACGACAGTAACGCCCTGCTTTCAACTGCTGTTCAAGGAATATTAGGCCTACGGTGACAAACCGCTTTCTTCGTTAAGAGAAGTGTGCATTTATTAAGATTTTTTAATGGTTTTTTTTTTTTCAGAAAAAGTCTCTTCTGCTCACCAAAGCTGCATTTATTTGATTAAAAATACAGGGGAAAAAACAGCAATATTACATATAATATTATTAATACTTTTTAACAATTTAAACAACTGTTTTCTATGTGAATGTATCTTAAAATGTAATTTATTTCTGTGATGCAAAGCTGAATTTTCAGCATCATTACTCCAGTCTCCAGTGTCACATGATCCTTCAGAAATCATGCTGCTTAGGAAACATTTCTTATTATCAAAGATTTTTGTGGAAACTGGTTTGCTGGTTTAAGCTGGTCTGACTAGCTCTCTGCTGACTATTTCTTGTGGAAACTGTTTTGCTGGTCTTTGCTAGTTTAAGCTGGTCTGGCTAGCTCTCTGCAATATATTTTAGGGGAAACTGGGTGGCTGGTTTAAGCTGGTCTGGCAAGCTCTCTGCTTAATATTTTTTTTTTCAAAACTGGTTTGTTGGCTTTGCTGGTTTAAGATGGTCTGATCTCATTTCTGCTTAGTATTTGTGTGGAAACTGGTTTGCTGATCTGACTAGCTCTCTGGGTAATATTTTTTGAGAAATAGGGTTTGCTGGTTTTTGCTGGTTCAAGCTGGTCTGACTTGCTCTCTGGTTAATGTTTTTGGAGAAGCTGGTTTGCCAGTTTAAGATGGTCTGACTAGGTCTCTGCTTAATTTTATTGTCAAAACTGGTTTGCTGGTTGTTGCTGGCTTAAGCTGGCCTGACCGTCTCTTTGCTTAATGTTTTTGTGGAAACTGATTTGCTAGTCTTTGCTTGTTTATTACGGTCTGACCACCTCTCTACTTAATGCTTTTGTGGAAACTGGTTTGTTAGTTTAAGCTAGTCTGACTTCCTTTCTGCTTAATATTTTTGTGTAAACCTGTTTGCTGATCTTTGCTGGTTTAAGATGTTCTGACCACCTCTCTACTGAGTATTTTTTGTGAAAACTGATTTGCTGGTCTTTGCTGGTTTAAGATGGTCTGACCAGCTTGTTGCTTGATATTTTTGTGGAAACTGGTTTGCTGGTCTTTGCTGGTTTAATCTGGTCTGACCAGCTCCTTGCTTGATATTTTTGTGGAAACTGGTTTGCTGGTCTTTGCTGGTTTAATCTGGTCTGACCAACTCTCTACTTAATGCTTTTGTGGAAACTGTTTTAATCTGGTCTGACCTTCTCTCTGCTTAATATTTTTGTGAAAACTTAATCTGGTCTGAACACCTCTCCATTTAATGCTTTTGTGGAAACTGGTCAGCTGGTTTAATCTGGTCTGACCGTCTCTTTGCTTAATGTTTTTGTGGAAACTGATTTGCTAGTCTTTGCTTGGTTATTATGGTCTGACCACCTCTCTACTTAATGCTTTTGTGGAAACTGGTTTGTTAGTTTAAGCTAGTCTGACTTCCTTTCTGCTTAATATTTTTGTGGTAACCAGTTTGCTGATCTTTGCTGGTTTAAGATGTTCTGACCAGCTTGTTGCTTGATATTTTTGTGGAAACTGGTTTGCTGGTCTTTGCTGGTTTAATCTGGTCTGACCAGCTCCTTGCTTGATATTTTTGTGGAAACTGGTTTGCTGGTTTAATCTGGTCTGACCACCTCTCCACTTAATGCTTTTGTGGAAACTGGTTTAATCTGGTCTGACCTTCTCTCTGCTTAATATTTTTGTGGAAACTTAATCTGGTCTGAACACCTCTCCATTTAATGCTTTTGTGGAAACTGCTCTGCTGGTTTAATCTGGTCTGACCGTCTCTTTGCTTAATGTTTTTGTGGAAACTGGTTTGCTGATCTTTGCTGGTTTATTCAAGTCTGACCACCTCTCTACTCAATGCTTTTCTGGAAAATGGTTTGCTGGTTTAAACTGTTCTGACCGTTTCTCAGCTTAATATTTTAATGTAAACCTGTTTGTTGGCCTTTGTTGGATTAAACTGGTCTGACCACCCCTCAGATTACCAAAATACTTCTACAACCAGCCAGTTTAAGTTAATTTTAGCTAAAAATGACATGAATTATCAAAAAAGTTTGCTCTTTGAACATCAACATCTGTATGTTTTGTGACAGTTGTGCAGCAGCCCTGGTTTATCTGGAGCAGTAAAGTAAAAAACCCTCCACACCCTCTAAGATATTTGGTTTCCCAGCATGCTCAGCACATTTGAGTTCTCAACCACAGTGACTTTATGATGCTGAGATCTAGTTTCGTCACTTTGACAACTGAGAAACTCATAAAACTAGTGCAAACACACACTGATGCTGGAGGAGGAAACATGAGATTTTAGGAACTCAGAGTCTGTTATGCAACTTTATCAGACGAGAAATAAAATTAAATCTTACTGTTAAATACTAAACATCTTACACATATTGCAAAGGGTTAAACAAACATAGGAGCACATATATATACAGCGCAGCATCACTTTTCATTCAGTTGCTACTCTCTGTCAGACCATAAACCCAATAACATTTAACTCAAAATTGAGACGTCGCTCTTCATTAACTTCATCAGTTTCCACATTTCTTTTAAATCTGACTTGATTACATACATACAGAGTAACGCCACACCAGTCTCATATTAGTCTGGTGTGGTTTCAATGCTGAAAATGCAGGAAACATTCATTCTAACCAAACGCAGACGGCAGCTGTTTTAAGCACACATTTCAGAGCAGTCACACTAGTTTAGGACTAAAAATGCTGCTGAAAAACCTTGCGATCAAAGTAGCGTCAGGTTGCAGTGACGTCTGAGATCTCTATATGACCAGAAACACACGTCTACTCCAAGCTCATCTGCAAGAAGATCTGTTGAAACGTTGCCAGTCCTCCAGCTGCGCTGCCACGGGCGTTTAACCCCACGGGTGGAAACCAAAGACGACAGGACGGAGCTGTCTCACTGCATTCCCATCTAACCACCCATAACACACCTTCACCTCCATCTAACTGCATCCAACATCTCATTCTCATGTGATTTTAATCCAAGCTGACTTTATATTAGTCCAGTCAAAGAATAAATGTCACCGGAAATATTCCTCAGCTAATATTGGAGGCTCATTTGAATTTATGGAGATGAGTTTTAAAAATGCAATCTATTAAATGCATTAATTTTAATGCTCAATTTCAATGACACATTCAAAATAGAACATTAAGATGTGTGCTTTTGAGGGGTGGGTGATATTTAATTACATTTATTAGAATTAAATACAAGTATAATATTTAAAAAAATATATTTTTTAGATAATTAATGAATATAATTTAATAAAACAAATGAAATGTAATAATCACAAATCATTAAAGATGATTTAACTAGCAAATTAAAATTTAATAACACTGTGATGCTTTTTATGCACTTTTTATCTGGCCATTAAGCTGTCATAAATTAGTTTATGATCATTTCTTGATTAGCTTTAATTGGACTGTTACTGTCATTTATGCCTTGCATAAAATATTTTAATTTACTTGAAATGAGGGTTCTTCTAAATTAGTGCTTTCCAAAATGGGATTCAGTGATGAATTAATTAGATAATTTAATAAGTGAATAGCTAATAATTTAATCATAAAAATGTAAAATTATTATTTTTTTAAAATGTAAAACTCTGAAATGCGAAAAATATTTACATAAATAAATGTTCTATTTAATTGGTGACCATTAACTGATATCAAAGTACCGCAAACATGCAAAGGTGTTGTTAATTATTAAAACATTAATTTAAAATCTCACGTGAACTTAAAGTAAATATTCTAATGTTTTACATGCAGCTTTATGTTTAATAGTCACAGTTACATAGAATATTGTCAAAAAGCTGGAAAACAGATATTTTTTTGCTATAAACACCCAACCTCGAAGCAACACGAGTGCTTTTAAAAACAATCTCTCATTCCACAATGTCAAAAGCAGAGAGACAGAGTGATAATGCTTTCATGCACTAAAACAAGGAGCCGATTTCCCAAACCCTTTTAAATATTTCATTAGGAATTCATGTTGCTTCATGCATGGTTAGCGGCCTCGACTTTCCACGAGGTCAGACAGAGTGCAGCGTGCCGGCAGGTTATGAGCCCAGTTCACTGACGGGGCACTTCACGCTCACTGCTGTAACCCTTTCACCACCGACAACCAGCGCATATTATTGAACCTGAATGCTTTTCTGGACCAAAGAATTAACATGCACTTAATTAAACATCTGATTCTTGAAGAGGTGTTAAATATGACATGAAATGTTCAATTAAATTCAACAGCGCTATATTTATAGAAGTTACATTTGCAACGTAACATGGATGTCATGGATGCATCTGCATTGATTCTCTCACTGAACAATGAATCTGTCAGACATGCATATGCATGACTCGCATCCAGATGGGTGACCATAAGCACAGATGTGCTTCGTGAAATAAACACATGCGACTGCATTAAAATCTGAGGACTCAATTTAGATATGTTTACATACAAGAACTCTAATAAGCAAAACCTACCAAAAATGTGAGCATGATTAGCAAAAGTGTGAAGAAATGTAAAACATAGTGATAACTTTTATGGCAATGGTTTATGAAACCAATAGGGCTGTTTAACAATTAAATCAAAATTAATCGCATCCAAAATAAAAGTTTTTGTTTACGTAATTTATGTGTGTGTTCTGTGTATATTATATATATTATATAGGTACACACACACACGCATGCATTTTTTATACATTAAAAATATTTATATACAATACCAATCATATGAATAAAAATATATGTAAACGTATGCAAATATTTTCAAAATACATACTGCATGCGTGTGTACTTATATATACATAATAAATATACACAGTATACACACATATTATGCAAACAAAAACTTTTATTTTGGATGCGATTAATCACAATTAATCGTTTAACAGCATTAAAAACCAATCTCACATTTCTAAAATGCATTAAATCATTTACCTATCACACACTGAAAAATGGCTTTGTAATAATTTGCACTCAGAAATTGCTAGTAAGTTTCACAAATAACCACTAAGAAATGGCAAGTACCATTGAATTAAACATTCTGAAATAGACTGAAAGAGTATTTTCTTGTAAAACCTAACCCAATACTGTTTTATTTAGTTTGTTTTAACTTTGAAAATGTCTTACAGTGCATGCATCATGAAAGTGATACTCAAAATAAACCTTTCATTCACTTTTTTGCATAAAATAAACCTCATTAGTAAAATCAAAACAATTCTAAAAAAAAAAAAAAAAAAAAGTTGTTTGAGGGTCCATTAATGTCATAATATCAATACAAGTAAACATAACAAATATTGAAGGAGAAGTTCACTTCCAGAACAACAATTTACAGATAATGTACTCACCCCTTTGTCATCCAAGATGTTCATGTCTTTCTTTCTTCAGTCGATAAGAAATTATGTTTCTTCAGGGGGAAAAAAAAAAGTCCATATAGTGGACATTAATGGTGCTCAGGAGTTTGAACTTCCAAAATGCAGTTTAAATGCAGCTTCAAAAGGCTGTAAACAATCTCAGCCATTTTAGAAACAAATTGACAATTTATATACTTTTTAACCTCAAATGCTCGTCTTGTCTAAGTCTGTGTGAACCACGTGGTTCAATACGGTCAATAGAGTTGGGATATCGCTAAAAACTCCCATCACGTTTTCTTCCCCAACTTAAAAAACGTCCTACATCGCTGCAGAAGTACCGACCCAGTGTTTACAAAGTGAACATGCGAAGAGGATCAAACGGCATTACAAAAAGGTAAAACCACAATAGGGTAGGTCGATTTTGACTTTGAAGAAGAAAACGAGACGGGAGTTTTTCAACATACCCTAACGGCATTGACCCGAATCACACAGACTACACATGAACATCATAGAGGTGAGACAAGATGAGCATTTGAGATTAAAAAGTATATAAATTGTCAATTTGTTTAGAAAATAACAGTTTTTTTTTCACTAGATAAGACTCTTCTTCCTCAGCTGGGATCATTTAGAGCCATTTGAAGCTACATTTAAACTGCATTTTGGAAGGTCAAACTTGGGGGCACCATTACAGTCAACTAAATGGAGAACAATGCTGAAATATTTCTTATCGACCAAAGAAAGACAGACATGAACATCTTGGATGACAAGGGGGTGAGTAAATTATTAGTAAATTTTTGTTCTGGAAGTAAACTTCTCCTTTAACTGCTACATGACTGAATCAAATACAATTGGCTCCTACCCTAATCTTTCAAACACTGCAAAGGTGCACAGTTAAATAAACAATACAAAAATAAACCTAACTATAATATTCTCTACAGCAGCTGCATCCGTATCCACAGTCACATAATGCTGCTTCCAAACAAGCACATTTACACAATTACTCACAGCAAACAAACCATTCTAGCTTTGTTTTCAAGTGAAGTTTACTCACTAGCAAATATGAGTCATGTTTTTGATGGATGAAACAAACAAGCACTTCTGAAAATGTGTGTCCTTCACATGATGCACCAGCCCAGAAAAGGCTTTTTACTGCCTCGCGCATCCGCTGAGTAAATAAAGATTCATCAGCAGATGAATATCAGTGGATCACTGCATTTGTTTATTTCACTTATTAAACATCAAACCGAGTGGTCTGGTCTCTGTTGTGGCCGAAAATTCAGACAAATTAAATTAATCCGCATGCTGCACAAGATCTGTAAGTAAATTGGCTCTGCAAGCAAACTTAAGTCCTTCGTTTTCAGATGAGTAAACAAAAGCGCAAGCGCCACCATCGATTTTCATTCACAACCGGCCTATTTAACGCAACGCTGCAGCCATGCACACAAAAGTCCAGACGCTGTCAGCAACCTCTGAATGAGTTCAAGACGCTGGTCTGTTCAGCACAATGCTAGAAACAACATAGTGCAAAGTCTTGAAATCATTTGCTCACCCCCCTATGTCGCGCCAAACCTGCCGGACTTTCGTTCTCCTGTGGAAGATTTTCAAATAAGTTTAAAAGCATCATAAAAGTAGACCATTTTGCATCTTTTTCCTCAGCTCCCATTCACAGTGCATGAAAACAAGGACCTGTCCAGTATTCAAAATGATTCATTTCGTTTTTCAGAGAAACAAGATATTCAAACAGGTTTGGAAGAACATGATGGTGAGCAAATGACAGGATTTTGTATTTCTGCATGAGCTACTTCTTTAACAACGGCAAATCTACAGGAAACGGCACCTTGAGCGAGGTACTTTCTATTCAATCTTCTGAGGAATAAAGTTAGAAACGGCTCCTTCCACAAAGGCCATCTTGTAAGGAGTGCACATGACCCAGTTCTAGAAGGGTGCTTCAATAACATTAGCAAAAGCAATTAACCTTTAGCCGGCAGCTCCTTAAAGTGAACAGGGTGCAAATATGTTCCTTTATTCACACTGATTACATATACTATAATAGACAAGCATATGAGATACTGACCTAGAACGGATGGAAGTCCACGTGTAAACTCTTTGAGACAATGTGTTTTCTAAGAGAAAAAAACACTCTTAGTTCTCAAAGATGACTAATTGTAGGGACTAGTATCTGTAAATATTACGCCACAAAAACACCATTTAAATGTGAATACTGCATGTCTCTGTTTTAATGAATGGAGCAGACCATTGGTTTTTTTTTGTTTTGTTTTGTTTTATTTAATGAGCAGTTTTGTTTACCACACACACTGAAGTGTGCGTGCCGCTCGCAGTGATTTCAGCTTCTGTCGTTTCACTAAATGAGGACATAAATACATGAACAATATCTGCTGAGAGTCACTTCATGAGTATTTGACCGTTCCATTTTAGGAAAACTAGCGTTATATCATATACACACAGAAATGTAAAGGTAAACACAGCAACCCGTCAAAATAAAAGTCCGGTTTAACTTGAAGACATTGTGGCAGACATATTACTACTATTCCTACTACTATTACTAAAATGAAACAAACATTATTTTTTAGGGTATAATCACACAACATTTCTTCCATGTTTTAATTTTAATAGTAAGTTCCCCTTTGATTGCCAAAAAAAGTTTGCTTAATTTTTTTAATAACTAAAAGATAAATGAAATGAATGTTTTATGCCTTCATTTGATAACCAGAACATTTTAAATAAACAACACAGAATTTCTGAGGGTAAAAAAAAAAAAAAAAAAAAAAAAAACTTTCATGGGGCTATTTTAAGAATAAATTTGAATAAATGAAGTATGCATTCAAATAATTAGACATGCTAAAACACAGAATTTAATAACAATAATACATATGGTGAGAAAAAATAAAACATTTCATAGGGCCCTAAACATTATTTTTGTTAAACCTTTATTAAATTGATGTGAAATTGTATAAGTTTCATGATTTTAATTAAATTAGACATGCTCTTTGATTAATAACATTTAATTTAATCATTAAAAAGGAGTTGAAAAAAAATTAAATGAGAAAAATGGAATCCAGTTTGGGAAAAAATAAAACGGATTTCATAGGGCCCTATACTTGGGGGGGAAATGATAATAATAAACCAGTCTAAGGTGGTTTATGATGGTCAAGCTAAAGTTTAGCTGGTCTATCCCATCTAAATCCAGCAAAACAGACCAGTTTGGCCAGTCTGGGCTGGTTTAAGCTATTTTTCAGCAGGGCTACTAGGTTACATTGTAAAATAGCTTATTTTTGCCAATTCTGAAGCAAAATGAAACACCTATGACCATAATAACGTATTATCTAATATACAAATGACTGCTTTACTTAGTGGAGCCATTTACTTTGTCGATATAATAATTCCACATTGACTTTAAAGCAGCATCGTGTTCTTTCAGAGTTTAGTTTCAATTTCAATGAAACAGCAGAACCAGATAATCAAGCTCCGCAGGTTCGCTTGAAAATTACAGGCGGATTTTTGGAGGCCTGAGACTCAGCGGGAAAGATTTCCAGGAGCTGGATTGGGCCTGTCTAATCTGAAAGAAACATCCACTTCACGGTGATTCGCATTTTCTGAATGTGAAAGAACAGCTTGCATGCAGGTGTGATTTTAGCATATCAAAAAATACTGGCCATCTCAGGAGATGAACGAGGTTACTGGAGGTTAAACAGGAGATTTACTTTGTTAAACCTCAATCAACGTACAAGCTCTTTAAAAAGTGAAACAACATAAAACGTCCACTGAATATTGATGAAGACATTAAATAGTCAAACCCAGTTCTTAACAAAACCGCTGAGATGACTGTAGGAAATGTTAAGATTTGAGTAAAAATAGGTTTGATTCTGGATGTAAGAACCCTCATAATAGAAAATACATGAAGTAGAAACTGGATATTAATATTAATTAATTTTATCATTAACACCTAATTAATTTGCGATAGCGTCATAATTAGCATATGAATGTGTTTTTAGCACAGTGATTCATAACCTTGGCCTGGTAACTCAAGGATCCTGGGTTCAAATCTCACAAACACTCAAACATCAAAAAAGGCTCATTGGGAAACTGAATTTATCTACATTTTTGCTAAATTCATACCCATGTATGCAATTCACTGCTATTTCCAGCTGAAATGAACTTTTTTGTAGGGGTGCAACAATAAATTGATTCTGAGCTTAGTTTTTAACAGCAAATGGCACTCTAGGCTAGTTTTTAAGCACACACTCAAATGCTAATGAAGAAGAACGCTTGTGCATTCAACTGAGTAATATAAGTGGTTAAATGTACTTGCACGACGACTTTTATGCTTTTATGACGTGAGATTAATGTAAATACAGTCCACTGTGACTACTCTTGTAATTCGCTCCAACCTTTTCAAACTTTATAAATGACTATTTTAAGCTCAAGCGATGTGTGTGTAAGGAACTGGAAGCAAGCACAGAGTATGGCTGTTTTTTAAAGCACTAAAAAACTTCTTTCAAAGTTTCAGAATTGATTCAATACAGAATCACGATGCGAAAAAACAAAACAAAACACAGAATCGATCCACGAATCGATTTATCATGACACCCCTACTCTATTGGCAGTAAAACAACAACTTAGACTAATTTTCATGCACAATACTATGTTATGACCTTAAAACACTATTAGAACATGATTTGCAAACAAATACATTGTGGTGTTTGCATCAAATAACCAGCTCTATGCTGTCCCTGCTGAAAAAAACACCCTAGGCTGGTTGGCTGGTCTTTGCTGGTTTAAACTGGAAGTAGCTGGTTTTAGCTGGTTGTTCCAGCTGGTATCACAGCCTGGCCAGCTAAGGAAGTGGCCAAAACCCCTCTAAACCAGCCTGCTGACCAGCTAAAGCCATCCAACCATCTTAGGGGTATGTCTGGCTTTTTTTTGACATAGTAAACTTGCTTGTAAGCTCACCCGGTAAAGTACTGCTAAAATGGCTTAATTGCATCAGCAAATGCATTTTTATCTCATGTTTGCTTTTGTTATCACTATCAATTAGGTTTAGTGTTTCTGGTACGTTATTTCAAATGCAATATAGCATGCTTTTAGCACTACTCATTGGACATCTGGGTCTCAAAACATGCAAGAAGCAACGTAATATTTTGCAGAAATGTTGAGCCTTTTCCCAATGAGAATAAACACTTGCAAAGCATATCATCCACTGGATTAGTCGAATTAGGGTCCTATGTGGTTATTTAACACAAACTACTGATTAATTGGATTTCCAGCAAAATAACTAAATGGACTCTTTTCCATGCACATCTAACTCGGGTTTTATCTATACATCCTGACATGCGCCAATTAAGTTGCCTTTTTGAACTCTTTGAATGATTATTTCAATTATTAAGTTATTTCAAATGCAATGTAGCATGCTTTTAGCACTACTCACTGGACATCTGGGTCTCAAAGCATGCAAGAAGCAATGTAATATTTTGCAGAAATGTCATCACGTGCACATACTTCCAATAAACCAAAAAGAATAAACACTTGCAAAGCATATCATCCACTGGATTATTCAAATTTAGGGTCCTATGTGGTTATTTAACACATAAACTACTGATTTATTGGATTTCCAGCAAAATAACTAAATAGACTCCACCGTGACCAACATGCATTAACATTGTATTAGAATTCCTAATTTGATGCTAATTTGAGTGACAAACCAATTTTCTGAATCCAAGGCCCTGCTGACATGGCAGATCTCATGCTTTTCCATGCACATCCAACTTGGGTTTTCCCTGTAATCTCCATCTATACATCCTGACATGCACCAATTAAGTTGCCTTTTCAAACTTTTTGTATGATTATTTTAAGTACAAGTGGTGTGTGTGTAGGGAACTGGAAGCAGGCAGATTATGGCTGTTTCTTAAGCACTAACAAACTAAGTTTCAGAATCGATTCAAGAGAGAATTGTGATGCATTCAGAAATTCGCAGAAACGTTCCACGAATCAATTTATAGTGACACCCCTACTTTATTGGCAGTAAAACAACAATTTAGACTAATTTTCATGCACAATACTATGTTATGACCTTAAAACACTATTAGAGCTTGATTTGTTAACAAATACATTTTGATGAATACATCACATAACCAGCTCTATACTGTACGTTTGGCTTTTACTGACATAGTAAACTTGCTTGTAAGCTCACCCGGTAAAGTATTGCTAAAATGGCATGGTGGCTTTGGCAAATGCATTTTTATTGTATGTTTCCTTTTGTTATCACTATTAGTGGGTTTAGTGTTGCTGGTATGTTATTTCAAATGCAATGTAGCATGCTTTTAGCACTACTCATTGGACATCTGGGTCTCAAAGCATGCAAGAAGCAATGTAATATTTTGCAGAAATGTCATCACATGCACATATTTCCAATAAACCAAAAAGAATTAACACTTGCAAAGCATATCATCCACTGGATTATTCAAATTAGAGTACTATGTGGTTATTTAACACATAAACTACTGATTTATTGGATTTCCAGCAAAATAACTGAAATAGACTCCACTATCACAATATAAAATTATTCACACCGTGACAAACATGCATTAACATTGTATTAGAATTCCTAATTTGATAGTGACAAACCAATTTTCTGCATCCGACGCACTGCTGACATTGCAGATCTCACGGTTTTCAATGCACATCTAACTTGGGTTTTCCCTGTAATCTCTATCTATACATCGTGACATGCGCCAATTAAGTTGTCTAGATGTAAGAGGCAAAGGAACAGGCTCCTCTGAGACCGTCACACAGCGGGGATCCCAGCATGAGATCTCAGCCACAACACCATCCTCGAAGAACCACATCCATCATCATCATAAATGCCTCAAGAGCACAAAACCACCAGTGACGAATCACATCCAGAATATATTCAAGGAATGTTCCAGGTTTCACTGTGTGGATCTGCACAGAAAATAAATTCAACTACTTGCTATGTTTGATTCATAATCAAACATTAAATCACTAAAGCACAGATATAAGACAAACGTCTTGCTGAATTTCAAAACTACTCACCACACGGCTTCTCTGATCGATGCACATCATATAGGACAGTCGTGCGCTTTTCTCCTCTAAATCACACGCCACCTGTTAAAGAAATGAGAAACGTCCATCATAAATAAGTCATTAATCAGGTGATTTTAGAGAGCGCTGCTCAGAGGACACAGGGACACTTAACGTGGTTTTCAATGTCAAGTCAGCATGAACCTGTTTTTAACGACCTCTCGAAGGCAATAAATCAGATTTCCAGTCATAAATGATTTTACAGAACAGCCGCATCAACCGTTATTAAAGCCGAAGAATAACAGTGCACAGAAACACATGAAACCTTCATGAAAGCAACCATGAGTGAAGATCAAAACAAAAGACAAATAAAAGAATTTATGAATTAATCAAAACGGATTTTAACCCCATAATTACTCCCAAATTGTTATAACTGTAATGCAAAAAGAAAAAAAAAAATCTAAAAAAAATATTTTAAATAAATAAATAACATCCATAATCTGCATTAACAGGACTGGTGTTGAGGTCAAATGTCATTAATTGTCATGAAAATGTTAAAATGCAACCAAAAAAAAAATTATAATGGTCCTAAAATAGGCTATATTTAATGCATTTTTGTGGTTTTGTTGTGAAATATGCCTCAAACAGGTTTTGTTAGATTCACTCATCTCATATGAACTCAATTCAAACACAGATGAGCGCTTCAGATGAGTGTAAAGTCGCTCATTCATGTGCTGCATCTCTGCAGAAGTTCTGATCTGAGTGAAATCTGGGCTGGATCTGAAGATCTCCAACACTTACTGAAGCCTAAAGACCTAAAGACCAGCGTCAACATGAAGACAGCGCTCAATTAACGTACTTTCCAAGACAGATCTCCGTTTAATTCGTCTCATTCTTCTGCCCGTCTAGTCGCCGCAGAGCTGAAGGTCTGGCGGCAATTTTAACCATCTGTGTGATTTTACTAACCTCTAAATATGTAAGCTCATTGTGGAAAATTTGCTCTTGAAAACATTAGGGCTGATGATATAGGCAAACGTTTCATCAAACTCATTTCTGTAATTAGACTTTTGACTCTACATTTTAGGAGTGATTGGCAGTGTTAGATAAACAAGCTTTTACTTCATTAAGTGGCAATTAGTGGCACAGTATAATATCTGACAAACATTTTTCAGCTAATAATCAAGGATGACTTTGTGTTTGAATGATTTGGGATATTTTCTGATAGCGAAATTCCAGCAAACAAGACATAAACTGACCTGCATGACCTGACGGTCACAAAGGTCACAAGTCTGCCAATCAACAGCACTACATTCATCTGAACTGTGAGTCTACAGCATCAATAATTCATCATAGCACCTGACAGACATGAACTAAGCAGGTAAATCAGAGCTTATCACCTGAACAAATCAATTAATAGATTTCAGCATAATGAATCAGATCAGCACTGCTATACACAATTACTATTGTCTTGATTGCTTGCGAGGGCAGAAAGCAGTTTGATTTAACAGACAGAAACGCTGAGAGACTATCTTCAAATCAACATCGAACTCTACACATGAAATTAACACACATTTAAACAATGATTGACAATCTCCAATTCAATGCCAAATAGGCCAATCTCTCCTCATTTAAAGGCGTCAATCAAACACTTTGACAAGTAGAGAGAAAAATGTTTAGGCCAATTAAAGTATGTGACCCTGGACCACAAAACCAGTCATAAGGGTATTTTTTTTTTTAAACTGAGATTTATACATCTGAAAGCTGAATAAATAAGCTCAGATGTAAGAAATAAGCAAGATACAACTATTCAAGACAAATCTGGAATCCAATGGTGCAAAAAAACAAAATGCTGAGAAAATCGCCTTTAAAGTTGTCCAAATGAAGTTCTTGGCAATGCATATTACTAATCAAAAATTAAGTTTTGATATATTTACGGTTGGAAATTTACAATATATCTTCATGGTACATGATCTTTACTAAATATCCTAATGATTTTTGGCATAAAAGAAAAATCAATCATTTTGACCCATACAATGTATTTTTGGCTATTGGTACAAATATACCTGTGCTACTTAAGACTTGTTTTGTGGTCACATATGATACTGCAACACATCAGGACAGAAGTCAACCATCTACAGACTACATTCAGTTTCCAATAACAGAATCAAAAGTTTAATATTGACTCACTCAGCAGTTTTAATCAACTCAACACAAATACAACAAATCACAAACAGATAGTGAGTGAGAGAAGCTTCATCCTTCTCAAACCAACACAGATCAACTAGACTAAAATAAATTGTTCTGTATGTTTGCTTTGAGGTAAAAAATTCACTGTATTATAGCTTGCCTTTTAATATTTTGATCACACATTATCATTTTATTTCAATTTGCTATGTATGTATTTTATTCATTTCTGACCTATTGTTGTACAAGACGGTATGTGTTGTGCACTTGTGGCTCTACATTTATGCATTTAGCAGATACATTTTTAGTGACTGCAAATTAAGCAGTAAAATGCACAAAAAGACAAATGTTTGACACTGGCACTACTTTGTGAATATAAAAAAGAAAAAAATATATAGTAACGATTACAAACAAAATATTATACATAGGTCCACTAACCAAACGTGTTAAAATCTCAATTAACCAAAAACCATCAGTGACATCACAAAGCATGCATCAAAACCTTCTGCTCATGACTAAAGTGTGTAATAGATGGATTTAGTTTCCACACGCCACATTAAAAGCCTAATATTGAAATATTCAAACGATTACAGTAAAGTCTTTTAGCAAGCAATAACAACTATATAGCAACATGAAAGCATCAAATCAGAATCAAATATTATTTGCAACATTTAAGAAAGCAGTTTTGATGGATGCACACCTGTAACTGTTTAGAAAGTGAAAACTGGCGTCTCCAGTGACTCTTTTCCTAAATTGAGGAGGACAGAAGCAGCATGTAACACTAGTGCCCTTCCAAAACATCCTGCTATAGATCAGAGCACCTGTATTATACAATCTATACCGTCTGTTGAGAAAATAAAGACGCCTTTGCTGCTGTTACACTAGTCTCTCATGAAACCACATGCATAATCACAGTACTGTATCGCCCGTTAATTCCAGCAGCGGTAGTTTGTAAAGGCAGTCTGATGCTGATCTGAACTCCAGCTGTCTGTCTTACCTTCAGATGAAGCCGCGCGCGTTTGTTTCATTGTGTGAGAATCCCTTGCGCCGCTGTCAGTGATGATGCTGCGCGCTCGTGCACACGCTGATGGGAAGATGAGGAGGAGGACGATGATGATAATGCTGGGCTCTTCAGCGTGTGTGTGCGTGTGTGTGTTTGGAGAGTCAACGCGCTCTGACGGCCTGCGGTGTGTGCGTGTGTGTAACAGTCCTTCTGCTCCGCCCCTTAAACTCAATAATTACTAAACACACAGCGCCACCTGTCGAGAGAGAGAGAAGATGCAGGCATCACGTTTCGGCAAGTCCTTAAAGATAAAAAGCTTAAAGGAGAAGTTCTCCTCCTTTAACAGACCAGTTTCAGTGTTTAATGCATATTATAACTAAAACCAAGGCTATAAAATTTGTTACTCGAAATAAAACAAACTTTAACTGAAATAAAATATAAAAAATCTTAGCCAAAGCAAAGTTTAGATAACTTTAACTTGATAACAAAATAACTAACACTGAAATATAAAATTAATAAAAAAAAAATATAGACATGTAAAAAATAATGACGAAAACACACATCAAAATGACTAAAACTTTAAAATTAGCCTGAAAATAAAAACAGTATATATAAAAATGAAATAAATAAATAAATAAATCAGATAATAATAATATCAGATGATACAATAATAATTAACTATAATACTTTCTCAATAACATTAAAATAACACTGATGCAAGCGCATCAATTTAATATAAAAAATAATAAATATAAGCTATGCAATAAGTTATAAAGTACTCAGTGTAATTTTTTATCTTAAAAATCATCCATATAATTATAAAATATGAAATTATTCATATAGTAAAACTACTTTAAGAAAGCATGTACATGCAATTATGCAGAATACATCTGCTTTTATGAACTCATATTAAGGATTTTTTTAATTCTTGTGTGTGTGTGTGTGTGTGTGTGTGTGTGTGTGTGTGTGTATACACATATGCACATACATATACTTATATAGGGTGAAGTTGAACTCAAGTAAAGTGGGCCACTTTTTGTAACACGTGTAATTTAGATACCTAGATGTTTTTTCCTTTCATTTTCTTTGTTACTTTTGTTCATTTTAAGGTCCAGCTATAATATTTCATTTATTTGAATACAGTTGTTTGCAAGATACATATGAATAAACATTTTGAGGTCATGCACTCCAGACAAATTTCTTTTCAGGTAAAATGGGCCATTCCTTGTTTATCAAAAATTATTCTAATACACATGATTTATTAACACATATAATCAGACAAACATATATATATATATATATATATATATATACACTACCGTTCAAAAGTTTGGGGTCAGTAAGACTTGTAATAGTCTTTAAAGTAGTCTCTTATGCTCATCAAGGCTGCATTTATTTGATTAAAAATATAGAAAAAAAAAACAGTAATATTGCAAAATGTTTTTACAATATAAAATAATGTTTTTTATTTTAACATACTTTAAAATAGAATTTATTCCTGTGATGAAAAGCTGAATTTTTATCAGCTGTTACTCCAGTCTTAAGTGTCACATGATCCTTCAGAAATCATTCTAATATGCGGATTTATTATTAGAATGATCAGTGTTGGATAATATCAACAGTTGTGCTGCCAAATATTTTTTGGAACCTGTAATTTTTTTTTTCAGGATTCTTTCTTGAATAACAAGTTTAAAAAGTACAGTGTTTATTCAAAATATAAATATTTTATAACAATGTAAATTATTTATTATTAACTTTTAATAAACTTTTAATTATTAACTTAATACATCCTTGGTGAATAAAAGTATTAATTTCTTAAAAAAAAAAAAAAAAAAAAAAAAGAAACAATAAAAATGTACTGACCCCAAACTTTTGAACGGTAGTGTATATATAACCTACAAGTTATTAGTAAAATAAATCATGTGTAAATCCACATCTAAGCTTATGTGTGAAATTCCAAACAACTGAAAAAACATGTTGTGTTGACATTAAATTTAATGAAATCTGAATATCAGACTATTCAGAAATCAGAACATTGAAAAAACTCTACAATACATTAAAGATGTGACTATAACAGTTAAATTAACAAGAGAAACATTTAAAATAGTAACCAAAAAAATCTGTCTATGCTCTCTAAACACTTAGAATTATTCATTTTTTTTGCATCCATATTTTAAAGCTCATATTCTACATCTGTATTTTCACCTCTCATCCTTTCTTTACTCCACAGATTGAACTTCATGCCTTGACTTTCTTTCTATTCTCTCTTTCCTTTGAATCTCTGACTTGAATTCCTGACTGTAGTCTCATTTCTGTTTTCTTCAGTTTTAAACTTTAAAGTTTTAAAAATTGCATTACTTGCATTATTTATTGTAGTATTTAATAAAACAGGAACTGTCACAATAATGTTTGTTTACATTTAGTGAGCAACCTTAAAAGTTACAAATAACTTTTACTGTTACAAATAACAGTTCCTGTTTTATTAAATACCACAGGCAGCCGTGGCCTAATGGTTAGGGAGTCGGGCTTGTAACCGGTTGCAGGTTTGAGTCCCAGGTCCGGTAGGGATTGAAGGTGGGGGGAGTGAATAACCAGAGCTCTCTCCACCCTCAATACCACGATTGAGGTGCACAGCAACATGGCTGCCCACTGCTCCATGTTCGTGGTGTGTGTGTTCTCTACTGTGTGTGTGCACTTGGATGGGTTAAATGCTATATGTTAAATGCAGAGCACAAATTCTGAGTATGGGTCACTATACTTGGCCATATGTCACATCCTGTCCTGTCCTTAGGTCAAAGGGTTTTTACCTTTCATCATGACACAGTCTTCATTTGAGGTGTGGCCACACCCACTAGTTTCATATTACATCAATCAAAACTATTTTATCATCTTAGAGAAATAGTGTCCCTTTAATTAAGAACCATTGTTATACTCTGAAAGTGTGAACCCTTTGAGCAAAGTACAATCAAGCTTAAACGGCCCACTTTACCTGAATTCACCCTATAACAATCACACCACAGAACTGTCTAACTGAACTCACAGCCAGTTCAAGTGAAAGTTTAACCTAGGGGAAAACTGATGTATAGAATATATTGCATTAAAACAGTATATTACAAGTACTGAAACAACATACTTAAGCTGCTCAAATGGTAGCAATAGATGCTAACTATATGCTCTGAATTGTTTACTCGAACAAGTTATTAGTTTGTGTTTACAGTCATGTGAAAAAGTTAGGACACCCTATTGAATTCCATGGTTTTCCGTATCAGGACCTTATTAAAAAAGAACTGGTCCTTGGCTGGTCTTAAAATTTCAAAAATAAAACCTCAGATGAACAACAAAAAAAGACAAATTGCACCATGTCATTATTTACTGAACAAAAATAAAGCCAAAATGGAAAAGCCATATGTGACAAAGTTAGGACACCCTTACTGTTAACATTGGAATTAAGAGTAAATAACAGTCAAGCACTGCTAATCAAATACCTTTGATTAACTGATCATCAGTAAGTCTGAGCACCTCTATCCACCTTATTTTTCAATGCGGAAGTAAGCTGTTTTCTGGTAATGTGTTAGATGTCCGGTTCATAATCCTTTTTGTGCAGCTAAAAATAGCTGGAAGTGAATGAGACCGGAAGCCAGACACAAAAAATTTACAAATGGCTGCACCCACTCTTATAGGAAAAATAAGGTGGATAAAAGTATAAGCTTTGGCAGTTTGCAGGTCTGGAGCCTTCAGGTGTGTGTTAACACAATGCCAAGGAGGTAAGACATCAGCAATCATCTTAGAGAAGCAATTGTTGCTGCCATCAATCTGAGAAGAGTAATATGGCCATTTCCAAACAATTTGAAGTTTATTCACAAGTAGAAGACATTTAAAACGGACACCTCTGCTTCCAGGAGTAGACGTCACAGAAAATTCACCCCAAGATCAGACCGTGTAAAGCTCAGAGAAATGGCAACAACCCAAGAACTACACCTCAGACTCTACAGGCCTCAGTTAACATGTTAAATGATAAAGTTCATGACAATACCATTAGAAAAATATGGGACAAAAATGGCATGTTTGCAAGGCTTGACAGAAGAAAGCCTTTTCTATCTAAAAAAAAACATTGCAGCACAGTTTAGGTCTGCGAAGTTGCATCTGAACAAAACACAAGTCTTCTAGAATAATGTCCTTTGAACAGACGAGACCGAAGTGGAGATGTTTGACCATAATGCACAGCTCCAAGTTTGGTGAAAACCTAAAGAGCATATCAGCACAAACACCTCATACCAAAAGACAAGCATGCTGAAGGAGGGCTGATAATTTTGGGCTTGTTTTGTAGCCACAGGACCTGGACACCTCACAGTCATTGAGTTGGCCATGAACTTCTCTGGATATCAAAGTATTCTAGAGTCAAATATGAGGGCATCTGTCCGACATCTAAAGTTGAGCCAAAATTGGGTCATGCAACAGGACAATGATTCCAAGCACACCAGCAAATCTACAACAGAATGGCTGAAAAGAAAAGAATCAAGGTGTTGCAATAACCCAGTCCAAGTCCAGAGCTCATCCTGACTCAAATGCTGTGGTGAGAGCTGTGCATAAGCAGATGCCCACAAACCTCAATAAACTGGAGCAACGTTGAAAAGAAGAGTGGTCCAAAGTCCTCCAGAACGATGTGAGAGACTGATAAAGTCAAACAGAAAATGAATGCTTCAAGTTATTGCTGCTAAAAGTGGATCTACAGGCAGTTGAATTATAGGGTGTCCTAACTTTGTCACACATGGCCTTTCCCTCTTGGCTGTATTTTTGTTAAACAAATAATGACACTGTGTGATATGCCATGTGGTGATGTTTGTCTGAGGATTTATTTTCCAAATTTTAAGACCTGCCAAGGACCAGATAATGTCCTGATACAGAAAACCATGGAATTAGGAATAGGGTGGAATAGGGTGTCCTAACTTTTTCACATGACTGTATATGTTCATCTCATGCATTTGACAGAACATTCTTAATTTTTTAGGGTTAATTTATAGTCAGTTCAGTATTCAATTCTATGCGGCAGCGTCCAAGATTCACATTTAATACATGACTGACATCTACTGGTGATGATGTGCACGTGCAGAAGAACTATGCATCAAGATAGCACTTTAAAGGGAGAGACTTCAGTGAACGAACCGGAGCATGAAAGTGGAAAAAAAAAATAAATAAAGAAAGAAATAAAAAAGCATTTTTACAAATTACAGCAGTAACACGTTTTTTTATACAGTAGCCTATATCATATATAGCAATGTTCAAACTGCCTATAGTGTATAGCCTCTTCTGCAAGTATTTTTAAGGGTTTTTCAGATTCACATAAGCTACAGATTACAGATATCGGTGCTCAGGACTGCAGCGTTAACACACAATTAAGTACTAAATCCATTTCAATAAGCGGGTGATACAGTGACAGGCTTTCAAACATAAAGCTTTTATTTGTGAAAATAGGTATATTTGAATTTACAAATGATTTATATATGTATAAACGGAACACTTTGGTTCTAATAATCACAACACTGAGAATACTGTAACAATACGTACAACAAAATAAACAAACTGTGATTACCAGGTATTGAATGAAAATTAAATTGTCTCTCATATTAGTGTCCACTTCAAAAAAAAAAAAAAAAAAATCCATTTCAATAAGGAGTGACAGAGAGCTCTGGTGGTGAGATGAACGTACTGCACTGGATTCACACACTCATCTGAGCTTGAAATAGCAAACCATCCCGTTACTGATTTTAAAATATGACACAGAACAGATCAAAACAGTTTCACCTGCCATTAGCTATTAAAACATCAACATTTACCATTTGAAATGAATCAGATGATGACTACAATGTTCTTGACACAAATGTGCCATTTCATTTGATTTTCTCTTTAACTTATCAAAAATAACCAGTCCTCGGACCAAAACACAATAATATAAATTCAAATAAAATACAGCTTAGAAAAAACAGAAATACACAAGTATTAGTGGAAATAGTTTTAAAGTAATACTATTACTGTATGTCTTGACAGAATGGAATTCTTGTTAAAAAACTTGTATATTACAGTGTACCAACGACTCAGGTAATGCCAAAGTTAATGCTATGTGTCAAAATTTATAAGAAATATTTGTTTGCATCTAACACTAACCCATATTGAGTGACAGGCAGTAAGAAACACCTGTTAGTTGTGAGGGTTTGGAAGCAACAGGACAAAATGCATAATTTGTGGATAAAATATCAGCTCATAATAATGCTGAACTCAAGACACAAGCTGATCATTGAATGTATTCAATCTCTACAATTATGAGAGATTCTCAAACTCTCCTGATCGCTGAGTCTCTACACTAAATATGACAAGTTTGATCCACATCTTAAACTCTATTGAACAATTAGTTTGACTGTGATTGTAAGAATTCAGAATTTTAAGGAAATGTGTTGAAGTTAACAGGCTATCACTGATTTTAAGCAAAACAAATTTCATAATATTTAGTATTCAGCAAATCAGTAATCAAGTGAAAATTAGGATTAAGGAATCAGGAAAAAGTGTATGATGATACATTTTTGGGTGTCTTGGGTGCTTTGGAAATCTATTGCTAATGTAAAAACCAAAATGTCTAAAATGAATGCAATATTATATAAAACTATAAAAATGTACTAAATATTCTTACATGCAGTACTTGAGTTTACCCATTTGTGTACAAAAGTAATTACGTAAAGTAGGCACTGATGTGTTGTTGTGGAGGAAGTCAGATGTTAATGTCTTATACAGTTTGACAGCACAATGTGGAGGACGTAGAAAATGTCATTTTGGCAGCCTCTTTTTACAGTGAGGAGATATTTTGAGGTCTGAAACTTACAGTATGTTTTTGTTACACAATGGCCTCTTATGTGTCAAAAGATCAAAGAAAATGAATTCCTCATTTGATGAACGCTTTAAAATGCTTTGATTTACGAGCGAATAACCATTTAAATATATAATTTTAAAAATATAATCTTAAAAAAGTAATAGTTTCACTGCAGAACACTTGCATCAAATATGCATAACATGATACTTTACTTTAGCTGCCATAGTACAGTGAGATGAAATTAAGGTATCATAATAACCATACTGTCAATTTATTATGTCTGACCAAAATTAAATTTTACTGAAAATCACAGACCTCAGCAGAGCCACTGTCTTGTGGACAGAGCTCTGACATATGGTGCAACTATGTTTTAGGTGACCCGAGTTCGAGTTCAGACTCAAGGTCCTTTCCTGATGTCACTCCTCTCTCTCTTACTATCATTCCTGCCTCCTCTACAATGTACTATTAAATAAAGGCCAAAAATATAACTTATAAAAAATGACAAACCTCATTATGTTGACTTTACAGTTTGAACTCTTCAGTCCATCAGACAGATGGAGAGTTAAAATAACTTTTTCTGCAATTATACATTGATCACATGACAAATTGAATGGGAAAAAAGGACCAAATTAGTCAGGCTATGTACAGGTTCCTGTGGCTTTACTGACATTAGCAAAGCTACAGTCAGGGGTTAAATTTCCTAAAAACACACACTGATAAAAAATAAAAATTGAATGGCATTAATGAACAAATTTACCCATTACAAAATCTGACATATAGCAGGCAATAAAGAAGAACACATATAACATAGCAGAAAAGTTCAATCCTTAGTACTTAATTTTTAAAAGTTTGCAAAAGTTTTGCAACCATGAAGAGGTAATAATGACTGTCAAGCTTTGGGGTGTTGATTAACTCCATCTATGTTTTGATTATCCAAAATAGTCTTTTTTTTTTTTTTTTAGCTTTTTGTTCAAAATGTTGTTTATTTTTTTATTTTTTTTATTTATGCAACATTCAGGTGTTTATAAAAAAAATAATGCATGAAGCTAGAATAAAATATTCTTGTTTACAAGCAGATACCTTGTTCTTTCTTTTGATGCTTTGTATGTTCAGATATTCATATAACAAAATATATACAAATTAATACCTAGATAGGGACATAGTAGTATACTGAAAGTAGGCAAGGCAAGGCAAGGCAAGTTTATTTATATAGCACATTTCATACACAAAGGTAATTCAAAGTGCTTTACATAAAAGGAAGTAGAATAATCATAAAAGCAATAATAAAAACAATAATCACAAAAAAGAAAATAGAACAATCATAAAAACATTGATCACAACAATAAAACAAAAAATGTAAAATGTAAAAAACTGATTGATTTAATAATTTAAAAATGATTTAAAAATTGATTTAAAATAAATTTAAGACAGTTAAAAACAGAAAATGATTATACATAATGCAATCAGTTCGGATGAAGCACAGTGCTCATTCAATAAATGCACAGCTAAACATATGAGTTTTGAGTCTAGATTTAAATGTAGCTAATGTTTTAGCACATTTGATCTCTTCTGGAAGCTGATTCCAACTGCGGGCAGCATAATAGCTAAAAGCGGATTTCCCTTGTTTTGTGTGAACCCTTGGTATTTCTAACTGACTCGATCCTAATGATCTGAGTGGTCTGTTAGGTTTATATTCAGTGAGCATATCTGCAATGTATTTAGGTCCTAGGCCATTGAGTGATTTGTAAATGAGTAAAAGTACTTTAAAATCAATTCTAAATATAACTGGAAGCCAGTGTAGGGACCTGAGGACTGGTGTGATATGCTCAGATTTTCTGGTTCTGGTCAGAATCCTGGCAGCAGCGTTCTGGATGAGCTGCAGCTGTCTAATGGTCTTCTTGGGAAGGCCGGTGAGGAGACCATTACAATAATCCACCCTGCTTGTGATAAAGGCATGAACAAGTTTCTCCAAGTCTTGACTGGAAACAAAACATCTAATTCTTGCAATGTTTTTGAGATGATAGTATATGCTGATTTAGTTACTGATTTGACATGACTACTGAAACTAAGGTCTGACTCCAGAATCACACCAAGATTCCTGACTTGGTTTTTGGTTGTATGACCCCTAGCATCAAGGTACCTTAAGAACTTCCTCTTTGCTTCCGAATGCAATGACCTCAGTTTTCTCCTTGCTTAACTGAAGGAAGTTCTGGCACATCCAACTGTTAATTTCATCAATGCATTGGCAGAGGGAATCAATGGGGCTGTAGTCATTTGGTGATAAGGCTAGGTAAATCTGGGTATCATCAGCATAGCTGTGATAGGCAATTTGGTTCTTTCTCATTATTTGACTTATTTGAAAGTATGATGTAAAGTTCCCTTAAAGAAAACTTATGAGTATACTTGCAGTATAAAACTATTAAACTAGTAGTTTACTGAGACTATACTTCAAAGTGTACTAAAAAAGCATAAAAAAGTATTTAATTAGTAAACTATCAGTATACGTAAGTAAGTTCAGTTTTAGTATACTTGCAGTACAAACTGAGAACATACATTTGAACTAGTTGTGTACTCAAAGTTTACTTCTGTTATTCTTCAGTGTATACTTTTATATACTAGAAAGTGGGCCAATTTAGTCCCAAGGAGTATTGAAATCGTACACTTAAAAGTATACTACTAGTAAACTCATATTTGTATACTTACTACATAAAGTATACTTGAAAATATACTTGAACTTTACTTAAGTATACTTAATAAAATAAAATTGAAGTATACTTCTTCTTGGTAAGGGATCTTTAATTTCATAACCGAGTGAATCTTTATATGTTTTTTGTTTGTTTGTTTTTTACCTCAGTATGTTGAGTGAGTCAAACTCAGTGAGTTTGATGATTGTAGAGATGAAGACAAACTTTCACAACACTGACCAGTGAGATTACAGCCAGCAAGTCTATAACAATAAATAAATGAATAAATAAATAAATATGGTACAATAAAGAAGAGATGATAGGTTGTTGTGGTGTGTTTATTTCATGAACCTTTTACAGTATATGTAATAACCATTTTATAAAAGCAATAAGCCCAAAGAAGCCATGGTTTACACTGATTTTAGAACATCTATGGGTATTGTTAAATATGATGTGGAAATGTTATAATCTACCCTGATTTGCAGTCTGGACAAGTCAACAATAGTTGCAGAGAGTCTGCAGTCTCCAGATTTTGGGCAGTCAGAGTTGACAGATTTCACAGAAAATTATGTAGTGTATGTTTTTTTTAGCTTTAGACTATGATTCAATCCAGTTGGAGGATATCAAAACACATGTTTGATATTTTGATCTGAACATATATTGTAGTAAATCGCTCTTAAGCGATTTGACACCACTTGGCTTCAACTCCTGTCATAATCATCTACACAACCAAGACGATATCCAAATGCCCATGGTGTAGCGCAAGGGTCATCAGACCCAGTCCTGGAGGGCCGGTGTCCCTGCAGAGTTTAGCTCCAACCTTAATCAAACACACCTGAACCAGCTAATCAAGGTCTTACTAGGTATACTTGAAACTTCCATGCAGGTGTGTTGAGGAAAGTTGGAGGTAAACTCTGCAGGACACCGGCCCTCCAGGAACAAGTTTGGTGACCCCTGGTGTAGCGTATTTAGCAGAATGATTGTCCATCAACACACAGATACAGAGAAAAGTATGGTGATGTAATGCGGTCACAAGTGAATATTTACACAGCTCAGCCAATCATAATCAAAGACAGTGACTTTCCATTTTAGAGTTTGTTTGATACTATGCATCTGCTAAAATGCTTAAACAGGTCTTAATATTTTTTGATGGCACTTTATAAAACTGATCTTAAGTTTATTTTTAAGGCCATTACAATGGGTATTTCAATCTGATCTTAACAGTCTGTATGGCACAGTTGAAAAAAAAAACTATTAAATACTACAAACTGAAATTTAATTTCATTTAATACTCACAGAGTTTTTCTGCAGTTTACCACAGCTGGTATCAGTCTCCTTCTACCCTCATCTGATGTGTTGTATTTCTTCAGGTCAAACTCATCCAGTACCTCCTCAGATTTATGCATCTGTCAGCTGAGAGATGTTCATAAAATTGAACTCTCCTCCCGTCTCTCATAAAAAATAACTTGTCATCATCATCATCATCATCATCATCTGTTATGACCCATTTAGGGTCCAACATAAGAAAGCCATTCTAAACAAATACAACAGTGGCCAGGGCAAAAAGTTAAGATTTTATTGTATAAATAAAAAGAATATGACCAAAAATAGAAAACAGCAAGAAATGCATTTACTAGTAACAATGGCTATTTTTGATATCAGTAATTACATTTCCACTAGTAAAAATGTTAATTCTTGATATCAACAATTCAGTTTTCACTAGTTAAAATGCTAATTATTGATATAATGAATTTAATTTTAACTAGTAAAAAATATTATTCCTGATATCAAGAATTTATATACTGGGAATGACAATAGGCAAGCCGTCTTGACTTTTATTCATTTGCAGGATATTCTTCAATTCTTCAATTCTTGATATCAACAATTCAGTTTTCACTAGTTAAAATGCTAATTCTTGATATCAGAATTAAATTTCAAAATTAAATAGTAAAAATTCATATTTTTACTAACAAAGTAATTACTGATATCAACAGGCAGTTGATATCTAAAATTACCCTTGCAACTACTGAAAACAGAATTACTGATATCTTAAATTATATTTTCACTAGTAAAAATACTTTGCAGATATCTGGAAATGCCATTTTACAGGTAAGAATAGCTATGGTAAAGAGATCATGAACATTAATGAAATCTGGCTTTCCCACAATACTCTTTTTAGCGCCAAAGATGGCAGAAGAACACCCATGCACAGAAACAGACCCTCCTTTAGTCATAATAAAAATTATGACTGGATTTTATTATTTTTTGACGATTACTTTTAAAAAGTAATTTCATTCTGTTTCTTTATATAGGCCACCAAGTCTTTAGAATAATTAAAGCCATTCATTTAGCTATTACATAAAAATAACCATGTTGTTTTTCCATATGTGTATTTTTAGTTTCATTACACTTTTTTCTAATGCATTGTGACGACCCATGTGTATGTCTGTTGTCTTTGGGTCGAATTGCTCCGCCTCCTAACTGATTGCCCTTGGATGGGTTTTGTCGAGGACAACTGTTGCTGGGTTCCTGTCTGGCCTTTTAAAAGACAGCATCACAACTGGCCAGCAGGAGCTGCACGTGGGATTTGATTTCATCTGGTTTCCGTTTATCTTTGTTTTATTTTACAGGTCCAACACTCCTACAGCCCATTACATGCATTCACTTAACTCTACACACTTACGCTACATTGTTTTGTTTCTGTATAGTTCTGTTATGTTAATAAATTTGTGTATTATTTGCACTTTCTCGTGTCTCCATTTTTGTTACGTCCTTTTAGAGCTGTGGGGCGTAACATGCATCAAATAAAAAAATGGAAATGGAAAAATGGAAAATAAAACAGATAATAATGCATCTAACAAAGTTTGAAGGTCTTTTTTTTTGATCACACTTTATTTACACTTTATATTACACAATTTATTAACAAACCATTAACTATGGCTTTTGACTTAATAAACTCCTAATTTGCTGCTTATTAATAGTCAGTAAGGCAGTTGTTAAATTCAGGTGTTGGGTAGGATTAGGGATGTAGAATATGGTCATGCAGAATAGGTGCTTTATAAGTACTAATAAGCAGTCAATATATTAACAATAGGCATGATAATAAGAAACCAGTTAATTTTGAGAATTGTTCCCTATATTAAAGTGTTACCTTTTTTTTTTTAATATCGTTGCATTTATATGAATGAGTCATCATATTGGGTGCCCAAATTCGGCGTTTCTCTTTGTTTAAAGTTGGGTGTGTTATAAAACACAATGCAATGCAATGTTATTGGATGCCTTTTTTTTTTTTTTTTTTTACTGCAAATTTGGTTATGTACACCAACACACTTGATGAACCAACCTATATGCACTTTCTGCTCAATTCGGCTCTGATTTTCTTTTGACCATTTGGGACCAAACGGGTGCGTAAAAATGACATGATAGGCCTACTCACTATAATGTCGAAATAACTTGCATTATTTTTATATAACATGTTGTCCACTTCTTGAAGTATCGGGCCTACACTGGACAAGATGAATGATAAAGTTCTATTGAACCTCTGTCTCATGCCCATCTCAGCCGTTTTAATGTTACGTTAAATATGACAGCACTGATACACTCTTCTGACAGTTGCTTAAGACATGAAATATTCAACAGTCTCTCAATTGTAGTGGGTTCGGAGTGGAATAGACAACGATTTAGTAGAATTATGTAATCTTCCCCATCTGGTTCACTGTTTATTACTATTATTATTATTAATAATAATAATGTAACGGGACTCCAGGGAAGCGTGTAAGATCCAGATGCGAGCTTTATTAAACAGATCATAGTCAAGACAGGCAGGGTCAATCTCCAAACAAACAATGAAACGTAGGCAAGACAAAAGCGAAAACCAAATAAACAGGCAGAGTCCAAATACCGGTGAGCAGTCCAAAGTGACAAATAAACAAGGCAACGGAACAAGGCAAAAACTATGGCAATGAAACAGAACAAAACAATGGCAAAAACAAAGCAAAACTATGACAAGAAACAAAACTGTGGAAAATAGCAAAACAAGGCAATGAATTAGGAAAAACGCTTGGTAGAGTCCGCACAGGCAAAACAATACTTTGCGGAGTCTGTTTGGTTTAGGCCTCCTTATATGGCCACCAAACAGGAAGTAACCAATGAAGCAGCAGACGGAGCAGTAACAGTCAGTCCATGGGTGAGGGCTCCCTCTGCTGGCGTGGCATTACAAATAATAATATTATTGTTGTTGTTGTTTTACCTTGTAACTATTAATGTGTTTACTTAATATCTAACAACAGTTGTATCATAAAATAATTAATGAATGCTTTATTTGTAACCTTTTTCTGTTTTCAAAATGTCTATCTTTACCATTCCTTTCATCACTGAGTGTTGTTTTGGCACAACACAAAATAAAAGGGAATAGAGATATATCTCAAAAGAGATACATAATATGGTGTCTTCATTTTAAATGTACAGCACTATATTTAATCATGTCTGGAAACTTGACAAGTGTGCTTTATTGGGGTAAATAATAATAAAAAAAAAACAAAAAAAAACGTAATGATATATGAGCATTTTACATTCTTAGCATTTTCTTAGCGATAGATTCTTTTTACACTATTTAAAAATAGGAGTATTTTCTTTGCAGTCGCCTAATATTAGTTTGATGCTGTTTATTCTACTCACTGCAAATAGTGGCCAAAAAACATATTGAATGTAAATCATATATTTTATTAAAATTAAACGTATGCCTGTTTGGTACAATAAGCTCCCCCTACACCCAACCCTTACCACCCGTGAGGCAAGTTATTTTACAATTTTTGATTATTTACTTCATTTTTATTGAAAATAAATGCCTTTCCGATGTGATATGTGATGAAAAAAAGGGCAAAGGCAGAATCAAACTCGGGTCTATCGCGTCAAAATACAACTGCTTCGAGCTTTACTACCTGTGCCACTGGGGCTGATACTGACTAAGCGTTTTTTGCAGAATTGTCCAAAACTACCATACGTTGGTTGGCAGAGTTAGTGTAAGTAGCCTCTGCCTAAATGAAAACAAAATAATTATCAAAAATACAGGAGGACAGCGTTTTATTTTCATGAGAGGGCGATCAAATGTGCCGTTCTCTTTTGGGCTCTGTACCTTGTCATTGATCTGCCATAAACATTTATAAGGGATGGCACTCATCATTAAATTATGCACATATCCAAAAAGGAATTCATGATACCAGAAATAACCATTTTTTTTTACTAGTGAAAATTTAATTTTAACATGTAAGACTTAAGTTACAGATATCAAGAATTATGTTTATAAATAGCTGTAATTTCATTTTTTATATCATAAATGTATTTCTGCGAGTGATGACGTCACTTATGATATCAAGAATTTGTGTCGGTACTAGTGGAAATGTTATTTCTGATATCAACAATTCAATCGTTGATATCAACAATTCATGTTTAAATGTTAAAAGAGCAACAAAACAGATATCAAAAATGCATTTTTTACTAGTTACAATTCTAAATGCATATATCAGCTTTGTATTTCTTAGTAGTAGAAATATTTTGATATCAATACTTACATTTTTACTAGTAGAAATGTGAATTATTGATATCAAGAATTCATTGTCACTAGTTGAAATGTTAATTCTTGATATCTTTAGTTATATTGCAACATGTTACATTTGTTATTTCTGATATCTGAAAATGTATTTCTGATATCAACAATTGGGAGAGTAATTTCTGATATGTAAAATGACTTTTGTTACTAGTAACAATCGCATTCATGATATCAGAAACCAACATTGTTACTAGTGACAATTAAATTGTTGAATATGGTGACATTTAACTAGTGAAATACAATTACAGATTTCAAGAATTATAGTTTTACTAGTTGAAATTTAATTCCTAATATCAATAATTAGCATATTACCTAGTGAAAATTTCATTGTTGATATCAAGAATTAACATTGTTACTAGTGGAAATGTAATTTCTGATTTCAAAAATAGCCATTTTCACTAGTAGAAATCAAATTCCTGTTATCAAGAATTAGCATTTTAACTAGTGAAAATTAAATTGTTGATATCAAGAATTTATATCCTGTGAAGGAATAAAAGTCAAAACCATAACAAACTGGCTACATGTTTGAAAATCTATCAGAAACAGTTCCGCTCAACCTACCCGTCTCGGTGAAGAACATCAAATACAAACTTCATTCAGTTCATAAATCCATTATGTCTTAAGATAACAGTATTAAAGGGATCTGTTTTCAAACTATATATATATATATATATATAATTATTATTATTGATTGATTTATTTCTTTTTAAATATGCACCAATTCAATGTTATTTGTATTCCTAATATATTGAAAATGTAAGGATCCATCCACCGGCCCAATCAGTCCAGTCCAGTGGCCTGGTTGAAGGTTTAATGCATGTTCGGTCTTTTCACAGCGCTTCTGCAAAGTTCACTTAATTTATCAGGATTTAGTTTTAATTGTAATCTAGCTCCATGTTTAATCTGACTCCAATTATATGTGATCGTTAAAATTTAGGCGGTTTCTCTAATTTACGCTGATCACAAATATCAATTATGTATTAATTATTAATTATTAGATTATTCTGGAAATTCCATACTTTCTAAAGAAAACTGATTGAATTAAAACCAGTGGGGGTAGCCGGTGGGGGACCAGTTTACCACAGACATCCGATCAGAGACATGAAGATGCAACTTAAAGTTCTTTGATGCCTTTTATTTACTTGTGCATGTGGTCTGAAACAACCATATAATAAATAGAATTAGAATAGATAATTCAATAACTCAGTAAATTCAGACAAAAAAGGTAGCAAACAAACTTCCAGTAGTAATCAACACCACATGTATATATAAACAATCACTAATTCTATAAGCATCTTTAAACAATGAATACTTTCGAACAGAATATTATACGTTTAGACAGACCACAATTGACATAAGCTGAAATACATAAATTAACTTACTTTGTTCATATATTATACGCACACAACACCAAACATGAAGCAAGCATCAAATCCCCTTTCTTTCACCCATTCCATACAGGTCTATTTCTACCAAACGCTAATCACCGCCACCTGCTGGAAATGGGCGGAGCATAGCATCTTACGTTGCTGCATTGACGGTGCATTCAAACCCTGGCTGATCGCCAGAAAACATCAAAATAAAAGTCCACATACAGCGGGCCTTTTTAACAGCCGCCCCCAGATTTCCAAAGAATGAGAAAATCTGTACATTATAAAAAGGCCAAAGTCAAAATTTCAGTCTGGTATCTGGTAGCTGTATAACCTTTGCCACAACTTTCACTTCAACAGTCCTGATTCTGTTGTCCACCGCAGTGAATACTTGAGAAACCTGGCCAATAGGCCATAGGGCCCTGAGAAATGAGGGTCCACAATCATAACAATTGTTCCCACCTTGATATCAGGTGACTCTTGCTGTTACGCTGTTACACTTGCTACGAATCAGAAGACCAGGCAAATAGAACTTGATAAACCACCTCCAAAAGTGATCTGCTTTGATTTGGCTATGACACCAATGTCGTCGACTCAATAGTTGACTTTGAGGGTATATCACTTGAGGAAGGGGCGAATCAGGCTGCCCCATAAGGAGCGAATTTGGAGTGATGGAATCCCCAGGGGTTTAGAATTTACAATCCCTTTGATCTCGATGAGCACTTTGGGGTTTTTGAAACTACTGACATACTGGACAATCTCTGTGCTAACAGCGCCGGATTGCTTTTCTACTACGAAAGATCCAGTATTTCCTACGCATCTCTGCTAGTATTCTCTCAGGACCTGGGTGGAATAACTGTGTGTCATAGTCCTTAAAGTGCACATACATGTACAAACACACATAACAGGATGATTGTTACTGTTGAACATACATAAGTTTGTCCAATCTGTAGTTTGGATCAGAGAGCAGCTTGACTAATGATTGTACTGGGTGATTGTAGCTCAGATCCAGCTCTCTCAGGTGTGAGGGGTTTGAACTCAGAGCTGAAGCCAGAAAACAACAGCCTTCCTCTGTCACCATACAGCCAGACAATCTACAAACATACACCACATCACATCATCTTGGACTGGAGATCATCTTAAACTGATTCACACAGGAATGTACAGATTCCTGTAACTCTCCTTTAAATCAAATGATTCATCGATTTAATGTCACTTTTGGTAACACTTTATTTTAAGGTGTCCTTGTTACACGTTGCATGAGCTTACTATTACACTAACAGTAAATTATGCATATTTACATGCAAGTAACCCTAAACCAAACCCTAATCCTAACCCTACCCATATAGTGAGTACATGTAGTTAATATCACTCAGTATATATACTATATATAATTACACTGTAACAAGGACAAGGACACCCCAAAGTCTTCTTGATTTATTATAAACACTCAGAAGATCAGGACCAGGGAAGAGGGCACTTTTAATTTTATAACCAACTGAATGTTTATATGTTTTTCTTACCTCAGTATGTTGAGTTGACAGCGTGAACTCTTCAGTCCATCAGACAGAAACTTCTCTTCTGAATCCTGCAGGTCATTGTTACTCAGGTCTACTTCTCTCAGTGAGTTTGATGACTGTAGACATGAAGACAAACTCTCACAACACTGATCATTGAGATTACTGCTGGTCAGTCTAAACAGAACGAATTACTTGTATGCTCATGTATCTTCCCAAAACATGCAATTCCTGAATATTTTCCCACTTTGTCTCATATTAGCCATCACAAAATAATGCTGTATGAAAAGTAATTGGCAAACTCTTATGTATCAATTTATTGTCTGGACAAAATTAAAATTACAGAAAATTCCAAACCTCAGTATGTTGAGTTGGCAATGTGAACTGTTCCGTCCATCAGACAGAAACTTCACTCTTGAATCCTGCAGGTCATTGTTACTCAGGTCCAGCTCTCTCAGTGAGTTTGATGATTGTAGAGATGAAGACAAACTTTTACAGCACTGATGTTATACCCCTGGAAAAGGGGAGAGAATTAATCAGTCACACTCCACCATGCTTCTTCACTGCGAACTTTATGCATAATGTCTTTTGATAACAGTTAACAATACACAATTTTTCAAAACAGTGTTGTTTGCATTTTCTTCTTAATTCACAATTGGTAAGATAAGCTGTTGATGATATATAATCTTTAGTTATCTATAAACCAACAATACCTCAGTGAATTAATACATAGTTCATGGCATTTCAGAATTATCTAAAAACCTAGTTGTTCTTTTTAGCAAGACATATCTATTAACTAGTACAAACAATTTAAATATTCTTTCCAAATAATTAATATCTCTATAACATGCTTAGATGTCTCAAACAATCTGTGAATCAAACAATGAACACTAAGCAAACAGAATTAAATGTTCATTAACATACAATCTAAATATGCACATCCAAACTCCTGCATCACCAAACCAATCACATTTTTAAGCATTTTAATCAACATTCACTTCCTGTATTACTGACATCTGCACACTCTTGAACATTTCAAAACATCAACTCACACTATTTTCACAAATAATTAAAAAGGCAAACCTGGAAAAGGGGAGATAATTAATCAGTCACACTCAACGATGCTTCTCCACTGCAAACTTTATGCATAATGGAGAAACGATGCGAGTTCTCCCCTAGTGTTTGACAATGCACCAGTAATCGATTGCACAATTTATTGGACTAAACTAATTGATCACAGATTAACCAACACTACTTAAATAACGTATTTACATTTGATGAACCTTTTTTAATGGATTCAAAATAACCTGAATATTGAATTCTTTCAATGTTTTACAGATTTATGAATTTCTCAATATAATTATACAAACATATATTTCCATCTGTCACACTGACCAGTGAGATTACAACAAGCAAATCTGTAACACAGCATACAATATAGTTCAATAAACAGGATATGGTCAGTTAAACTAATACTTCTGTATTCTGAATATGGTATTGATAGTATATTAATCGCATGACTAATACTGTATTTTTCATCAGAAGGTAAACTCTGAATATTGACTGACAATTATCTTAAACATACTTAAATTAGTCTGACACTATGGCGTTATCATAAAAGAAAAGATCCAGGTGTCCATTTTCACTCTGTAAGGAGTTATTAACTGCTGTTTGTATTGGCTCATACAAAGAGAATTCCTGACATTGATTATCCAAAAACGACTTCTGTAATGTCATCTTCTTGACTATGTACGAGTAAAACCTTCGAAAGCTCAAATAAATAAAGCAGTATACTTTCCTCTGATGAATCTCAGATTCCTCCATAAAGATCTCAGTGCAAATCCCAGAATACACTGCAGCATCAGTGACATCTATGCCGCTCTCAATCTGGTCCTCCACATAGAATATCACATTGCCTTGCATCAGCTGTTTGTAAGCCAGTTTAGCAGGTTTCACAATCACGTCTCTTTTGGACTTCAGAGGTTTCTCTATTTTTTTTTTTTTTTCATCATACTTTTGCTTCCTCATGTTGATCTGAGTCAGCAGGAAGTGGATGTACATTTCAGTCAGAGTTTGAGGAATTTCTGCACTGTCATCTTGTTTCAGGAGGTTTTGAAGCACAGTGGCTGAGATCCAGCAGAAGACAGGGATGTGACACATGATGTTGAGGCTTCTTGATCTTCTAATGTGTGAGATGATTCTGCTGGCTTGATGCTCATCACTGATTCTCTTCCTGAAATATTCCTCCTTCTGAGGATCATTGAATCCCTGAATTTCTGTCACACGGTTGATGTATTTTGAGGGGATCTGATTGGCTGCTGCTGGTCTGGAGGTGATCCAGATGAGAGCAGAGGGAAGCAGCATCTCCTCTGATGAGGTTTGACATCAACACACCCACTGATGAAGACTCATTCACATCACAAACTTTTTCTAAAACATTGGTGTAGTTCTGCTTTCATCCAGACCATCAAAGATGAACACAACTTTACACTCTTCAAAAGTCCAGATCTTAAAGTTCAGGATAAAAGTCAAGAAGAAGTCTGTGAAGATCTGTAAAGGAGCATTCCACTTTGTTTGCTAATAGCTTAGCATAGATCATTGAATCAGATTAGACCGTTAGCATTGAGTGAGAGCTATTAGAAAAAGTGGAGTGTTCCTTTAATCAAGTTCAGCTCTCGAAATAGAAGCACAAACATGAAATCAACATCCTGATTGGCTTTTCCCTCAGTCCAGCCCAAAATTAACTTCTAATTACTTCTAATTCCAATTACAGGAATTAGAAGTAATTAGAAGTTCTTTAGTTTATACGTTAAGCCTTTAGTTTATACTTAAGATTGTTTCTGTCTCAAAGAAAACAAATATATGATAAATACTGTTTTATTTTTGAGTGTTGGTCAAAAACATTTTAAGGTAAACTTTTAGTTTAAAGGGTATGTTTGTCAATTTTCAACCAGTTTTGTACTGTTACAATATTGATAATACACGTAAATGAATAATATGTACTGCACACACATATCTCAGTTTATTTGTCAACAAAGTCCTTCGGACTTTGGAGAGCTCCAAAACCTTTGCTAAAACAACAGAACTGCATTTTTGTATTACTACCTACAGACAGTTGGATCGACAGATGGTGCTTAATGTTTTGCAAAAGCAAAAGTGCATCATGTGTGTTGAACTTTTCGGGAAAAGGGAAAACCACAGTCACTTAGCTCTGATTTGAAACTCTTTCACGTTTCTACTGCATAGACAGCAGTTTTGGTAGTGGTAAATCACACCTTCAAGTTACATTCATACTCACGCAGGGTCAGAGGTCACTGCTCCGTCACTGAGATTAGGGGGAATGGGCATGGACTCGTCACTTTTAATAGACACATAGCTGGGTTCTAAAGATTTCTATGTTAAAAGTAGTACTATAAAACACAAAGAACATCTTATTTGCGGTATTTTCTCACTGACCCTCAGACCCTCATACCCAACTTGGGTATGATTTACAGATTTCAGTATGGCAGTAAAATGTTCACCAATTACACTTATGTTTGTTTAGCTAGCAAGGCATTTAATTGCATGCCTTACATTATAAAATAAATATTTTTTGTATGCTGTTAAACATAGCATTACATATGACAATGATCTCAGAATTGCGTTTGTTCAAACCTACCTCTGTCTCTACTAATGGTCTGAATCAGAAATATCCTGTTAATACAACTGAAGCTCTGATAACAGCATCTGCCGCCTGTTGTCAAAATAATATTAAAGTAACTAATGTCGACCCATCCCTCAGTTTACAGTAATGCCCTCAGTTTACCTGTGCTAAGATGATGAGAAATATGTATACACTATGTCTACTGTTCGCAGAAAATGCAAGCTCTGCATTAAAGTGATAGATGAAAATGTAATCAAAGATAATGCTAATATTTATCCTAAGTATTGTATTGGGTTCCTTTCCAATCTGAAAGAATCAGTTATTTAGTAGAATGATTATATTTGTCAATATATCACTAAATGTGTATATCTCCCCTCATTTTCTCTGCTGCCAGTTGATGGTGGACAGCATGATTGTGATATTGATTGTGAGACCTCAGTTACAATAGGTGAGATATTATACAGATACAATACAATTGTTGTGAAGAGCATCATACATGACTGAAGGAGAGAGGAAAGATATTATTAAGGCAGAATGTTTAGGTGGAGCAGAGAGTGTTAGTAGCTGATATCATGAGAAGAGAAGAAGTGTGTAAGGGAGACAGCAAAAAGAGACCAGATGATTTATTGGTAAGGATGAAGAGAGAGTAACAGAGCACTGGAGAAAGAAGTGACAGAGAAATTTAATGGAGTAACAAGGTGGTTGTCAGTAATACAGTTATGTGTGAGGATGAGATCTAGTTATTTTTCTGCTTTGTGTGTCACAGGGTTTGTTTCCTAGTGCGGTTGAATGAGGCCACAAGAGCTAGAAAATCAGCTGCTTGAGGTTTGTCAAGGTGAATGCTGAAGTCACCAAGGATTACTAGCTGTGTTTTATCCTCTGGGAAAGAAGACAGCAGCATGTCTTGATCTGGAGGACTGAAGGTGACAAGATTAATTTTGGCAGGATCAGTAACAGTAATGACATGATATTCAAAGGTGTGAGAAGAGAAGAGAAGAGAAGAGAAAGGATTAAATTTCCAGATGTTGGAAATAAGTAAACTTGTACCCCCATCCCACAACTGAGGGTTGTGGGAGAAAATGAAGTCAGTAGAGAGAAATGAAGGAGTTGCTCATACTGAGTGATAAAAATTATTTTATTGATTTAAAATTACAATAATTAATGATAGTTATTGTTAAAGTTGTATTAAATTACTGCAGGAATAAGGAAACAACAGGATAAAATACATACTTTAAGGACAAAATATCAGCCCATAATAATGTTGAGCTCTAGACACACATTGATCATTAAATGTATTCAAACTCTACAACTATAAGAGATTCTCAAACTCTCCTGATCACTGAATCTCTACAAGACTAAATCTGACATGAGTTTGATCCACATCTTCAACTTTATTGAACAATCAGTTTGACTGTGATTGTAACACAGACAGTTGAGAATGAGTGATCAGGAAGAGATGTCAACCTTCCACTTGGAGCACAGGAAGAGCTCCAAAGTCTTTAACATTTGTAATGAAGTGTGTTTAGAAGATGAGCTCTGACCTGACCATCAGTTACCATGGTAAGAGAGAAAGCGGTTGCTAAGGACTGTTTCCGGTGGGCAAGAAACTAAATCTTCCTCCAGGTGGTGCTCAGAGACTCAGAGATACAAAACTCCTGTTAAGCCACATTCAAATGTCTTCATAAAAACATAATATAAGTCTGTGGTGTGTCTCATTTAGATTAAAATCACGTCAAGAGTGTGCGTGTGTGTTTCTATATACACACTGAAATTAAGATAAGAAGACAAAAAATTTACAGCTGTGTGTTAAAGAGAGAGATAATGTGAGTATTTCATTGTCTCAACTGTGTCTCAGTTGTTTCTCACAGGTAGATGTTTAATCTCACATAAAGACACTGAACTATCACAATAATAAAGTCTAAATCCAACATAGAGTGGTTCAGTGAATGTGCTGTTGAATGTGTGTAAGTGTGTGAGTGTGTGTGTGTCAGAGACACTGTAGAATGACAGAATACCGGCCGACCAGTCCAGATACACTCCTACTCTGTTAGAGTGACGTGAAGGGGCAGATTTTGTGCTCTTATCATTGTGCCAGAAAATTAAACCATTATATGAGTAGTTCAGACTCCAGGACTTTTCATTGTATCCAAAGTCATAATCATGAACTTTCCTGCTGATTCCTTTATATGTCATTGATATATTAACCCCCGCACCACTCCATTTAACTTCCCAGTAGCAGCGTCCAGTCAGACCCTCTCTACACAGAACCTGATGACAATCATCAAATCTCTCGGGATGATCAGGATATGGCTGCTTCTCTGAGATACGTGTCACCTTTCTGTTCCTCTCAGACAGAGTTAGGAAAGTGTTTGCTGTATTTGGATCCAGTGTGAGATCACATGCATCTGAACACAAGAAGAGATTACATTTATAACAAACATACAAAGATAAATAAATACCATAAAATTATGATCAAAAGGTGTGTGTGTGCACTGGTTTGGGTGGTTTACGGGGGCACACATTTGTATAATGACACGCATATGACAAAGGTATTACAATGTGATGGTGGTTTATTAGGACACTGCCTATATGTCCCCGTAATTCAAAAGACTTAAAAAACATACTAAATGCTTTTTTTTTTTTTTTTTTTTTTTTTTTTTGTTGAGGGGTAATTTCTGTAAGGGGTAGGTTCAATGTTACGTTTCTTGTAGAAAATAGAAAATACAGTTTGTACATTATTAAAACCATTACAGCTATGAAGTCCCTGTAAGCCACCAATACCAAAGTGTGTGTATAAAGCCCAAAGCATACTTTGATTTTGTATGTATACGTTAGTGTATGCATAAAATTGAACACATGGCTTTTCAAAGTATACACTATTTGATAGTGTGCATGAACGCAGGCAGTTGACACATGCATGGCCGTAACCAGGATTTAAAAATTAGTGAGGTCTGGGGTAAGGTTAAGAATTGTACTATAATAACCCCTAGAAATTCATTGTATCCACTAAACATCTAAAAAAGTAGATGTTTGTGAAAGATGTTTCTCTGTTTTGGAAGAATGAACATTGGTAAATGATATCACACTGCATCACAATTTGTTAATATTTTACTATAGGTTAGGGTGGATAATTCTATGAGTTGTTTATTGTTCAAGGAACAATACATATTACTGTTACAGTTTTCATTAATATCCATTGCTATATAAATGATAACTTTGTCCAGTGCTTTTATTAATGTTTCTAGCATGACTTTGTGAAAATGTATTTGAATTTCATTCCTTTACTGAATGAAATGACATAGACTCTTCATGGCTAGTGTTTGCATATTTTATTCTGTAACCTACAGATCTCTGTACTAGTGTTAAATGATACTGTTTTTGACGGCGTTGATAATGTTTCTGACTCATGATTTATTTTCCCTCATTTGCCTTAGCTAAAGTGGTATCCTGTAAGCAATAACCTGTCCTTGTCCTTTTTTTGATTACTGTCAGTTTACTGTAAGTGCTGGTGATGCAGTGTTGCCAGATACTTCTATATCTATAAAAAAAAATAAAAAAATGTAAAATAAATAAAAAAACAAACCAAAATTAGATTAAATCTTTTGCAAATATGGTAAGATAAAGATATTGCTAACCCTAAACTGTAACTTCCTACTTTATTAATTTTCAAAAATGTTAAATTAAGTGTAAAATTAAAGTCCAGAGACGCTTATAATAGCTTGATCTGTCAACCTTACTCACAACTCTCTTGATCACTTTGCTAGCATTTCGCAGCGATCACTTACCATGGATGCAAAACATTCTTGCACTCTTACTCTTAAATTCATTACTCTTGCTCATTATTTTACTCTCACTCTTAAATTCATTTTTGAGCAAGTAATGTTATGTATTTATCTGACTTGGAAGTGAACTTAATTCTGAATTGGACGGTTTATTGTTTATTGTTTATTGTTTAATTATGTGATTTTTATTTTTACCTGAGCAAAAAAAAAAAATAAATAAATAAAAAAATAAAATGGCCAGGCCCGGCGTCAAGGGGGGACTTGTTCTGAAGCAATAACCTGTCTGGCGCATTTAAATTACTACCAAAAAGACATTTGTTAAATACACACTGGTAATAATAATTATACAGTATACTCTGAATCACTTTAGAACTGGAGTATGATTAAACACAGAGCTAGCATCAAACTGAAACAAAATCCTAATAAATTAAGTGTGCTTTGTACAAGTAAGTGTAGTAAAAGACCTACATGCATAATACCTTTGCACATGCTACTGGATTCTATTGTGGGCTCAGTGGGTGGGCCTTACAGTGCGCATACAGTATGCATGTATTATTTTGGTGCCAAAATTTGCACCATACTCTCTGTACGTGGACTCTCGTCTATGCATAAAAACCAAAGTCTTTGAGCTTAAGAGAGAGAGAGAAAGACTTACATTTCTGTAGTCCTGCTGTAATCATGAACTCTCCTCCATGATCCACACTATAAAAACAAAAGAATGTAAAAAACTTACAAATAAGGTGATCATCTGTATCTACTGCATTTCATTTGTGACAGTGTTTTAATCAATAACTGATATTCATCTACTAACTGCAGAAATCTCTTTCTGTTTAGATGCACTGAGCTGATCTGCTTTATTCAGTATCATGAGCTCGAACATCAATTCTTTTCATTTAGGACTGTGATCTTTGAGTTTGTATCGTGCATCTAACTTACATCTGCTGTTATGAGTCACAAACAGCTGTTGAGCTGAATCAAGCAATGTTGTATGAAGTATGCAGTTCTCATCCGTAAGTAAAAGCATGCCCTTATGGAAATTGATCGAGTAAAAGTGGCTGGAGATTCTTTTGGAATATTTAATTTAAAATTTAAAAATTGTCATCATTTACTCACCCTCATATTATTTCAAATCTGAATTAATATTCTGAAGAACAACTTTATGCTTATATGAAGAAAGTGAAAGGGGCCAAAAAACAGACATTTTAATAATATATTCCTTTTTGTTGTACTGAAGAAAGAAATGCATACAGTGTACACCAATTGTCCAAAAATACAGATAAACAAAGCAAACTATATAGCAAAAAGGCAACACAGCATTTTGGGCATTAGTTCTTTTGACTTGGGTCTTTATAAAACTACCCATTTTATGTATATATTCAAAGTTCTTCAGTATATGTTAGGGATGTCCTGAGCTGACCTCAAGGATCGGGATTAGACCCGATCAACCATTTTTTTTTTAAACTGATTTCTATTGTATTGGTATTACATGCATGTACAAGCATGTCAAGGGCTGCCAACTGACACAATTGACACTGTCCTCATGCAACATGTCCATTTTCTCACACAGTGCCAGTGGCATCTGTCATTAGCCAGGTTTCCATTCAAAGATTATTTTGAGAAAAAAGATTTAGCACTTTAAAGTGCTCCTATTATGCGTTTTCAAATATGACCTTTTATGTAGTGTGTCATGTAGCTGTATGTGAACATAAACTATCTGCAAAGTTGTGAAGCCAACAGTGCGCAATAAATAAAGTTATTGTCTATCAAAAAAGAGTTGGCTCACAATCGCCTGAACGAGTCATCAGGAATTCGAATCTTTTTCTGTTACGGCTGTACGTCATGAAGTAACACATTTGCATAATGTCCACCCACGTTCTACGTCGCAAACAACTTGCCCACCCACAAACAGTAAAATTTCCATGCGGTTTACTTCATGCTGAGAAGACGCTGTATCCTAGGCTGTGAGAGTAAATTTGTTTTATATTCACTTCCAAAAGATTAATCTTCAAAGATTGTATTTTCTAGCTATCATTCAAAATACGTAGTTGTGTATGTTATGTTGTGTAACAACCCTACACATGTCTTGCTAACCGGCTAATTCACGCTTCTGTAGTTCTGTTGTTCAGCGGTGGGCCCACTGTAGTCTAAAATTTGTGATTGATGCAGCTTGACTGTCTGTCCGTCTCATTAGTTGGAGTAATGATAAAGGATGGCAAATGAAGCAGCTTTCACACCGAATGCGGAATGCGCTGCGCTATGAAACCCATTCATTTCAATTGCTTGCGCTGCATGAGGACGGATTGTTTCTGGATCGACCGGAGCGCACCACTGGCACACAAGCCGCGCACCTCTCGCTCAAAGTTCAAATTAGTTGAACTTTTGCTGCTGCGCTCTGAAGGGCTGCACTGAACCTAGGGGCCAGTGCAGCACTTTCCGCGTTCGGTGTGAAAGCCGCCTTAATGCATTATTCAGTGTTGAACATACAGGTGTGCCCGGTTCGCTTACATAAGCAAATTGTGAGCACTTTCCACGGTAGTCTGTGCTAACTTGTTGATCAGCCACTTCAGCCGTTTCATCGTCAGACTCCGGCTCGAATTGGTAAGGTAAAATTGGTGCCATCTTTTCTATGTACTTTCGGAAAAAAAAAGTACAGTTCTGTCGCTGGGGTGGTACCCTAAGGTACAAAGTGAAAAGGTACAAATATGTACTTTTAAAGTACTAATATGTACCATTAAGGTACCAATATGTTCCTCTAAGGTACCAATATGTATTTTAAAAGTACTAAAATGTACCTTTAAGGTACTAATATGTAATGTTTAGGGGTAGGTAAGGTACAAAGATGTACCTTTTTACTTTCGTAAAAAGTTTTGTAAAACAACAGCCTTTTTACCTTGCCAAACTGAGCTCTGCAAAAACCATCTCATTCTAAGGGGTTGTTCCTTTAAATGCAAATGAGCTCTGCTCGCCCGCCCCTCTCTTCTCTCTGTGGAATGACGAGTCTGTTTACTTTAGCCACATTTAGCAGCAATGCTAGTATGAGCAACTGATACGTGACGTGACACTGGACAATCAGCTGTGACATGACACGTCACTCTAGACGAACAGCAGAGACGTGACGAGGCTCTGGACGAACAGCTGGGATGTGACGAGGCTCTGGACGAACAGCTGGGATGAGACGTGACTCTGGATGATTAGCTGAGACGAGACGGGCCTCTGGAGGAACAGCTGAGAAGTGACGTGACTCTGGGCGATCAGCTGTGATGTGACTTAGTAAGATCAGCTGTAGCTTGACCTGACTCATGGAGAACAGCTGTGACTTGACTTGACTCAGGAAGATCAACTGTAGCTTGACTTGACTTATGAAAATACGCTCAACAATACTCTGCGCAGAGTGATAGTTGGGACCTTGTATTTATACTGTGTGTGATTGGCTGCAGCTGTTTGCATAATGGGTGAAGTGAAGCATGGGAAATGTAGTCAGTGGTGTAGTGCAACAGTCTGTGTAGTATGAGAATCAATATGATGGCAAAGGGACCTCTGTTTTTTTTTTTTTTTTTTTTTACACGAATTCTCTTTGTGCATTAAAAAATGCAAAAATTGGATGGAAACTTGGCTTATATGTGCTCGTTTTTTTTTTTTTTTTTTTTTTTTTATAATATCGGGTATCACGAGACAAGTAAAGTGCTGTTTTTCCGAATATTAGCATGACCGCAAATGTGACACTGATTTTATAAAACACTTCAAAAACAAGAAGTTAATTTTAAGTGACTTACATTTTAGACACAGTCTTGTCTGTTTTTGCTGTATATCACCAGTGAAAATAGTTCCACATAAATGCACAACAAAAGTATTGCGCATCTCCAAGTAACACAGGTATTTGACTCCTGAATGAATCCATGTTTTGAACGAATTAGTTGAGCAAATGATTCCGCTACCTATTCATGAAGTCATTAGTCATTTCTCATAATTATAATTGCTTTAAGTGCTCCCTGAGCTGCACTAAACAGCTGAAAATATTAACAATTGTATCAATTTTGCCATACCAACTTACCAACAGTCCTCACCCTCGTTTTTTTGTGAATTCCAACGGTGGGAAATTATTTTTTCATATTATCTGAAAGTAGCACACTGTAGTCCGAACAAACCATTTGTTGTAGTTTCTAAAAATTGTTTTCTGTTATTCTCCTTTTTGAGTGGACTCTCAGAGTTTGTATACTTACAGATCTCTTTTATGCTCTCAGTACAAATACTACTAAAGTTGTATTTGTATTATTGTATTTAATTGCACTAAAACAGTCTACTACGTTTCATGTTTGGAAGAAAAAATGTAAAATGTTCATTACTGATCATTACTGATTATACATGACACTTCAGTTAAATGCATAGTAAGGGCATTTTATTATTTTACTCTGACACATTCATTTGCTATTACAAGTCAGGGCTATTGCCAGGGTTGGAAGAGAAAAGCCACTTACTGCCACAAAATTAGATGATACAAATGAAACAATAGATGTTCTCAATTTTACTAAAAACCTTTATTATTTGCTTATCAGACCTTTGAATTGATAACCTGCCAAATGATAACAGTTCCACCTGCATGACATGCACAGAAGTGGATGGGAAAATTGCAGGGACTTAAGATGAATTTTAGGACAATTTGTTTGAAAATCGTGGTGCTCATGTAAAAGATTTGTGATTTACAAACTCATTCATACAGAACTCTTTGAAAACCAGTTTGACAGGTTCACAGGAACAAAACTGATCAAAGGATTAATTTGCAAACTGGATATCACTAGGGTCACTACACAAAGCTTTTTTGTTATGTTTTTGCACTTTACAGTTTTAAATGTAACAAAGGTTTCTTGAGAAATGTATTGCATTAAAAGTATAATTTTTTTAATCCATTTAAGTATTCATTTTATTTTTATTGTAAATGTATTGAAATCAAAAGTTAACAGATATTTATAGTCGAGTAAACTAGAAACTGGAAATAACCAAAAACTACTTAACAATAAATTTATACTTAGTTTTTATAAATGAAAACAAGATCATCTTTAGTCTGAGTTCAAGATAAATCCTTATTATCCTTTTAAGTATGTATGTGTATATATGTGCTGTAAGTGTTGAACATACCTGAGTTTGTCCAGTCTGTAGTTTGGATCAGAGCGCAGCTTGACTAATGATTGTCCTGGGTGATTGTAGCTCAGATCCAGCTCTCTCAGGTGTGAGGGGTTTGAACTCAGAGCTGAAGCCAGAAAACAACAGCCTTCCTCTGTCACCATACAGCCAGATAATCTACAAACACACCAACACTCAACATCACATTTATCTTAAACTGATTCACACAGAGAAGTGTTCAGATTCCTGTAATCCTGATGACTGATTAAGTGTAGCATATTTTATCTCAATAACAGTTCATCTCCATTCTCCACCCACTCTGATAGTGGGTGACTCTAAAATCATAAACATAAGTAGCAGGACTACGACTACATGCTGCTTTCCTCAAGCATCCATTTCTGATGTGAACAAGGAACTTTAGAACATTCTAAAAAAGCACAAGACTGCAAATCAGATCAATATTCACGTGGAAGAATGATATTCGAAAAGAGCAGTCAGAACTCTTTAATAGGGATTTCAGTGAACAGCTTGAAACACAAACGCAAAACACAAAGACTTAAAGTTCAGTCGTTTATCAGTGAATTGCTCCCAGCGAGGGGAACAAACAAGTTTTCACAATTGCTTGGGCTAAATACATGGCTACATGAATTGTCATGTGGTTGACACATCCCACAAGGACACTGATAACACAATGCAGCCACAACAACCACTGCTCATGGACACCATCCCAGCTGAGCCCTGCCCACAGAGCTTATCACAGACTGTAAAGTATTAGAACAGCTCCAATGCTCAGCAATCAAGGATAAAATGTTTGGAAAACAGCTAGGGAAGCCAGGATAACACATCCTCCTTCATCTGCTGTAGGTGAACCAAAAACAGCTCTCAGTAATATGTGTCGGGTCCCCTACTACACTGTAAAAAGTTTTCAACAGTTTCTACTTAAAAACTTAAGTTCAGCAGCTGCCTTAAATTCTTAATTTAAATCAACTCAAAACTACAAGGCATTTCAACTCACTACAATAAACTGAGTTAGAATAACTTGTACTTTTAAGTTGATTTAACTTATGAGTTGAAATGATTTGGTGATTTAAGGTGATTTAAGGCAGTTGCTAGACCTAAGTTTTTAAGTTGAAACTGGTAAAAAATTTTACAGAAACATTCACAAATGTTTATAGAACAAAAACCCAGTGTGCTTGTAGCTTTCTCTATTTCTGTTTTACCACGTGATAGAAAGTCTAAATCTCCGCTCACACCAAGCACAATAACTATAAAGATAACAACAAAGATGTAGTTCTAAAAATCGTTCTCAATGTTAAAGTCAGTGTAAAGCAGTTTTAAATGTGCATTCTGAGTGAGTCACACCGCAGGAAAATGTGTTAACCACCCAGGCTAATTTGAATGAAAAAATGACAAGTGAATAAAATAAGGTATCATAATCTGGAAATATAAGCAGTGTTCTCTGCTCTCAAATGATGGGGGCGTGTCCATTGGCGACACTGAAACCATGCCCACTCATGGAAAGCTGCCATCTCTCTTAACTGCCAAATATCGCTACAAGCAAAATGGATGGTCCCTCCTTTTACCAGCTTAATTTAAATAAGGAGACATATGCATGTAATATGCATTTATGTGATGAAGGCATAGCTAGCCAGCTAGCAATCTGTAGGCTGTAGTAACTAATGGTAATGTCCGTAACTCGCGAATGAATGGGCGAACTACTGATGCCAATGCGCTCTATTAAGTGTGTTCGACTTGAAGCAGTGCTGCGCAGACCAATTGGTGTATGACATCAAAGTACTATGAGAGCAGTCAGAAAGCATAAGGAGCCGCCTCCTCTCAATTGCTCTCAATTTACTTTGATGTCACACACCAATCAGTCTGCGCAGTGCTGCTTCAATCATGTAGATGTAATAAGCAGCCACTGTTACACACATGTAACAGATCGAGTCTGTTACACAGCTACATATGTAACCAAAAGACTGTTGTGTTACACACTTTATACAACATAATTAAAAAAGTACACAGACATAAGCTGCTTAAAAAAAAGTGTATCGAGATTGTACTTAAGTGTACTTCATGTGCATCTATACTGTAAACCTTATCCAGCTGCACCTTAGTTTGATTTAACAAAGATGATTGGAAACAAAGATGAAGTTCTCAAGGATGCATATACTTCTATTTTTACTGTTTTAATACATTTTATATCAATTTTTAGTCATTTAAAAATTTCAATTCCTTGCTTTTATTGTTGTGATTATTTTTTATGATTATTTTAGTTCCTTTTATGTTAAGAGCTTTAAATTACAATTGTGTATGAAATGTGCTATATAAATAAACTTTTCTTGCCTTACTTCAGTATGTTGAGTTGACAGTGTGAACTCTTCAGTCCATCAGACAGAAACTTAACTCCTGAATCCTTCAAGTCATTGTTACTCAGGTCCAGCTCTCTCAGTGAGTTTGATGATTGTAGAGATGAAGACAAACGTTCACAGCACTGATCAGTGAGATTACAGCCAGCAAGCCTATAACACAGCATGAAATATGGTGGGTTAAAAAAAAAAAGAATAAATAATAATAATAAAAAAGAAGTATATATATATATATATATACATATATACACACAGTCATGTGAAAAAGTTAGGACACCCTACTGAATTCCATGGTTTTCCGTATCAGGACCTCATTAAAAAAGAACTGGTCCTTGGCTGGTCTTAAAATTTCAAAAATAAAACCTCAGATGAACAACAAAAAAAGACAAATTGCACCATGTCATTATTTACTGAACAAAAATAGAGCCAAAATGTAAAAGCCATGTGTGACAAAGTTAGGACACCCTTTGTCACACAGTCAGGCACTGCTAATCAAATACTTTTGATTAAATGATCATCAGTAAGTCTGAGCGCCTCTATAAAAGCATAAGCTTTGGCAGTTCACTGGTCTGGAGACTTCAGGTGTGTGTTAACACAATGCCAAGGAGGTAAGACATCTTAGAGAAGCAATTGTTGCTGCCATCCATCTGAGAAGAGTAATAGGGCCATTTCCGAACAATTTGAAGTTTATTCACAAGTGGAAGACATTTAAAACAGACACCTCTCCTTCCAAGAGTGGACATCCCAGAAAATTCACCCCAAGATCAGACCGTGTAAAGCTCAGAGAAATGGCAGACAACCCAAGAACTACACCTCAGACTCTACAGGCCTCAGTTAACATGTTAAATGATAAAGTTCATGACAATACCATTAGAAAAATATGGGACAAAAATGGCATGTTTGCAAGGCTTGACAGAAGAAAGCCTTTTCTATCTAAAAAAAAAACATTGCAGCACAGTTTAGGTCTGCGAAGTTGCATCTGAACAAAACACAAGTCTTCTAGAATAATGTCCTTTGAACAGACGAGACCGAAGTGGAGATGTTTGGCCATAAATCACAGCACCAAGTTTGGTAAAAACCTAAAGAGCATATCAGCACAAACACCTCATACCAAAAGACAAGCATGCTGGAGGAGGGCTGATAATTTTGGGCTTGTTTTGTAGCCACAGGACCTGGGCACCTCACAGTCATTGAGTTGGCCATAAACTCCTCTGGATATCAAAGTATTCTAGAGTCAAATATGAGGGCATCTGTCCGACATCTAAAGTTGGGCCAAAATTGGGTCATGCAACAGGACAATGATTCCAAGCACACCAGCAAATCTAAAACAGAATGGCTGAAAAGAAAAGAATCAAGGTGTTGCAATAACCCAGTCCAAGTCCAGAGCTCATCCTGACTCAAATGCTGTGGTGAGAGCTGTGCATAAGCAAATGCCCACAAACCTCAATAAACTGGAGCAACGTTGAAAAGAAGAGTGGTCCAAATTCCACCAGAACGATGTGAGAGACTGATAAAGTCAAACAGAAAATGAATGCTTCATGTTATTGCTGCTAAAAGTGGATCTACAGGCAGTTGAATTATAGGGTGTCCTAACTTTGTCACACATGGTCTTTCCCTTTTGGCTGTATTTTTCTTAAATAAATAATGACACTGTCCAATGTGTAATGTGATGATGTTTATCTGAGGATTTATTTTCCAAATTTTAAGACCTGCCAAGGACCAGATAATTTTTTATTATGTCCTGATACAGAAAACCATGAAATTCAATTAGGTGTCCTAACTTTTCACATGACTGTATATATATATATATATATATATATATATATATATATATATATATATATATATATATATATATATATACACAGTACTGTGCAAAAGTCTTAGGCCTCTAGTAACTAAATATCAGTTTACATTTCTAAAAATTCATTTTGCCTTTAATTGTAATAATCCAGTGAGATTTTTGTTTGCACAAGGAGTCTGACAACAGCCAGTGCTCCACACAGAGATCTGATCTCACCATCATCCAGTCTGTCTGTAATGACATGAGGAAACAGAACAAACTGAGACAGACTAAATACAGAAGAACTGTGGCAACATCTCCAAGATGCTTCAAGAAACCTACATGCAAAGCTACCTTACACAAATGTACCTAGGGCAAAAGCTGTTTTAAATGCAAATATGGTTTACCAAATGTTGATTTAATTTAGTTAATAGAAGTTAATTGATAAATAAAATCTATTTATGGCCTTATTTTTGACAGCATCCTCATTTTACAGCATTTTTACACCTACGCCTAAACGCCTAACACTTTTAACAGTACTTTGCAGGTTTCTTGAAGCATCTTGGAGATGTTGCCACAGTTCTTCTGGAATTAGTCTGTCTCAGTTTGTTCTGTTTCCTAATGTCATTCCAGACGGACTGGATGATGGTGAGATCAGATCTCTGCGTGGAGCACTGGCTGTTGTCAGACTCCTTGTGCAAACAAAAATCTCACTGGATTATTACAAATAATGGCAAAATGAACGTTTAGAAATGTAAACTGATATTTCCTACTGACACACTACAGCAAAAGATAGAAATAACTGACTTAAAACCATTTTTTTTGTTGGTGAAAATACTAGTGGCCTAAGACTTTTGCACAGTACTATATATACAGTATACATATATATATATATATATATATATATATATATATATATATATATATATACACTTATTTATTTTTTTATTAACTACAGGTGCATCTCAATAAATTAGAATGTCGTGGAACATTTCGTGGTATTTCGGGTAGAAAGTGTGGAATCGCTTTCTTATGCGCGCTGTTTTTTTTTTCAGTTTCGGTTTCACATTCACTTCTGAAATCAATCACTTTCAGCAAGGAGGGAAGAGGATGGAAAAGAGGAGCACAGTCAGGGGCGCAGATGGCACTAGGGATGGGGGGGGGGGCATGACCCCCCCAGATTCTTAGTCACCCGATCCGACCCCTCACTGTCCCTGCCGCCGCTCCTTAATTATTGCCGCCACTGCTTCAGAATCAGTTGCAGGCTGACCAGGGCTCTAGACTCATTCTTTCCATGGGTTGCTCATTTGCGACTAACTTTCTCAGTTGACTGCAGGAGCACATAAATTAGTCGCTTTTTTGGCTACAACTTTAATCAATGCCTGCTGATTAACTTTTATCGTAGTTTATAGTTATATGGTAACGGAAGTGGTTAACCCTCAACCCGTACGTTTTTTTTTTTTTTTTTTTTCATCAGTAGTATTATTTTTGGTTTGAATGTTTTTGGAATCTTTTACATGAAAAGATTACTGTCTGTTTTGCTTACATGTATACACCTTTCACTTTTTAAGACTAAAACAAAAGATGGATTCACTGGTAGCCTATTCTTTATTGAAAGCATAACAACAATAACACAGGGTACAAAATGAATATGATGAAGCATGGCATACACCACATGCTGTATTAGCCTATACAGACTAATAAATTACAGAATGTTTAACAAACACTGAGGAGTCAAATTAAAAAATTAAAAGAAAGCCTCCATAACGTAACGTGAGGTAAATGACAGCTTTTCAAAATGAAAACAAAAAGAAAAGTGAATCTCTGTCTGTGACAAGCATGTTTATTTTTCCACAAGAATACCAACATGTTTGCCTTCTCTGTTTAAGAAGCGTTTTTTTTTTTTTTTACTTTAAGTCAGTATTTCCCAAACTCGTTCCTAGAGGCACACCAACACTACACATTTTCTAACTTTTCCTGATCAAACACACCTGAATCAACTCATCATCTCGTTAGTAGAGACTCGAGGACCAGAAATATATTGGTCAGATAAGGGAGACATCCAAAATGTGCACTGTTGGTGTGCCTCCAGGAGCAGGGTTGGGAAACACTGCTTTAAGTAAACGCAGCTAGTGGTAGAAACCAGGCTCTACATCCGAAGCGATTGCACTGAATGTGCCTCTCTTTATGTGATCAGTGAATTCTGACTCCTGCTGCAACGCGTGTTTTATAGAGCAGAAGCTTTGGAGCAGTGCAGACCATGCACTTACACAAATGCGACCACGTTTGGGTGCTTTTAGCCTTATGCTGGTATTGGTTCACTTTCCGGCAGTGAAACTAAGTAAATAATTAAATAAATTAGCACGATAATATTGTGTTTCTGTGATCTGAATGATGATATGAAAATTGAGCATATCGCCCAACACTATGGCCAAACAGAGTGGTTTTGACATCATGGCTGCAGAACTCTATTAGTCAGATTGTATGAAACTTTGTTGCTACATCAGCATGAAATAAGGGTTAATGTAGCTCTACTGGCAATAACAATGCTGAAGTCAAAAACTGAATGCACATTTTCACCCATGACAAAATCTGATATATAATCGTAAATACATAGCACAAATGTCCAATTCTCTGTGCTTAGTTCAATTTTTTTTTTTTTTTAATTCAAGAAACCAAAAAATATTGTTAAAACAACAGAGCAAATACAAACCTGAAGTCTTCAGTCACACTGAGGTCTGATGATATGTTACTGTTACAATCACCAGCTGGAGTGCCCTGGTTGTCCACTAGAGGGCATTCCATCCCATACTGTTGCTGCCTCATGAACTACATGTCCCCAAATCCTTAGCCCAGACTCATCACTGATTGTCCACATCTGTGTCTCATTATCTCATTACCTCTGCCTAAATAAGCTTGGTGTTTTCAGCCGCTCTTTGTGAAGTCTTGCATTTGTCATACTGCAGTTTTAAGCCTTGTATCCTGTTTTCTCTTTGTGTCTTGGTTCCTGGTCTTGATTTCCTACCTGCCCTGAACCCTGTCATTGTTTGGACTGCTTATTTTGTTTGACCCCTTGCCTGTTTTTGGACTTTGTTTATGGTTTACCCTTCAATAAAAATAACTGCACTTGGATCCTGAGCCTTCGTGCCCCAGACCAGTTCATGACAGAAGTAACATGAACAGGAACAAGATATCGTGAGCACAGCTTAATTGACTAAGGACCAAAAAAAGAAAAACCACACAAGTGAAATGGGGAGCCAGAACACAGAGGCAGGAAACAATGACCAACCATAAAATGAATCCAGCAGCACAGCTGCTTCTCTGTCAGGGAGATCGACCCATTGAGGAGTACACTGAGGACTTTATTAGACTGGCTTATTTAACATCTAAACCAGGTATGCCTCATGATATTTTTTCGTGGGGGGCTATTTGAGCCGCTCGGCTTACTTACTTGTGGAGAAGGAACATGACACTTCTGAGTCTCGTCATGACATGGCTGCTGTTCCAGAGTCTCGTCCTGTCATGGCTGCTGTTCCAGAGTCTCGTTCCATCATGGCTGCCTTTCCAGAGTCTTGTCCTGTCATGGCTGCCAGTCCAGAGTCTTTTTACAAAATGGTTCAAACTGTTCAAAGTCTCTCTACAAGATGGCCATCATGCCAGAGCATCCAGCTGTCATGGCTGCCACACCAGCGCCTCCAGTCAACACGGTGGCAGGGTCGAGAGTCCAGAAACAGGCAAGGGGTCAAACACAATTATTCAGGGGTGAGGCAAGCAGAGTAATCCAGGTAGACAGGCAGGAAATCAAGACCAGGAACCAAGAAATGGGAAAAACCAGGATACAAGGCTTAGAACTGCAGTATGCAGACTTCGCGAAGAGTGACTGAAAACACCAGACTTATATCAGTGCCCTCTAGTGGACAACCAAGGCACTCCAGCCGGTGAACGCAACAGTTACTAACACTCAGGAGATCTGGACCAGAGCAGAGGACATCTTTAATTTCACAAACAAGTAAACTTTTATCTGTTTTTCTTACCTCAGTATGTTGAGTTGACAATGTGAACTCTTTAGTCCATCAGACAGAAGCTTGACTCCTGAATCCTGCAGGTCATTGTTACTCAGGTCCAGCTCTCTCAGTGATTTTGATGATTGTAGAGATGAAGACAAACTTTTACAGCACTGAGCAGTGAGATTAGAGTCAGCAAGTCTATAACACAGGATTTATTGTTAGCAACGTATTCAAAGATCCGATCTTGTAATATTTAATATATATAATCAATATTATGCCCACCGGTACTATTCAGTATATCAGTCACCTCTAGAAATAATGTGTTTAATTTTTGCATTTAAAGAGTGAGATGTTTAATTATTTTTGTGTTCCTAATATGTAATATTTTATTACTTATCTGGAGTTATTCATTCATTTTGCAGTACAGATTTGTTACTGGATATACAGTGTGGAATCACAGACCCATGATTTTTTTTTAGTTTTCAGTTTAGTTTAAGTTTTTTAATGAAATGTTGCCCAGCCAGCTCACCCTGATCACACATTACAAGGTGAAACTGCCATCAAGTCACTAACTACTATCCCTAATGCTTTGAATATTTTCTATTTGCACACAACAAAAACTTTGGGTTATTTTTTTAACCCAACCAATGGGTTACATATACTGGGTCACTATGTTGGGTTAGTTTATAAAATGTACATGTTTCTCAAACATTGTTAGGTTATAGCATTGTTTCTCAAAGTGTGGGGTGCACCCCACTGCTGGGGAATAGAGACATGACAAGTGGGGTGCGACAAATGGGAGGAAATTGATTAATTACTAATTAATCAATTAACTCTATTTATTTATTGACCATACAATCAAAACAAAACAATGACACATTTAAGTTTAAGCCTTATTTAAAACAGCATCAGATTGCGAATAAAATGTCACATGGAACCATAGTGGCATACGAGAACGATGACGTGTCAATCTGTATTCAAAAAGGCACGGAAAACAAGTAACTACTAAAGGGACATGGTTAGCCGCTAACGGTTGCCAGATACATTACATTTCACCTACCAAATAAACAGAGTAAGGAGAGATGACTGAGGATGATGGTGAATGATTTGCAGATCCTGAGCACCATTGATAAGCATCTAAACTTGTAAAATGTGTGGTATGAACAAGGGCTGCACGATTAATCAAATGCGTTTATGAGGCACGTTTAGTCAGTAAAGCCGGTACTTTGATCAGTAGTAAAGCTCCATCACGTGCGTTCAGCTGGAGAGGCAATTAATACACAGAGCATTCGATTATGAGCGCGATTTGGCGTAGCTTGTCAGTGATTTACGGCTCTGTGTATTAATTGCCGCTCCAGCTGAATGCACGTGATGGAGCTTTACTACTAATCAAAGTACCGGCTTTACTGACTAAGCGTGCCTCATAAACGCATTTGATTAATCGTGCAGCCCTTGTATGAACTGCCGCTCTGTAGTAAACACAGAGCACGTGCAATCGCAAATATCGACAGTGAAAGTAAAATTGTGCATTCAGAAGCAGTTTCAGTGCTCCACAAATTAATAGCAGCTCCCTGATGCCCGCAATTTATATAGGATACAGTATAATTACTGAACGATATAACTGTGAAAGAAAGTAAAAGTTAGCAATAGATAAGTTTGTGACATGGAATGATAAGAAAACTGGAGATTCAAAACCAGCAGAGAAAACAAAGACAGACAGAGTATACCTTTTTGATTTTTTGTCAATTATGTTTGTTCTTTTTGCATGCGGTTTGCAAAGTGACAAAATGAAGCAAAGCACAACTAGTCCACAAAATTTAGTTTCTCTATTTCTGAATTTGATGTTATTAAAGGCAAAATGCAAACACAATTTTATTATTCTTATTATTTTTATTATTATTATAAAAAAAAAAATCGGCCGAAAAATCTTGTTGCTCTACAAGAATTTCGTAGAGAATTTCATAGAATTTCGTAGAAACGTGATTCAAAGTTGCCCCATAGACATACTATGGTGAGGGGCGGCCCATGGAAAAGCATGTTTTTTTCCTACTATGGTAATTTACATAGGAATTTTGCATTGAACATATTCTGCATTACAATGTCATAGAGACATGGGTGTGGGCTCATTTTACTCAGCCAACCAGTCAGACTTTCAGGATAACTGTGAAGCTGTCAAGCTACGCCCTAGAAACCATTTAGAGCACCCTAGCAACTGTTCCTATAGACCGCCATTATAAAAGACCGAGATGAATATCTTCAGATTACAGTGTCATAGACACATGGGGGTGGGCTCGTCTGACTCGGGGCAGCAAACAGCCAATCATGAATCACCATAGACACTTCCTAGCCACACCCTTGCAACCACTGTCAAGCACCCTAGCAACCAAAACCCAAACAGGCATATCTTCAAATCTGAATGTCATAGAGACATTAGGGTTGGTTTAAATCATTCATACTGACAGGCTGCCTTTGGAGGATCATCATAGGCAGTTGCCAAGCTACTTCCTAGCAACCAAACAGAGCACCCTAGCAACCATCTAACAAGACCTATATCTTTACATCAGAACATCGTAGAGACCTGGGCTGCGTCCGAAAGCCTAGTCAGCTGACTTGCTGCCTCGCTGCCTTATCAGGCAGTGACTTCGAAGGATGCGAAGGCAACTCTAGAAACAGTTTTGGACAGACTTCAGAGGCAGCATAACGTGCAGTCGTTGCTAGGTTACCTAACGGTTAAGTTGTACATTTTGTAGAAAAACGATCTTAAACAGTTATTTATAAAGTATTTAATAATACATAATAATTGTCATTGTCATTGAAGGTCTGTGCGTCAGAAAAGACGGCAGAGAATGGCATTTTTTTGCTTAAAAAATAAAAGCACTGTTGCAAGTATTATTGCAAAACAGGTCATTGTTAGTAGTGGCTGTTTCGTTAATATTGGTAGTATATTGTAAATATTATTCTTATTTACTACTTATTTCAACCATTTATTGTTACAAACAATATTATTTATTATGCTTTTTACACTATTACTATTCATAAAGTATATCATGGTCAAGATCTCATCTATTATACAAAGTAACAAGTTTAATTTCACCAGAATATCTTTATTTATATAGCCTATATGACGCAAACGCACAGGATTGTGGGAAATTGAAGGCAGTGAAGTATACATCTATGCTGCCTTCAAAATTCGATCAAAAGAAGGTACCTCCGGAGACAGGAAGTGAAGCAGAATTTGTATTCGGATGTTCCTTGATGCCTTCCTTGTCTTACTCTCCCTGAACTCTGTGTATTCTAGCTCAAGACAGTTGTATGTCGAAAAACTCAGACGGTATTTTCTCCCTCAACTTCAGAATCGTCCTGTACTGTTTTACCTTTTTTGTTAAGGATGTTTGATCTTCTTTGCATGTTCACTTTGCAAAGACTGGGTCAGAACTTCTCCAGCGATGCAGGATGACTTTGAAATTATTTTTGAAGTTGAGGGAGAAAATATGGTCGGAGTTTTTTTTACATACCCTAACTGTCTTGAGCTAGAATACACAGAGTTCAGGGCGAGTAAGACAAGACAAGTGTTTCAGATTAAAAATTATTTAAATTGTATTTTTTAAATGAAAATAACCAATCGTTTCACTAGATAAGACCCTTCTTCCCCGGCTGGGATAATTTACAACCGCATTTGGGATCGTTTGATGCCACATTTAAGCTGCTTTTTGGAAGTTCAAAATCAGGGCACCATATCAGTCCATTATATGGAGAAAAATCCTGAAATATTTTCCTCAAAAATTTCTTTACGACTGAAGAAAGAAAGACATGAACATCTTGGATGACAAGGGGGTGAGTACATTATCTGTAAATTGTTGTTCTGGAAGTGGACTTCTCCTTTAACATTGGAGACATTGTTATAGTGGTCGACCCCAATGCTCCTCAAGGTTGATGGATTCTGGGAAACGTACTGGCAATTGAACCCAATAAGAAAGAACTAGTACGTTCTGTAACTCTCAAGACCAAAGCTTTTGTTACTAGACCTGTTACTAAGCTATCCTTAGTATTAGAAGAAGAAAATTAAGACCTACATTAAGGTAGTTTATCTAACCATTAGGCAGTTGAAGCCTAATGGTTAGAGAGTTGGACTTGTAACCTGAAGGTTGTGGGTTTGAGTCTCAGTTCTGGCAGTAGTTGTAGGTGGGGGGAGTAAATGAACAGTGCTCTCTACTACTCGCTATTGTGTGTGTGCACAGTAGTGCACAGCTTTAAATTACTGGCATTTTAAAGTCATGATATGATGGAACAATGTACAATGTTACTGTGTCTCAACAAAGCATTTTTGTCTCAATTCACATAAATTAACACTTACAGAGCTTTTCTGCAGTTCACCACAGCTGGTATCAGTCTCCTTCTACCCTCATCTGATGTGTTGTATTTCTTCAGATCAAACTCATCCAGCACCTCCGCTGATATCTCAAACATGTAGGCGATTGTTGAGCAATGAGACGAAGAGAGTTTATTCACTGAGTGTTTCTCTGATTTTACAAACTTCTGAATCTCTCTGTACAGAGTCTGATCCTTCATTTCCAACAGACAGAGGGACAGATTGATGCATCTGTCAGCTGAGAGACGTTCATCAGCATTGATTTTCTTTTTAATATTCTGTGTGATTTTCTTGATGGTCTTCGAAGTATTCTCTGTGTGTGTCAGAAGATCCTGTAAAATTCTTTGATTAGACTTCAGTGAGATGCCCAAAAGGAACCGCAGGAAAAGATCCAGGTGTCCATTTTCACTCCGTAAGGATTTAAAAACTGCTACCACTAGTAAATCATACAGAGAGTTTTTCTGGCTGTACCAATGATAACTTTCATTCAGAAACATCTTCAGAGGTTTGAAGTTTTTCTTGATTACATGGCAGTAAAACAGAAAAAAAGCAGCTAGAAACTCCTGAAAGCTCAGATGAATGAAGCAGTAAACTTTCCTCTGATGAATCACAGATTCCTCCTTAAAGATCTCGGTGCAAATCCCAGAATACACTGAGGCATCAGTGACGTCTATGCCGCTCTCAATCAGGTCCTCCTCATAGAACATCACATTGCCCTTCATCAGCTGATTGAAAGCCAGTTCAGCAAGTTTCAAAATCACGTCTCTGTTAGACTTCAGGCGTTTCTTTGTATTTCTCTCATCATATTTCTGATTCCTCATGTTGATCTGAGTCAGCAGGAAGTGGATGTACATTTCAGTCAGAGTTTGAGGAATTTCTGCACTGTCATCTTGTTTCAGGAGGTTTTGAAGCACAGTGGCTGAGATCCAGCAGAAGACGGGTATGTGACACATGATGTGAAGGCTCCTTGACCTTCTAATGTTTGAGATGATTCTGCTCACTTGATGCTCATCACTGATTCTTATCCTGAAATATTCCTCCTTCTGAAGCTCATTGAATCCCTGAATTTCTGTCACACGGTTGATGTATTTTGAGGGGATCTGATTGGCTGCTGCTGGTCTGGAGGTGATCCAGATGAGAGCAGAGGGAAGCAGCTCTCCTTTGATGAGGTTTGACATCAACACACCCACTGATGAAGATTTCTTTACTTCACAGACTTTCTGTTTGTTTGAAAAATTCAGTGTAATTCTGTTTTCATCCAGACCATCAAAGATGAACACAACTTTACACTCCTCATAAATCTTTGAGTCCAGATCTTGAAGTTCAGGATGAAAGTCCAGCAGGAGTCTGTGAAGACTGTACTGGTGATCTTTAATCAAATTCAGCTCTCGAAATGGAAGCACAAACATGAAATCTACATCCTGATTGGCTTTTCCCTCGATCCAATCCAGAATGAACTTCTGCACAGAAACAGTTTTTCCAATTCCAGCGATGCCTTTAGTAAAAACAGTCTTGATTTTGTCTTTCTCTTCACATCCTGGTTGATGTAAGGGTTTAAAGATGTCATTGCAGTAGATTGGAGTGTGTTGTAAGTGTTGTGTTCTGGGTCTTTTCTCCATCTGTAAAATCTCAAGTTCTTCATTCACTCCTTCACTCTCTCCCTCTATGATGTAGAGCTGTGTGTAGATCCTGTTCAGGAGGGTTTGATTCTCTTCTTGTTTGATTCCCTTAAATAAGGTCTCATACTTGTTCTTCATCCTGGTTTTATGTTGGTTTTTGACTCTCTGTAGTACATTGTCCAGTGGTTGGTGAGAATCGTGCTGCAGGTGTACAGGCTCATGGGTGTTTCTCTGCAGGGCTGTGTTTTCGTTCTCCTTCCTGATGAGTGTCTGACAGTAGGAAACAAAGCAAGTCAGACGGGGCGTCACTGTTCTGATCACATCATCTCTCTTCACTCTGCGGAGTCAGTAAGACAAACAAAATAGGTAAAAAAAAAAAAAAATCAAGGTTAAACTCATTCAAATGTTGCAGCACACCAAACTGTGAGCACCAATTTTAAATGATACTACATGCACACACACTGTACAAAACAAAAAACACAATTTGTCGAGTCAGCTTAAAATAATTTGTTACCCTGCTGCCTTAAAATTTTAAGTTCAGTCAACTCAAATAAGTTCAGCCAACTTGAAATGTTAAGTTGTACTAAATGACAATTTAGATATTTGTGTTTGTTAAACTTATAAGCAAGGTAAGTAACCCAGCTGCCTTAAAAGTTTAAGTTGAATCAACTCAAATATCTAAGTTGGCACTTTGTACAACTTAACATTTTAAATTGAATAATCTTTTTTTTTTTTAGTTGACTGAACTTAAAATTTTAAGGCAGCCAGGTAAAAAAATATTTTAAGTTGACTCAACAAATTGTTTTTTTTTTTACAGTGCAGAAGTGTCAGTTCAGGCAATGTCACATACTCATATACAAAAAAACATACAACTATTTTTGTTTTGTAGGAGTATGGTGTGTTCTTGGGTTAACATGGTTATACATGTTTGTACTTACTCAGGGTCAGAGGTCACTGCTTTATCACTGAATCTAATAGGAACAGGCATAGATGCGTCACTCTTCATAGACACACAGCTGGGTTCTAAAGATGCTGCTTTACATGTCTGAACAGCATTGTCCTCTTCTTGCCTCTCATTGACACTCATTTTCACTCCAGAAACTCATAAAACATGAACATACAACATTTTACTTTACATATATTTGAGGAATATCAAGAAAAATTTTTTTTTTGGTGTTCTGTGAAGTGAATTGTTCATCAGTAATACTAGTGCCACATAAATACACACACTAAAGGAACACACATTCACAAATAAGTTGTTTTTTTTTTAATCCAATGCAACTGCCTCTCGAGTATGTTCAGTTTTCAAAGCATAGTTCTGTTTCTGTTATTTCTGCGTTATGGCAAAAGCAGCTCGCACTAAAACAAGAATACAGATACTAAGAAAATTTCACAACCCATATTGCAAATTCAAATTAAACAATACATAATTATGAATCCAGGAACAAGATCCTTTAAACCTACCTGTCAGATGTTTCACTCTTCACTTTCATTCTTTCACAAAAGGACACTGAATGGATTTGTTTTTACAGGGAGCTCAGTTAAAATTTAACCATGAGTGGAGTGTAAATGTCGTTTATCACACCCAAGAGCAAAGAACACAAAAACAATAATTAAATAATGGAATAGGCAAAGAAAATTAAACCAACCCTGCCATCATTTTTTAAACAAAAAATTAGCTTTCAGTCAAATTCTAGGGTGCTTATTATTTAAAATGGCAGACTAAACACAGATGATTTCATCAGAAAAAAAACACCAGAGACTGGAAGTCAAAGGCTTCCTGTTATACTATAGGCCTGTTTATATACATATTATAAATATTGTCTTAAATAACACCAATAATAATAATAATAATAAACAACTGTAATATTTATATTATTATGTTTATTTGTTTGTATTAATTTACTGTCTTTTTTCACACAATCTATAGGGATTGGAAAGTGGACTGAACGGGGGCCCTACAAAAACTAATGTATGTAATGTACACTTAAAAAAAACCCCAAAAACAATCTGGTTATCACAAAAGACTGTAATTGGTCCATTCTGAGCAATGCTGAGAAAGTACACATTTTAGTCACAATGCTATTTATGCTCTGTTTCAAGAGCTATCTGGACAATGTATGCCTGAATAATGGCCCTGAAAACTAAACTGCAGAGCAATGTGGTCACGACTTGTTTCACAGACTATTTTTTATTAGGAATAATTCAATCAGAGATAGTTGTGTAGGCTTCATACAGTAAATACCGCATCAATCTTTAGCACCATTAATTGTATCAGTTGTGCTTATCAGTTGTACTTTCCCCTTTTATTGCTCCTAAACCTGCATTATGTAAGCACATGAAAGCACTAATGATATTGACCTTTGACTTTTGAGACACATCTGTGTGTGTGTGTGTGTGTGTGAGTGAGAGAGAGAGAGAGAGTGAGAGAGAGAGAGAGAGAGAGAGAGAGAGAGAATTGGTGTATTTCACTGTTCTGTCTTAGTTGTTTCTCACAGGTTGTTGTTTAATTTCACACAGACACTGAGGAATTATAAAACTGAATTCTAAATGTTGAGTGTTGAGTAAGTGTGTGTTAGATATGCTGTAGAACAGCACTGTGTAGGACAAAAAGTGTAGGACAGAGTGCCGGCAACAGTGAGATTATTACAGACAAATGAAACTGTTATTAAAACAGTACAGACTCCACAACATATATTGTTTCCAAACAAACATCACTCTTTCCTCTACTGCTGATTCCTTTATATGCCACTGACATATTATCACTGTGATTATATGTATGTACATAAGATATACAGGTACAGAACATACATTTTTGTACATTTGGGTAAATGTTGAAGCATTCAATATGGACAATGTGTGGACAACATCTAAAACGTAAACACTATTACTCAAAAGTCAAATATCAATATCATTAGTGCTTTCATGTGCTTACATAATGCAGGTTTAGGAGCAATAAAAGGGGAAAGTACAACTGATAAGTACAACTGATACAATTAATGGTGCTAAAGTTTGATGCAGTATTTACTACAGCTATTCAAATATACAGTATTTATGAAATAAAAGAATTGTAATATCATAAATATATTTGTATAGCTGCACTTTTATAGTTTTACGGATACATTTGAGGTCCCTTAACCCTACTCCTAAACCTAAACACAACCAGCTACTAATACTATGACAGACAGACAAACTTGACAAGTTTTGTGTCAGGTACAGAGCAGAATTTGTGTTTGTAACCACTGAAAATCTTATCCTGATCTATGCCATGATGATATCCATTTCTCATTCACACACATTTTTTTTATTAAATAAAGGAGTGAACTGCATCTAAATGAAAATCTAAATGAAACATTGATAAGAAAACTGAATACAACAGAATCAAAATATTAATACCACAATTTTAAGATTCATAAATAAGGATTTAAATATTTTCATGTCTGTAAATATATTTTTATACATAAATAATTTATTTTAGATGCTGTCAGTACAGAGTATTCTATTTTTCAGTGTCTATGGAAATGGAGGTAAATGTACATGTGGTAGAACTACATTTTACATAAAACAACAACAACAACAACAACAACAACTAAATACTCAAGATGACTCAATCAAGATGACTAAGCTAGCCCTATTTGAGTGATTGCTGAACTTAGACTGAATTTGCAACCCTTTGTATTTTATTTTTAATTTAATCAGTTTTTATATTGTCATTGATACTGCTTATTTTAATGTTTAGGGGAGATCTAAGAGTGTAAAAAGGTTAATTGTAACATTATCAAAAATGTCCAAAATGTCATTTGTATGGAAATATTACATTATTATTACTACACTTAGATGAACGCTGAACACGGACATAAAGAGGAGAAATACTGTAGCAGGCAGATCAATCTCACAGTTTTACTTAACTAGTTTTAGATTAAAGTTTTTGTCTTCTGTGTAAAAATAACTTTCCTGGGTATATATTTTTGTAATAAAACAATTCTGTTGCATACAATTGGTACTAATAACAGCTTAACATCATTTACCTTAGCCTACCTTTGTAGTCTTTGTTATTATATTCCAACGTCATTATGCCTCAGTTAGCTAGTTACAGATTAAGAGTTGTTGTTTTTTTAAGTACAGATGGCTTGCTGCCGTGTATAATAATTTATGTTGTTTAAATATCAATTAAGTAGGCCAAGACTTTGTTAACTGTAAGACTTTGAACACCTGACGACTCTTTTGGGTTTGCTACTGTTACATGGAAAAACATTAGTATGATGTAGGCAGCACAGCTACAACAAATAAAACTGATAATGGATCTATTGTTTTAATTCAAAAGCATCATCGGGCCGAACATTTACACCAAATTTTCACATTCAGTGTAAAAAGGCCTTTAGACTTACAGTATAGTGTGAGAATAATCAAGTACTGAAATTATTCAGTCATATTAGCGGCACAGGGGGCCACCAAATAAAGGCTTGGGCCGCTCCTGATCTCCCCCAAGTAGTAGGATAGACTGTAATAACGGAACTCCTTGTATTTGACATTAACTCACATACAGGTGCTGGTCATATAATTAGAATATCTTCAAAAAGTTGATTTATTTCATTAATTCCATTCAAGAAGTGAAACTTGTATAATGCATACATTTATTCCACACAGACTGATATATTTCAAGTGTTTATTTCTTTTAATTTTGGATGATTATAACTGACAACTAATGAAAACCCTAAATTCAGTATCTCAGAAAATTAGAATATTGTGAAAAGGTTCAGTATTGAAGACACCTGGTGCCACATTCCAATCAGCTAATTAACTCAAAACACCTGCAAAGGCCTTTAAATGGTCTCTCAGTCTAGTTCTGTAGGCTACACAATCATGGGGGAGACTGCTGATTTGACAGTTGTCCAAAAGATGACCATTGACACCTTGCACAAGGAGGGCAAGACACAAAAGGTCATTGCAAAAGAGGCTGGCTGTTCACAGATCTCTGTGTCTAAGCACATTAATAGAGAGGTGAAGGGATGGAAAAGATGTGGTAGAAAAAAAGTGTACAAGCGATAGGGATAACCGCACCCTGGAGAGAATTGTGAAACAAAACCCATTCAAAAATGTGGGGGAGATTCACAAAGAGTGGACTGCAGCTGGAGTCGGTGCTTCAAGAACCACTACGCACAGACGTATGCAAGACATGGGTTTCAGCTGTCGCATTCCCTGTGTCAAGCCACTCTTGAACAACAGACGGCGTCAGAAGCGTCTCGCCTGGGCTAAAGACAGAAAGGACTGGACTGCTGCTGAGTGGTCCAAAGTTATGTTCTCTGATGAAAGTAAATGTTGCATTTCCTTTGGAAATCAGGGTCCCAGAGTCTGGAGGAAGAGAGGAGAGGCACAGAATCCACGTTGCTTGAGGTCCAGTGTAAAGTTTCCACAGTCAGTGATGGTTTGGGGTGCCATGTCATCTGGTGGTGTTGGTCCACTGTGTTTTCTGAGGTCCAAGGTCAACGCAGCTGTATACCAGGAGGTTTTAGAGCACTTCATGCTTCCTGCTGCTGACCAACTTTATGGAGATGCAGATTTCATTTTCCAACAGGACTTGGCACCTGCACACAGTGCCAAAGCTACCAGTACCTGGTTTAAGGACCATGGTATCCCTGTTCTTAATTGGCCAGCAAACTCGCCTGACCTTAACCCCTTAGAAAATCTATGGGGTATTGTGAAGAGGAAGATGTGATATGCCAGACCCAACAATGCAGAAGAGCTGAAGGCCACTATCAGAGCAACCTGGGGTCTCATAACACCTGAGCAGTGCCACAGACTGATCGACTCCATGCCACGCCGCATTGCTGCAGTAATTCAGGCAAAAGGAGCCCCAACTAAGTATTGAGTGCTGTACATGCTCATACTTTTCATGTTCATACTTTTCAGTTGGCCAAGATTTCTAAAAATCCTTTCTTTGTATTGGCCTTAAGTAATATTCTAATTTTCTGAGATACTGAATTTGGGGTTTTCATTAGTTGTCAGTTATAATCATCAAAATTAAAAGAAATAAACACTTGAAATATATCAGTCTGTATAGAATGAATGTATGCATTATACACGTATACACGGTCTACTTTGAATCGAAACATAAGACTGGTTACCCCTTGGCTAAAGGCTAGTTGGTCAAACTAGTTCTTAAGGCACAGTCTTAACACAGGGACTATGTTTATGGATTCAAATGTCTTTACAAAAACACAACATAAGTCTGTGGCAACTCATTAAGACTGAAGTCAATGTGAGTGTGTTTCTACATACACAAATTATATCAAATTAATCCTACTAATTCGAATTACTTTTCCCACAGTAATGTAATCATTACATTTTAATGTAAGCATTACATTTTAAATTTCTGTAAATGATTACAGTTACTTATGTCAATAAACTACGTTACTTAAGTTACAAATGCAGTGTTAAAAAAAATATTAAGTAAAATGCATTTTAATTCATGTTTTGTGGATTAGTATGCCCTTTAATAAATCACCACAGAATGCAAGCTAAAAATGCAGACGAGTCCTACAACATTTAGATGCAATGAAATGTTGGCTATCATATTTCAAAATGTTGCACTCGATTTCACATATTTTAGTTTAGCATTCTAGTTTTAGAAAAGTACAACTAGTAAAATGCATACGTACTGTACAATATAAGAATAAATGACTTATCAGAATGATAATCTCTTCTGAACTAAGCCACACATCGCATGGCTTTCTCCTTCTGAGGTAAATACAAATTTGATTCCTCACAGCGCGTGAGGAATCTTGATGCTTTGTTTACAGAGGTGATGTGGGCGTTTACAGGTTAGCGTGGCTCACGAGGATGATTGCCATATAAATAGAGTGCACTGCACGTGGGTGTGACCACATTACAGGTAATGAGCTCAGACGGGAAAGACTGTACCTCACGTTAGATTCATACGGATTACTTTATCACAGAATGTGATTTACTTCCTTCTAAAATAGACACTTCAAGCAAGTAAACTTGAAAGTAAACCAATTAGTAATCTGATTACTATTTATTTGCTTTTTGCAGTAATCAGTAATGTGATCAAATTGCAATTTTAAAGTTGTAATTACTAATTTGTGGTGTATTACTTTTTTTTCGAGAAATTTCGTTCACTAAACTGTGTCTCAGTTGTTTCTCACAGGAAGCTGTTTAATCTCACACAGAGACACTGAACTCTCAGAATAAACATTAAATCCAGCATAGAGTGGTTCAGTGAATGTGTTGTTGAATGTGTATAAGTGTGTGAGTTTGTATGTGTCAGAGACGCTGTAGAAGGACAGAGTGCCGGCCGACCAGTCCAGATACACTCCTACTCTGTTAGAGCGTCGTGAAGGGGCAGATATTTCTGTGTTCTTATTATTGTGCCTGACAGTAAAACTGTTATTGAAACAGTCCAGACTCCAAGATTTTTCATTGTATCCAAACAAACAGTCATTTATCCATCCTTTCCTGCTCACTCCTTTATATGTCACTGATATATTAACTACATCCCTCCCACTCCATTCAGCCTCCCAGTAACAGCGTTCAGACAGACTCTCTCTACACAGAATCTGAGGAAACTCATCAAATCTGTCTGGATGATCAGGATACGGCTGCTTCTCTTCCATACGTGTCACCTTTCTGTTCTTCTCAGACAGAGACAGATGGGTGTTTGCCGTTTCTAAATCCAGTGTGAGATCACATGCATCTGAATACAAGAAGAGAGATATCATTTAATAACATAAATTTAATATCATTTATATGAAAACAAGGTGTGTATGTGTGTGTGTGTGTGTGTGTGTGCGACCTACATTTATTTAGTCCTCTTGTAATCCTGAATTCTCCTCCATGATCCACACTATAAAATCAAAAGATGTCACAATCAATTTACATAGTGAAGATTTTATATAAAAAATAAAGTGCCCATTAAAGATGAATCTATCATCTAAACATGTTATTAATGAGAAAGTATAAAGATAAAATCTTCTAAACCAGTGGTTCCCAACCATGTTCCTGGAGGCCCCCCAACACTGCTTGTTTTCAATGTCTCCTTATTCAAACACACCTGATTCAGATCATCAGCTCATTAGTAGAGATTCCAAGACCTGAAATGGGTGTGGAGACAAAGGAGAGATGCAAAATGTGCAGTGTAGGGGGGCCTCCAGGACCACTGTTCTAAATGTTCTTACCTAAATACTGTGATAAAATTATTCACTACAGTGATAATGATTTATATTTTACAGTTGTTGGGATGGATTTTACTGACAAATTGCATAACTGTGTGCATATCAGATCATATCCATTCAAGGGGAAAAACATCTCCAGCTATAGAGTGGAATTAATGTAAAACTGAAACTATTTGACCATGGATCATTAAAAATGGCAAGCATACAAGCAATTAACGGTTGCAAAAACACAAAAGGCCCATCTGACCTTATCAGACTTGCAATTGTTATGTGGATTTTACAGACAAATTGCATAAATGCATGCATATCAGATCATATCCATTCAAGGAGAAAACCATCTTCAGCTATAGAGTAGGATTAATGTAAAATTGAAATTATTTGACCATGGATCATTAAAAATGGCAAGCATCACTGTAAAAAATAAAAAGTTGAGTCAACTTAAAAATTTAAGGTAATCTGCTGCAAAGCAATTTTGAGTTTATTCAACTTTAAAGGAGGGAAGTTGTGCCAACTCATATATAAAAGTTCAGTGAACTTCAGTGAAGTTGAGTGAACTACCAGTCAGAGTTGGCACAACTTAGTTCTTGAAGTTCAGCAAACTCAAAAAAGCTTTGCAGCTGGTTACCTTAAAATTGTAAGTTGACTCAACTTAGTGGCACAACTTAGTTCTTGAAGTTCAGTAAACTCAAAAAAGCTTTGCAGCAGATTACCTTAAATTTTTAAGTTGACTCAACTTAAAATATTAAGGTAACCATCTGCAAAGCTTTTTTGAGTTTACTGAACTTCAAGAACTAAGTTGTGCCAGTAATTTTTTGCTTGAAGTTCAGTAACCTCAAAAAAAGCTGTGCAGCCGGTTGCTTTAGTATTTTAAGCCAACTCAACTGCATTTTTTACTATTTAAATGTATAACTTTAAATCTTACATCCAGACTCTAAGCCACATTGTATGCTCCTCCACATCCTTTAAGAATACAAATGCATGCAGTATGAACAATACTGTAAATATAACACAAACAAGATTTTGTCATCATTACAGAAAGTATTTATTGGCATTCTGCAAAATGAACACAATTTAGCTTTTCTCCACTCAAACTATGATGTAACTAGGATGTGACTATTTACAATAAAAACACTCTTAAACAAAAAACACACACTTAAAAATTATTTTTTTAAATGCCAGAAAAATGTAACATTAAAAATATTAAAATTCTGCAGCCTTAAGTAAAGTCTTAAATCAAATGTCACAAAAAACCTTTTATATAATTTAAAGGAAGCTAAACTTTACCGTCATTTTAAACGTTCATCTTGCTCCATCTATTATTTTGTCGCATCCATAATGCAACAAACACACTGGATCAGAAAGCAAATATTTCAACTATTAACACAACACTTAAAGGAATAATTCAACCAAAATTATTCTGAAAATTTATTATTTACTCACTCCAACACAAATTAAAATATTTTAATGAAATCTGAGAGACTTCTATCCCTGTATGAAAGGCTGTTCACCCAAAACTTCAAAGCGTTCATAAACAGATCATAAATAATTAAATAAATATATAAGTTAATATGACTTGAGCAGTTTAAGTCTCCTGAAGAGACACAATTGTAGGGATGCATGAATTAGGATTTAGAAAATAGTTTATTTTCATTAATATTAGTATATTTATACCATTGATACTAGTTTTACTTATTAATATTATTTACATATATTATCTATTAACATTTTTGTTTTTCCTATAATGTATTTTAGCCTGTATTAGGGTTTTACACACTCACACAAAAACTAAACAAAACAGCATGTAGTTTCAGTTAGGTACTTTTATTTTTTTAATTGACATGAACTTGAAGCAAAAATGAAAATGCCCTAAAAACAGTTATTGGCTAAATACAAATAATAAATGACAGTTGACAATGAACATGATAAAATACATCAGAAAGTAAAAACAGAAATAGAAAATAAATGACAAAAGTTCCAGTGGAATAATGTATCTTCAGGATCCTCTGTGATGCCTTTAAGCCCATTAATGTGGTGTGATTGAGTGGCACTTTCTCTGCAGATGATGAGGTTGTGAATATGATGCATCTGAAATACACAGTTGAGTTTACAGTTAAAGAGTGTCCATGCGTTTATGTAAAAACAATTATGCTTATGAAGGCCATAAACAAAAATTGACATATAAGCAGTATGCCCTTCAAAATATTAAAAAAAAGAAAAAGTGATTTAAAGTGGGATCTTGGGATAGTTTTATATAGCTTTAACACTTAAGCATAGACTCAAGTAATAATTTTAAGAAAAATCTAACAATGAATAAACTCATGACCTCTATTACTTACTGGAGAAGAGAGTATCCTTAACTGAACAGAGCTGGTCACACAAAAAAGAACCTAAAAAAAAGAAAAAGACATTATTGGTAATGGGCAACAAGTTACAATATGAAAGTTAAAATTTTATAGACATTGTAAGAAAGAACTTCACCTGTTGAAACTGTGTTGATAGTCTGTGTAGCTGGGTAGTTGATGTCCAGAAAATGAGTAATGAGGTGTTTTGGCAGTTACAGATTTTTTTTTTTTTTTTAAATAAGCCAGGAATAAAAAAAAAACCCTAAACTCGGTTCTAAATAGACCTTTAAAGAACCATCTTTTTAGAGTGTACTTATAATGCAGCGCTAATTGACATAGCTTTTAAGCTATCACTGTATAGAAAACTAAAATGTAATACAATTTCTATATTTGATGTGTAATGTGATCACGTCTCTTCAGAAGACTTTGTTTAAACCATTCGATTCTTATGTATTCGTTTTACAATCTATTTATGAACATTTTGAAGCATCAGAATTTTAGGTGAATAGTTTTTCAGTGGATGGACAGAAATATCTCAGGTTTCATTAAAAATATCTTCATTTGTCTATTAAAGATGAACAAATGTCTTATGGGTTTGGATCAACATGACGGTGAGTAAATGATGACAGAATTTTCATTTTTTTGGATGAACTAAATTAAGCCAAAGAGGACAGCAACAGCAGTGGTAAGGCCAGGTATATATTCCAACACAATCTGCGTCTCTAGTACTACATCCTAGGCACCTTTAGGTTTGAGTGGATGGCAACATCATCTTCCAGTAATAGTTAAGATGCTCATCTTCATCCCCTTGGTGTGGACATCCTCTGGCTTTGTGTCCTGCAGTAAAAAAAAAAAAAAATTATATTTCCTACTAAATATTGACATTAAATGTTTAAAACATAACAAAAATAATAATAATAAAATTCTGGATAACAACTAGTTCTACGAAAGTGTTAATATTTTCAGTTAAAAAAACCCCTTAAAACTCAGTATTCAGTCATGTCAATTTTAGTTTACGAAAATGTATCAAACTAGTTCTGAGAGGTATCACCAAAAATAATCTGTCACAGTTGTTGTTTATTATTATTATTATTTTGCTTGGTAACACTGGGCCTTTATATACGTTTATAGTGGTTTATTTTGTCAGTCGGATTACAATGAATCTAACTATGTATCTTCAAAAATATTGAAATGCATATATTGAAGGCTGGGGTGGGTGATATGAGATGATGGTTTTATATTATTTTATTAATTTTTTTGTTATTATTATTATTATTTTTTTACACAATTGGACATCATAAGTAGTATACAAATATTATAAACATTTTTGCTGACCTGGTATAGTATCTGTTTTTACCAGTACAGAAATAAGTCAGAAATAATACAAAAAAAAAAAAAGAAAACATGTATAAAAAAATTCTGCATATCTTCACTGTATGGAATAAACTGACTCTTATTGAAGCTGCTAAATTTGTTCAGTCAAGAGGAGTGAGTGTTGTCTTAGCTTTTTATTTTATTTTTTTAACATTAACGGAACAAATATCAGCAGGTTTATGAGGCTAACGTTAATGCACGGATCACATTTACTGACACACAGGCGATTTTATCTCAGGCGTTGACTCTCATTTCAGACTTACAAGTGATTGTTTATGTAAATAATCACATTTTGACATAACTTTATGTGTATTTGACAATTTAAGCGAACTAAGCTGCTACAGAGAGATGAATTTGTGATCGCATATTTTCTGCACGCTTCGGTTGTGTGTCAATAAGCACGTTTATCATCTGACACGTCTTGCACTCACATATATGCACCATTATCGCGGCATCACGAAAAAAACAACAACTGTGTGCCAGATAAACTAGTAAGTTATATCGCCTAGCACAACCAAATACAACACATAATTAACCTTTATCTGGTTAATTATATACTCGTTTAATCGACATAAACATTTGAACTGTACCTATAAAAATATATCTGTATACATACCTTGCAAATGCTAACGTTAGCTGATCGTGCTTGGAAAAACAAAGCTGGCTAACTAGTTAGCCGCCAGACTTCATTCAACAATGTTTATTCTTTCTTTTAAGAACATTTACATACCTAACTGTGTAGTTTATTTGGCTTACTTTCCATATTAAATCTGTGTAGAAAGAACTTACCTTAAAAGAAGACATCCACTCCCTTTGCCATCGTTGTTTATGTTTGAAGCAGTAAACTCCGTGTACAGTTCAGCGACGGCACTTTGCGCATGCGCAATAATGTCAAGTTGACCGCTCAAATGAAGAAATAAAAATACTGAGTTTGCTCAACTTTCTTATTTGTGTTCATTGAGAAAAATATAGTAAACATTGAGTTAACTTGTTTTTATGTGTAAACTCAACATTTTGCTTAACAATGTGTCCACTTGACTTACATTTTCTAACTGAGTGAACAATTTGCAAGTTGGAGTTTTTACAGTGAAGTAATCAACGGTTGCAAAAACAGAAAAGGCCCATCTGACCTTATCAGATTTGCAACTGTATTAACGTTACTGTTGCTTAACTTTTGTAACAATTTATTTTAAAACATAAATGTTTCCAGTAAGTCAAAAAACAGGATAAGATCTGGCACTTATCTACTCAGATGACATGCTACTGGATTTCTGTCTTTTCTTCTCTTTATTTATTTGTCTATCCTCTCTGATAAGATGTCCTTTATCCATCCATCCAGAAGCAGAGCTTGTTTTCAACAAATGCTATTTTTGCAGTGAGGAGTAATTTTTCAGGTCTGAAACTTACAGTATGTTTTTAAAGTACAATAACCTCTTATATGTCAAAATCTCAAAAGAAAATTGTTCACGTTGTTTAATTGCTCAAAGATTGATTGTTCTTGTCATAACCCCTTTATAACCCCTGATAATTTGTCTATATCCTTTCATTTGTTGAAGTGTTTTATACAATAACCAATATTCATCTACTAACTGCAGAAATCTCTTGCTGTTCAGCAGCATTGAGCTGATCTGCTTAGACTTGAGTGTGTTTCTCAGATGCTGCAGTTATGAGTCACAAGCAGCTGTTGAGCTGAATAAAGGTCACTTTCAGTCCCACAGTTCAAGACATGTCCTTATTTTCTTATGCATTATGTAAGTGTATATATGTGTTGTATACTGGGATATGCATATGAGTATCATATGAGAGGTGTTTGCATTTCAGTGTGCGTTTGTACCGTGTGTAACAACACACAGATTTCTCAAATACTCTACAACACTACTCATTAATATACAAATCACGCAATGACACTTTCAGCCCCTCACTGGATTATTATATTGTTTCCACACTCAATATAACACAGCGCATATGCAAAATAAACTTGGGGCTCTCCAGAGCAAACGGTTTTCCTACCCACACACATCCACCAGTTAGCAGTCTTCTCTCTCTCCTCCTTCTCCTTTTCCGGTCTCTTTATGCAGTCTCTCCATGCCAATTACTGAAACAAGACCCAGGTGTTTATCATTTGCACTTGACCCACTTACTCACCGCTCGTCTCCTAGCTCTCTCTCCCGCTGCAGACCTCGCTGAACCACGCCCCCCTCACCACATATGCTTGTGTTATGTGTGTACATATGATGGTACTTTAACAAACGTGCTGCAAAGAGACGTGATTTAGATGCCTGCACCGAACTGTAATGGAAAACATTGCGACTATGACGAGAAAAAACAAAACAAAAAAACAATTCTTCAGCAATCTGTCCTTTTTAGGGTCACATCTTGTGACATCACATCCTGTTTTTGGTTCCTTTAGATGTCTTTGGTTTGTGTTGCATTCATATTTTATTTGAACTGCATCTTTTCAGCAGTCTCGGCCCGCTCCAGTCTCTAGTATGTACCAGGGTTTGGATGGATGGTAGCATACACACTCATTCAAATGAACTGCACCAACAGAGCAATCACACATGGGTTTGTTTTAATCTAACTAAACAAGTGTGAACACACCCTTTAAGCTTAAACTGAAACTAAAAGTTTGCACTTTTTTTTTTTAATTCCAATGTATATGGAGCCACAAAATTTTCAATGACTTTATACACTGTATTTTCCCATAAGACAGAGCACTAAAATAATTAGAAATAAATAATATGAAAACAAATCAATATAAAAATATTATCTGAACTTGCTAAATTTGTATACATATACACTACTGATACTAGATGGCAGAAAGTGCATTTCTTTTTCTGTGTTTTACAAAAGCAAGGTTTCTACTGTGAGCAGACACAAATAAATGTAGACCCTTCATAGTATCAATCTGATGTCACAATCTTGATTGCAACAGTGTGCTGCCAAAAATGACTGCCTAACAGATTATGATTACCCTCATTCCTCAGTCTGATTAAGTCTAGGATTAGAAAGCAGTCTCAATGAGGGAAGCAAATCTGGCAGGGAGTTAAAATATGGCACAACATCAGTGCTGTCTCAATTCTTTCAAGGGTTAAATGTGTATTTGCTGAATGCTCAATGTATATGAAAAAGTATTATCGCATTTACTTTTGTATTCTTAGACAAAACTGTTTAACATATACACTAGAGGGAGAATAGGTCTTTAGCTCACTTTCACGTTTGTAAACTGAAGCTTCAGATATACACACATACTTAATCTAACAAAAATTCAGTTTCTATTATTATTCGGGTAAAATGAGAAAAAAAAAAAAGAAAAATATGTTGTGCGCAATACAGACATACCAAGTGTCTGGCCAAACACTAGTAATAAAAAGTACAACTTCAAACTATATTGGAGAAAAAAAAGGTAAGTAAGTGTTAAGTAACCTAGCCAAAAAAAAAGAGAGAGGGGGGGCAGGGGGTCTTGTTTCATCATATTCATATGTATGATCATATGCATATGTTATATGTACATGACTTTATACATATGAAAACAAACAGTTACAATCCAAAAATAATCCATCTCTCAGCATATAATGCAAATGTACCAGATGTCCAAAGATGACTCTTCAAAATCATGGCGTCAGTCTATACGAACACAACTGATGAATCGATGTCTTCTTAAGCAAAATCATAGGTTTGTGTAAAAAAAAAATATATATATTATTTTAAACTACTGTTTGCTTTTTGAAGCAGTCTAATACACTTGCATTATATAGACTAAAACCTTGTGTTCACCTGAAGAAAAAAATCATATACATCTGGGATGGCATGAGGGTGAATAAATGATGAGAGAATTTAAATAAATGATGAGAGAATTTGCATTTTTGGATCTGAAAATGACTACAGACTACCCCTTTAATTGGGGCATTTAGAGTTTGTTTCTCAGAAAAAGTACTAAAAGTACAAGTAGTCAGTTTAAATTGTACTTGAGTTAAGGACAGATCTCCCAAAATAATACTTAAGTACCTCTGCATTAAACACTAATTCCGAGTATAAACCGTACAAATTAAATAATGTTCACATTGCCTTCATGAACTTACCTTACTTTCCGAAACTATAATCAAAAATTTGATCAAGCTGTTTGAAGTTGTTTAAATAAATGAATATTTCCATCTTAAATAAGTCATATCCTCCAGGTTTTAGCACAATGATTGGATAGCATTATATTGTAGGGCTGTCGCTATTTGTCCATTCTATTCAAGTATTCGATTTAAAAAAAAAAACGTCAATGTCATTTTGCCTGCATCGACTAACTGGCAAAATACCGGAAGTGGCGCATTCCCACAATCCATGAAAGGCATTATTAGATTGTTTGCCATGGCTGCAATATATCATAAACCCATTTTGATAATTGATAATTAAGCACAACTGTGAATTCACAAACACTACTAGCCAACTAAATAAATATATGCGATGCAGGTTTAATATATATGTGCTTTTATTATTTTCATGCATGTAGGTTACGCACGTTCATGTCAGGCCATTGGCGCGCTCTGCAGTAATTTGTTGTAATGCGTAATCTACATTAGCTCTATTGTTTATAATACATTATGTATTTTAACAGTTTTGTTCAATAAAACCATATGATTATTTGTTATGATTACTAATTATTATTGCCCCCTTGCTATTATATTATATAAGGTTATTATATAATGAATTTTAAGTCATTTTAAAGGTATTTTTAAATAAAAAGGTATTTTAAATAAAATTTTAAATAAAAAGGTATTATTATTGTTCACTTACATCTATTCTCATTACCACAAAAAATTACTTATAATTATAGGGCCCTATGAAATCTGTTTTATTTCCAAATGCAGTTTTTTTCCGTTTTAATTACCGTTTCTATACTCTTTTAAATTTTATTGATCAAAAAGCCTGTGTAATTAATTGAGTTTTACAGTTTTATTTTTACCAAAATCTGTGTTTCCCATTACTTTTCTGTATTCAATTTTATTGGTTCCATTAAATTTTAATAATCAAAAGCATCTCCAGTTAATTGATTTTATTAAAAAATGTATATATATATGTATATTTTTTTCTCTTTTTCTTTCTTTTTTTCAGAAATACATTTTTTCTCAATTTTCCTATTTTCTTCCTAAATAAATTCTGATAAATAATATTTCTGGTAATTACACCTTAAAAATGTATACTTAGATTATAATTGTATTATTAGTAGACTAGAAAATGTTGTCATTTTTTCCTTTGTTGTTGCACTCACAGCTGTAATGAACAGAAGCACAGAACATGTGGATATATTGACATTCAGAACATGCTGACTTTCTCAGACTTTTGTTACTATTTTCCTTTTATTTACTTTTTATTATGTTTGTTTACATTTTTACTCTTTTAGTTTTACATATTTCTTCAATGGCTTGTTTACATTAATACTTTTTTTATTATTTTATTTTACTACTGAATGGCAAAGTTGCAAGTTTAGTTAAATATTCTTAAGTAAAATTGTTGATGTTTTTGGGTGGGAAATGAATCATTTAGATGAATCAATTAATCAATAAATTAGTCAATAGATTCATCAATATAAAAATAGTCATTAGTGGCAGCCCTATTACATTGTTGACAAAAATTGGAGCTTAATCATAATAAACAAGCAACACATAAAAAAAAAATGGTCCAATTATTTCTCTAGCAGAACAGCAAACTACTCTTCATTCATTTCATGACTGTGGCAACACTGGCAGTGCTGATAATCGACTCACTCAGATAATGTTGCACATTACAATGGAAGGTTTTGCACATGGAAGGTTATCCCATTATGCTAAATAAACAGTTTGAAATGTTGACAATTAGTATCAAGTTCAACTAAATTAGTTTAATTTTCTCTCAGAACGGTTCAGCTCGCATATGTAAACTATTTGCGCGGTGAAGTTTGTTATTTCAAATGTAGACGTGGGGTATGTACACTCATAAAGAAAGCAACGTGGCTGCGACGTGCTTGTTTTTTCCAGGCGCATTTCCCAGGAATGCTATGAGGCAGTGCCAAACGCAAAAACACCAGACTTGCTCGAGATGAATCAGCGCCGTGCAGACCGTCTGGCACGTAACACCAAAGCACAGGAGTGTGACTGGAGAGCAAACAACTCTTTAGATTTCAAATTGCTCTCAAACTGGGTTTGGTGCCTTTAAAACAAACCATACGTGAAAAGACCCTTTTTGACCAGACTGAAAAAACGTAATGGCCAGTGCATCAAGAAAGAATGCCAAATATTGCCCAATATATTAAGCTTGGTGATATATAGGTTAACCACTATTTTCCAAACACACACGACATGATAATTGTTGAACATACTTGAGTTTGTAGTTTAAATCAGAGAGCATCTTGACTGATGATTGTCCTGGGTGATTGTAGCTCAGATCCAGCTCTCTCAGGTGTGAGGGGTTTGAACTCAGAGCTGAAGCCAGAAAACAACAGCCTTCCTCTGTCACCATACAGCCAGATAATCTACAAAACACACACACCCAACATCACATCATCTGGCACTGGAGATCATCTTAAAATGATTCACACACAGCAGTGTTTCCCCTGCCATTACATTATGGGGTGGCCCGCCCCCCCAACGGCACCCTCCCGCCCCCCTTGAAGGTCAAGTTAAATTTTATTTTCTATATAGCGCCAGATCACAACAAAAGTCATTTAAGGTTACCTTCCCTATAGAACAGGTCTATACCGTGTTCTTTTATTAAACAAACTAAATGGTCTTATGTTATTTATCTTATTTACATGACGGCATGTCAATTCTGTCCCTACATGAACGCGCGTCTACAATTTCTCCGCGAAAAACATGGACAGGATTGCGTTCAGGAGTCCATTCATAAAAAAAGGAAATTACTCTGTGGGCCTTTTTCACAGTCTGCGTTCGAAATCCGGAAGCGTTGAATAGTTGTGTAAAATAACTTCCGCTGTAGCCTGTATGAATGGCAATGCCCATAGCACGGGATGGTTGTGATTTATTAATGAACACTTCACCATAGTTGTTTTATCAAAACACATTAAACACAGTTTCCAATCATTAATCGGGTATGAAAAATGTTGTCATGATATTCCAACGCACATTTCGTGATTTAAATAGGAGCGCACAAGCTGCTTACGCACAATACTTCAGAGACAGACCAGCTTTTTATTTAAAAAATGCAAGAATAGCATACAAACAACACATCACATTAAAGAGCAATAAAATTGACGTTCAAGGTGTTTATTATGTTAACACTGTGCAATAATAAAAACAATAACATTAAAAATAAATTTAAAACAGTGTATTTTCCGAGTATTTCTCCAGCAGTAACGTGCAACCGCGGGCAGATTATCAGTTAAAAGAATCTATTTAACCTTAGACGATCCACTACCATATATGTAATCTTACATTTTAACGTGAAACATATAAGGGAGCCATTTGTGTTGTCGGTGTTATGACAGTCATAAGATAACTGATGAGAATCTGCCCGCGGCTGCACACGTTACTCCTGCAGAAGTACTCCTCGGAATATGAATATGAAAATATATATATATATATATATATATATATATATATATATATATATATATATATATATATATATATATATATATATATATATATA